>QEPC01015290.1:762277-782007 GCA_003113815.1 Sphenodon punctatus
AGCTAGTCACTGTTCCTGAACAGCAGGCGTTTCAGAAGGCTCCCTCTCTCCCAGCAGTTTTTGTTCCTTCCTATTCCTAATCCATTGCCATCCTCCTCCTATTTCACCCATCCAACCCATTTACCTCCATATTATCATTTATTTAGATCATATTAGATAGATTTAGGTGTTATTTTTTGTTTTTACCCCTCCCTGTGTTCCCTGTCTTCAATCTTCCTTCCTCCCTTCCCCCTCCATTGAATCCTTTTTGCTCTCCCTCTTATTCCATCCCTGATTCCCTTCCTCTGTTTGAAGTTTTGGATTTATTTAGAGTAGGATTTTCATTAGATTGATTTTCATTTCAGTTTTGTACCTCTCCCTGTGTTCTTTGTGTTTCCCCCTCTGTAATATTGGATAGATAGATAGATCGATAGATCGATAGATCGATAGATAGATAGCTTAGTTATAGAGATAGATAGAGATAGAGATAGTGCATTTGTAGAACAAGGACTTGGTATTTAATTATTAGGATATTTCATTTAGTTGAATAGGTTTTAGAATAGTTAATAGCAGTTAGATTTAGTGTAGATATATATAAAAAGAAACAGTCACTCCAGCCCCAGGACCCGTCATCAGGGTTCTGGGGCCTACATTACTGGCAGGGAGGGCTCTGGCCAATATGTGTCTAGAAGCTGCCACTCTAGCCCCAGGACCCACCATCATGGGTCTGGGGCCATCATTCCTTGCACAGAGGTGATGTCATTCCACTGCACCAAGAAACAGCCACTCCAGCCCCAGGACCTACCATCAGGGTTCTGGGGTCAAGTTACAGGCAGGGAGGGCTGTGGCCAATGCCTAGAAACTGCCACCTTAGGCCCAGGACCCACTGTCATGGTTCCGGGGCCATCATTCCTCGCACAGAGGTGATGTCATTCCACCGTATCAAGAAACAGTCACTCCAGCCCCAGGACCCACCTTCAGGGTTCTGGGGCCATGTTACAGGCAAGGAGGGCTGTGGCCAATATCCAGAAGCTGCCACTATAGTCCCAGGACCCACCATAATGGGTCTGGAGTCATCATTCCTCGCACAGGGAGACTTTTTCCGAACGCTCGAACCAAACCTAACATGACCGAACTGAATCCGAACGCAGAAATGGAACCAAATGGCTGAACTGAACAGGCGAACTGAACCAAACGGCCAAACCTGAACGCGATCTGCTCGCCCATCCCCATGGCACTGTTGATTATCATCTGCTGCTTCATGCTCTGCCCTCCTTTGGATTTCGGGACTCCATCCTATCCTGCTTCTTCTCTTACCTCTCCTACCAAACATACAGTTTATCTTTTGGTGGATCATCCTCTACTGCTATCCCACTATCATCTGGTGTGACCCAGGGCTCAGTCCTGGACCCTCTCTGCTTTTTTATCTACACTTGTTTCCTTGGTGCTATGATCTTCTATGGTTTTCAGTACCATCTTTATATGGATGATTCTCAGATCTACCTCTCTGTACTGGAACTCTCACCCAGAATTCAGTCCCAAATCTCAGCCTGCCTGTCTGACATTGCTACCTGGATGTCTTACCTTAAACTTAACATGGCCAAAATGGAAGTTCTTATCTTTCCTCCTAAACCCACTTCTCCCCTCCCACCTCTCTCTATCTCTGTAAAGAACACTGTCATCCTCCCAGTCCCCTCAGCCCACAACCTTGGGGTCATTTTCAACTCCTCTCTCTCCTTCTCTGCTCACATATGAAATACTGCCAAAACTTGTCCTTTCTTTCTCTATAATATTGCCAAAATTCATCCCTTCCTGTCTGAACCCACTGCTAAAAACCTAATCCATTTTCTTATCACATCTCATTTAGAGTACTGCAACCTGCTTCTCACAGGTCTCCCACTGAGCCACTTATCTCCACTACAGTCTATTCAAATTTCAGTTGTGAGATTCACCTTCCTTCACGCTGTTATGACCATGTGACCCCTCTCCTAATGTCACTACACTGGCTCTCCATCCGCTTCCACATACAGTTCAAGAATCTTCTACTCGCCTACTAGGCATGGGCGAACAGATAGCGGTTCATGTTCGGCCGTTCAGTTCGGCCGCGATCGGTTCGTGTGTTCGTGTTCGGTCATTCGGTCGTACCTCGCGTTCGTGTTCGCCCGTTCGGTTCGGCCGTTCGTGTTTGGCCGTTCGTGTTCAGTTGTTCGGGCAGGTCGTATGTTCGTGTTCGGCCATTCGGTTCGTTCGCCATCGGGTTGTGCATTCGTGTTCGGTCGTTCAGTGTTCGGGTGGTTCGCGCGTTCGCGTTCGGCCGTTCGGCCCGAAAAAAACAACGTTTTTTAATATATAATTTTTTAAAAAAAATTTATTGAATTTTTTTATCAAATATTTATATCTCTATATCTACACTAATAACTAACTAACTACCTAACTAATAAATGTATTCTAAATGCTATGAATAACTCCAACAAACCCTAAAGCTGAATCACAGAAAACAGTAAACTCACTCTATCAGTAAACCTTAAACTAAACTACTCAAACAAAAATGTATCGACCTAATCCTATCTATCTACCTATGAATTGAATATATGGGATGGGGGTTAGGGGGGCAATCACAAACAAGACAAGGAGGGGTACAAAACTGAAATGAAACCTAAATCAATCTATAAATTAATAATATATACTACTACTCTAATGAATCAAAAAAACAGGGGAAGGGAATGGGGAGGGAATATTCAATGGAGGGGGGAGGGAAGGAGGAAGATTGAAGATTGAACACAGGGAGGGATAAAAACAAAAAATAACAACTAAATCTATCAAAGCTAATGTAAATAAATGAGAATATGGGGGTAGATGGGTTGGATGGGTGAAATAGGAGGAGGATGGCAATGGATTGGGGAGCTGGAAAATGCTGGGTGAGGGAGCCTTCTGAAACGCCTGCTGCTCAGAAACAGTGACTAGCTCAGAAGGTATTGGGAAGGGGGGAGGCAGACAGTTTTGTTTCTTGCTGCGCCCGCCTCAAATCAGCCCCATTGGCTCCGTGCAGCCTAGCCCGTGGCCAATCATAGACTGCCAAGCCAGTGGTCTGAGGCGAAAAGAGATGGTGATTCATCAGGCTGGCTGCTACTCCAAGCCACTCTCCACCCTCCACCCCTGGTGCCTGGAAGTCTGCTCCTAGCTGAGTCAAATGACTTCCCCCTCCCTGCTACATTTGGCCTTCCAGTGACCTGACAGAAGACCATGTTTTAGCCACCCGAACACAACCGAACGTGATTCGAATTGAACGAACTGTTCGGCCATTTCGTAGTTCGGTGTTTGGTTCCGTTCGGTGTGTTCGGCCATTTCGTAGTTCGGTGTTCGGTTCCGTTCGGTGTCTTCGCTATTTTGCTGTTTGGTGTTCGGTGTTCGGTCTGTTCGGTGCGTTCATGTTCGTGTTCGTGTTCGGTTGTCCGAACAGGCCGAGTTCGGGCCAAACACCGAACTACCGAACCGCGTTCGCCCATCCCTATCGCCTACAAGTGTCTTCACTCTGCAGCTCCTCAGTTACTCTCCACTCTTATCTACCCCTACACTGCAACTTGTGACCTCCATTCTTTGTGCAAAATTCTCTTATCTGTGCCCTTCTCCTTCATTGCCAACTCCTGACTCAAATCCCTACTAAAGGCCAATTTCTTTGAGATAGTTTTTAAATCATAAACCCAGGCCCTATCCATATCATAGCCTTCTGGATTTCAACCATTTTAACTGAAATAAATAAACTTACTGAATACCCTAAGTCCATTATTCATAGTGTTGAGGAAAATTTTATACTCACACTGTTGGTAAAATCTGTCAGTCTTTATTGATCTCAAAGCACTGAGAGAGAGAGCAACACTGTCTCCGTGCAAGGAAAACAGGCTGGTCTGCCCCTCCCAGAATACATAAGTATTTTATAGGTTACAAATATACCAGCATGTCACTCAAAGTGCAACGTAACACAGTGATGGAAAACCTCTACATTATACACAATGTTTACATATTTGAGTTAGTTCTTCTCAAAACTATATGAGCCAAACTGTTTATACTATATGGTGCCTAACATGATTAATTTGGCTTTCCAACTGTAAGGTTACTTGGCCTATTTGTTATGAAAAACACAGGCAAAAGGAGTCTCAGTGTCTAGATTTAATGCCTGTGTGGAGCACTTTTCAAGGCCTTATTTTGCAAAGCAGAATACAGAGACCAAGTAGCTCTCTGTCTAAAGGGCAAAATCATAGTTTCTATTAGGCATTAGGTTTTACCCAAGATGCTTCTGTGTCATCCATTTTGTGATAGCTTCCTTTGGCTATGTATAATTTAGCTCCATAGGGTCCCTTAAAAAAATTCCTCCACAATAGGAAGACTCTTAATTGTAGTTATCTATGTCTTTGTGTCTTGATTAGATTGTAAACTCCATGGAGAAGGGACTGTCTTTATGTTATGTGTATCTGTATAGTTCTATGTACTACTAGTAGCACTATAGAAATTATTATTAGGAGTAGCAGTACTATTTTGTACCAAGTAGTTGTGCCGAAGTGCTGTTTTCCCAAGAACAATAGTACAACGGCATGGTTGCCAAACTGTTTGGTATGCAGCAGCAAGAGAAGAGTACCAAATGAAAGAATGTCTACTGAAATACCCAAATGACCAAGCTGAAATAAACAATACACCAAATAACCCAACTGAAGTACTGAAATAAGCAAAATTACAAAATGGAACAAATATTTGAATACTGCAGTCCTGATGCTCAGTGCTGATGCTGATATTCAGTGGTGCATGCGAAAATACAAATAGTCTTTGAGAATGCAGAATAATATATTTGTTTCAGCTAGACTCACAATCCACTGGTTTGAAACCGCTGCTCCACTCTTCAGTGGTTTACAAAAAGTTAAGGATTTCTCAGGCCCTCAGTTCATAAGTGAGTTTATAAGTTCTGAGATTGAGGTTTACAAGACTTGAATCTCAAATCTGGTAACTTATAACTGCCCTGAGTGGGAGCATAATGCATGATTTTAAACAACAAAAGACAGTTCTGCAACAACAGTGTTATTAAAGTACAGCAGTCACCTGAAAAAACACAGCAAATCTAGCATTATCTGAACATAGACTGAATTTGTTAAGAAGTTTGTGTTTTTTCCAGAAACAAAAGGTTTTTCTCCATCTTGGAAGGGAGTGGGGAGATCAGGAACCCACATAGCAGGTTTTGATATTACTTTTAGCACAGTTAAAAGTAAATTAACTGTCAACTGCAGACACCCAGTTCTTTACTAAGAAGACTACAGCATCAAGTTGAGTTAAGACTGTGTATTTAAGAGTACCACTAGGCTTTGTGATTCTTGTACCCTGAGCTTAGAGTAGAGTATGGTCAATCTATATATCATGCAATGTCTATATTGCATGGAATCAAAGAGCGCAGAAACTATCAGTTGGGCAGGGAGGGGAGCGAAATCAGTTTGAGCAGAGGTAGCAACTTCTGTGTTCTGGTATTCCCTGAAAGTATCAGTGCCATGCTCAGCTGCAGTGAATTGCTTTGTGCGTTGACTAGGCTGTCTTTCCCTAGTCAATTTTTATTTTAATGTTAGAGGGACTGGCTAAGAGAGAAACTGACCAAGGGAAAGACAACCTGAACAATATGACAAAGCAATTCACTGCAGATGGGCCCCCATTCTCCTCAAAGAAAGGGCAGCATGATCAAGGTGGCCTGGCACGAGACAACTGCTTTCTGAAATCAATGTCCAACAAAACATGAGTTGGATCATGATTGATCTCTGTTTTGTTGGACTTGGTTAGCTCAGGCAATGCATCAAAGTGGAACTTGCCCAGAAAATCTATTTTAGCCCCAGTGGGAGAATGTGTGTTACAAATCATGGTGCTCTGTGTTCTACATGAGGCTAGAAATTCCACCACAAGGCTCCTTATGGGTTGATCCAAGTCTACTGTGAGAGAAGGATTCAAAGACATGAGTGGCTGAGGCAGTGCTATGGGATCATCATCTTGTGCTCTGTGCTCTGTGCAGGTACAGTGTTTGCAATTCAGGATGCATGAGGCCATACTGGACAATATTGCTTCCTCCTTCCTGTTTATCTTAAGGTCTTGACTTGTCAGGCATCCCCACAGTAGGAAGGCCCATATGAGGAAACAGAGAGTGGAACAGCCAGGATACTGTAAGAATAGGAATAAGGGAAGCTGGTGCTTTGCCATATTTACCTATTCTCCACCCACTCTACGTGGCTGGAAGATGCATCAAACCCTTCCCTCCTAACCATAAACACCCTTTCTCTGCCTTCATCCTCTGCTGCATTTGCAAGGCCAATGTCAGCCAATATTAAAGCTACTCAGGACTTGGGTCCCCACACTGAAGCATAGTTACTATAGTAGTGAATCCATTCCTGACCTCCTATTAAACTACATGGGTATTTGTGTCTCCTTGCTATCAGTTCATTACCTGCTCTGAGTGGCAAAGCTTAGGCAATGACTCCAAGTTCTAGTATACAAGCATGTTTTTTAATTTCCATTCTTTCTGTATTTCTCCATCTGAAATAACGCCAAAAATTGGTAAAATATAGGGCTGAAATGAGTGGCAAAATTTTTATTTGCAAGTAATTTTGCCATCTTAGGAACCAGGATCGATTGCCCGATCATTTTCCAATACTGATACAATTTTTTGATTCTCACAATACCACAAGATACCACACAAATTTACCGACTTTGCATTTACTGTGTACCATTCATCTATCGCTTACCACAATACCAAGGGTACAATTTTACTTTTGGATTACTGTCTGTAGCAGGGGGTCTTCCCAGGGTCACATGGGGGCACTGGGATCTCATTGTGGAATTAGCATACCCCACCCCACTGCAATGCCTAGTCAGCCCTCAACCTGGGCACAGTCTCTCCAAGCACTGGAACAACAGTAACATCAACCCCCCAAAGTCCATACAGCCAGGCCTCAGAACCCAGGCTCTGGCCAAGCCTTCCGCAGTCAGGATGCACCTTCCTTGGCACAGCCTCTCCCACTTGCCTGGGTCCACTCTGGTTCCCCAGCCTTCAGCACCTTGGAAAGCATAGAGTGGCCAGCAGTTCCTAGGCTTATTCAGGGAGATGTTGCTCCTTCGCCTCCCAGGCAGAGACTGAGTTCTTCTTCACTCACCCTTCCTCTTATGCAGGCAGAGTGAGCGTGGCCAAGCTTCCACTCCTGAGCCTTAAAGCACCAGCATTCTGCCCACTCTGTGTCAGGATTTCTCAGCCTGTTTCCTTCACAGGCTGGCGCATGCTCTCAGGACTGGCTTTGCCATGCCCAGCACCAGGCTCACTCCTCTTGGTGCCCATGCTCAGCCCTCTTAAAGAAGCAGTAGCCATTCAGGACTGTCCCCTGCTACACTGTCTGTTCATTGCTTCCTCATTTCTGAGCCAATCACTGTGCAGATACCCCACCTGCTCAAACAAAGTTTTTTTTTAAAAACAAACAAACTAGTGCTTCCAATCAGAATTCTTGTTTATGTTGTTCCCTTTGCTTTGAGCAATCTGCAACTGGATTGTGAATTTGTAAAGGAACCTGTGTACCAGCCAATGAGTGACAAGGAAGTAAAAGGGGAAATGGAGTGCAGAGAAGATAGAAGAAATGCGGTATTGTGTCGGTATTAGCTTTTGGGATTTGAAATTGATGACAAAGTGGTAAATGGCAAAACAGTAAAGAGCAAAACAGTAAATTGGATCCCGATAAGCAAAGTTTTGGTAAATCAAGAAACAAAATGTTGATTGAGACATTACCAAGATGGTAAAGGGAACTGGAATTTTGACAGGAATTTCTGTTTTTGAGAAATCTCATTTCAGCCTTAGTAAAACATGATTGTTATTAAATTGGGTTCAATTTCTAATTCTTTCTTATTCAAATGAAGAATTCCTTCTGATAAGGACTTCAGGATTTGGTCCCAAATGTGTTGATATTATCACAGCTTTTGATTAAGCAGGGAAAGGGTAAAAATCAATAATACATAAAATTCATTCTGGAAATAGGTATGAGAGGTCCTTTAATAACTTCTTCCCTCCTGCAGAAATCTATATCCTCTCAAGCAGAAATATAATATACTGTATATATGTGAAGAACGTGGCCTCAAGTGTCTCCTATCCACTCCATTAACCAGAAGGGGCAGAGGGGAGAATCATAACAAATGTACCTTTCACACTTTAAAAGTAATAGAGGCCCTTCTACATTTTATGTCATCCTCTCCATTTAGAAACATAGCATTTAGTTCCTGGTCTTTTTTTCTTTTCTTTTTCTGCCTCTATATGTAGTCAAAATGGACCTGTTCGCACATACATGGTTGTTGCATCAGTTTCTCTTTGTTAATGCTTAACTCTTAGGTGGAACCTGCTATTTTTTGAGGTTTTGAGTTTGTTGGTTTTCTTTCGGAAAAAGTAATGTAACAGGGATGGGGTACACCAACCAAAAAGAACAGTAGTGTATAATAGAAGTTGATCACACGATAGGCTGGTGCTAAAGGAGTGCAGGCACTACATAAGAACATAAGAAGTGCAATACTGGGTCAGATGAATGGTCCATCTTGACCAGCATCCTGTCTCTGACAGTGGTCAATTATGGTGGCTTGGGAGAAACACCCAACAGGTCACAATGGGGGATCCATTCCCTGTTTGTCCCCAACTCCTGTCATGTTCCCTGATCCTGTCTGGCTAATAGCTGCTAATAGACCTATCTTCCAGAAACTTGTCCAAACCTCTTTTAAACTCAGCCATAGTACTGGCCCTTACCACAGCCATGGCAGTAGATTCCACAACCTAGATTACACTAGTGGTAATGAAGAACAATAGTGTAGCAGATTACACGAGTGGTAATCAAGAACAATGCTAAGCACCAATCAGGTGTAAAGGCCCCAGGGACTTGTGGAGATCTAAGGGCAAGAGATCAGTTCTGAAGAAGGAGGTCAAAGAATGGGTGATTTCAGACGTTACGGGGCCCATTGGCCCCGTACCGAAATCAACCCATTCGTTCCCCACCAGGGTCACCCCGTCACGCCATATCAGACGTGCCGGGGGGATCCCGATGGGGAATCTGGGAGGGGGCTGGGATGCGCGGCGCAGCGTGCGGCCACACGGCCCCGCCCCCTCCACGTATCCCGCCGCCCGCCCTCCGAGGAGACCGGCGGGCGGCGGGGCCAATGCGGCTGCCGCGGCCCGGCCGAATGCGCCACGGCCCGGGATCCTGCCGGTGATCCCGGGCCGTGGCGAGCGGCCAGACATTACTTTTTTTTGGTCCCTGCCGGGGGTCCGTTTGACCACGCTTCCCAAGACATTCCCCCGGCTAACCCAGGAAGCGTGGTTCAAATTGACCCCTTGTGCAGATTGACCGTGGCAAACATCTGGCGGCCGCCAAACAGACGTTCGAGGCACAGTGACCACAGGTGGGTATTCACCGTGGTTCACTGTGATCTCGTAACGTCTGAAAATACCCAAAGTGTAGTTAAAAACATAAAAGTCTACTTTTATGAGAGCCCCTTGGATGGCCATTTCTTCTCTTTTGCAACTACTTTTGTCACAAACCTCCAACCACTTATTACAGAGCAAATGGTTTGAGTATTTGTGAGCTAATAAAAAGACTCGCATGACAATGGTTCTGTCCACTCATGAGAGTTCAGGAATTGTTTGTCTTGTCTTGCAAGGAACAGGAGGGGTTGGTGTTATAGCCGCACCCCTTCTCTCCTTTACACTGGGTGCTTTTAGATGGATGGGTTGCCCTGGTGCTGGGTGCACCAGCCTGCTTCACCCCCAGGTGGCCCATCCATCTAAAAGCGGCCCGACAGATGCTGTAGAGGAGCAGGCTGTGCCTACTTGGTGGCAGCCTCACCGGCAGTGCTCTGGAACATACCGGAGTGCCACCAGAGGAGTAGGCTGGCCAAACTCGGGGCACCAGCCAGAAGCAGAGCAGCAGTCCATCTAATGTGCTGACCCATGCTGCTGCTCTGCTTCCAGTTGGCTGTTGTCCTGGAGAACCATATATTTATTTATTTATTTAATTTATTTATTTAAAGACTTCTACCCCACTCCTTCCAGCCTTACGGCAGCTCGGGACACCTATAGAGTTACAGGCGCCAGCCTAGATTGTTGGGAGATTGCCTTCAGTTCTCTCGTGTAGGGGAGAGGCACTGCCAGGTCTGTCTGAACCTGACCCAGGTGGGGCTGGAGGTAGTCAGACATGGGGGTGCACCCACAGAGCAACTCTGGGGCAAGCTGCCTCCACATCCATCTTAAAAGTGTTGGTGGAGACCATCAACCATGTGGCTCCCAAGCATCTGCTCCTGAACTTCCAAAAATGCAGGTCCCCGTGGTATACAGAGGAGCTGCGGTGGATGAAGCAGGAAGGGCAGCAGTTAGAGTGATGATGGTGTCCCTCGCATACTAAAGTTGACCGATTGCAGCATAGAGTCTGGTTATGTACCTATGCCGTTGCGGTGTGGGCACCAAGGTTTTCTTTGCTGCCCTCATTGCATCTGCTAAGTCCCACCTGGTGGAGCTTTTATGGGTGGTGAGGAGGCTGGTCAGTCCGGCCTCCCTCCACCTGGATCTAGAGTCATCAAATGCCTGCTGTGATTTGTTTGTGGACTTTTTTGTGGATAAAATTGCTCAAATCCACCAGTTTTGACACAACATTTTTAGCAGTAGATGAGTCAGAGGCAGTAGAAGCCCTGTCTTGTCCTGTTTTGTGGGATGAATTTCAGAATGTGCCACCCTTGGATGTGGGGGATGCTCTTGGGACTGTTCAAGCCACTTATTGGGAATTAGATCCATGCCCATCCTGGCTGGTTAAGGCTAGCCGGGAGACATTAGGGCCGTTGCTGGCAGGGATTGTCAATGCCTCCCTTGGGGAGGACAGGGTGCTGGACTCTCTTGAGGAAGCTGTGGTGTGGATCCTGCTCAAGAAACCATCACTGGATGTTGATGTCCTGTCCAGCTATCAGTCAGTCTCTAACCTTCCCTTTTTAGGAAAGGTTATTGAACAAGTGGTGGCTCGGCAACTGCAGGAGCATCTGGACCAGGTCAATTTTCTTGATCCCTCATAGTCTGGCTTTCATCCGGGTTATGGCATGGATACTGCGCTTGTGGCCTTGGTCAACGACCTCTCCCATGAGTTGGACTAGGGTCGTACGACCCTGTTGATCCTGTTAGATCTCTCAGCTGCATTTGATACCGTTGACAATGAGTTGTTGGTGACTTGGCTGCAGGACCGAGCAGGGATTGGTGGGACCATCCTTGAATGGTTCTGCTCTTTCCTGACTGGAAGAACCCAGCGTGTGGTCCTTGGTGATTTTTCATCTTCTCTCCAGGATCTCACATGTGGGGTCCCGCTGGGTTCAATCTTGTCCCCTCTCTTATTCAATGTGTATATACAGCCTTTGAGGGAGGTTATCAGGGAGTTTGGTACCTATGCCATTGCATCCTCTAAGTCCCACCTGGTGGAGCTTTCTGGGTGGTGAGGGGGCTGGTCAGTATGCCGACAAGATGGAGGTGATGGTTGTGGGGAAAGCCACGGGAGTGGTGACCCCCATCATTGATGGGGTCCGTCCTCCCCTGGTATCTCAGGTTCGGAGTCTGGGGGTGCTTCTGGATCCGCAGCTCCACCTGGATGTCCAGGTGGATGTTCAGCTATGGTGAAGGGGAAATTCCTCCAGTTACATCTGGTGCATCAGCTTAGGCCGTAATATGTCTTGGACTCTGATCTGGCCATGATTGTCCATGCTTTTATTACTTCGAGACTGGACTACTCTAATGCACTCTATGTGGAGCTACCCTTGGTGTTGGTTTGGAGCCTGCAGCTGGTGCAGAATGCGGTGACTCATCTCCTAACGAGCACATTACACCAGTGCTTCGTTCTCTGCACTGGCTGCCGATAGTCTTCTGGCCCCAATTCAAGGTGTTGGTGTTGACCTTTAAAGCCCTAAGCATCCTATGGCCCACCTACCTGCAGGACCGCCCCATCCTCTGGGTCCTGGATCAGTCCCTGCAGTAGGCCGGGTGCGCCCTCCTTGAGGTCCCCCGGGTTTCTCAGGTGTCGACCTTGAGGATGGCTTTCTCTGTGATTGTGGTGCAAACTGTGACCTCCCTCCCATTGAAGATCCACTTGACCACTGACCTCCTCTCTTTCCATAAACAAAGTAAGACCCAGCTGTTCCACCATGCATTTCCTGAGGGAGATGGGGTGGGTGGGTTGGGTTAGGGAGAGGTAGGGGGTTGAATTGTTTTTATTTTATTTTAATTGTATTTGATATTTGTTTAAATCTGTTTTTAACATGTTGTTAGCCGCTCCAAGATGCTTTTAGCAGGAGGGGGCAGCATAATTTTTTAAATTAGAAATATAAATAAATAAAATAAATAAAAACACCCACTTGCTAGCACAACATGGAGCAAACTGCCCGAGAGACAGTTTCTCAAGTTCTCCTCCTTTGCTTCTCACATCACAGTCACCCTTTTGGGAGCTATGCCCATATACTGGGATCTGAAGAAGCTTTTAGGCATTTGCATGCAATTGTCCCTTTGGAGAGGTAGAGACCAGAGTTGTGACATCTGCTTATTAAGCACCCAGGCCTATCCTTCTCCCCACTGCCAATCCAGAGCTACAGGGCAGAGGTGGAGGGGGCAGCATAAGGTGAGGGGTCAATGCCTGGCCATGCTTTTTCTTCATGAACCCATCTTCTCCAACCACACGAATAACCCATATCAGAGGAGTGTGCTGCACTCCTCCATTTTGGGTTCTTCCTAAATCTGCACTTCCAATTTTGGGAACAGGGAACATTGGGTGATTTCAGATGTGAAGGGGCTGGTAGTGGCCCTGTCACAGAATCACCCGGTGATTCCCCACCGGGATCACACCGGCACGTCCAACAGATGTGCTGGTTGATCCCGGTGGGGAATCGTGGAGGGGGCGGGACTGTGTGGTGCAATGTGTAGCCGCATGGCCCCGCCCCCCCATGCTCCCTCACCACCCACCCTCCTGGGAGATGGGTGGGCATCACGGCCATTGCAGTCGCAGCGTCTGCCCGCATTGACCATGGCCCGGAATCCTGCCGTGGATTCCGGGCCGTGGTAGCCATCCAGATGGGACGGGCCCCTTCATCGCGGCGTGGAATCACATTCACCACGCGATCAGGGCCGGCCCCGCCGAGACCGCTGATCGCGTGGTGAATGTGATTCCCTGTCGCGATTGACGGGGGTGAACATCTGGGGGGGAACGTCTGTTCCCCCCAACAGACGTGATGAGACCTTGCTCACCCGGTGGGAATCCACTGTGGTTGAGCGTGATCTTGTCACGTCTGAAAATACCTATTGTCTACTGGGAATGTTAGGGGGTCACACCCAGATGGGAAGAGCCCTTCTCACTCCCTTCTCCACTCAGAAAAAGGCAAGCGGGGAAGTTCCCTGCTCAGCTGAACAGCATATGGGCGGTGAGAAACAGGTAGTAGCCAGGAGTTCAGAGCAGAGGAGCAATAGCCCAGTCAGTGAGGTGAGTCAGTTCAGGGCCCGGGGAGACAGGTAGCCCATCAGGTCACATTGGGGTACTATTTGGTGCCCAAATCTGACAGAGTCATGTTGGACACCCCAACTGTCAGGGTACTTGATTGCAGCTCTCCCCTGCACCTACTGCCCTCAGTACTTTCTGTCTGACTAGGGGTGTGCATGTCATTTTTGTTACATCAATAACGAAAACAAAATTTGTCATTTTCGTTATTGTTATTGCAATAACTAAAATGACAAAAAATATTAATGAAATCAATAATGATAATGAAAGTCATTATTGATTTAGTTATTGCCTAGCAGCCTGGCAGGTATTTTTGGGAGGGAAATGTGGCTAGGGGAGGAGGGAGCATACATCTTGGAGCCAGAAACAGTGCTGAACTCTTGAACTGGACCTGTGATGGGAGGGAAGGACCTGAGGGATGTAATTGCTGGTCAATGAACAATGCAAGCAGGTCCCAGGCAGCTGAATGGCACCCTCTGATTGCTGAATGCCTCCCAGAACCAATCTGGGGAGCTCTGGGGTAGGGCACTGCAACCCTTTATACTGAGGGGCTGGGCTGCTTGACTCTGGTTCTCTGTTAGCTATTGCTCTGTCAGGGTGCATTTGCAGAATCTGCTGGTGCTTGCACTAAAAATTCTCCCATATATATCCCTACCACCTTACCTTTCCTTTCCTTATTCCTTACCCTTACATTTGATATAGGATAGAGAGAGATTAGAAATAGTGGATATACCTCTGAGTTTTCCTTTTTCTTTTCCCTGTCTGTCTCCCCGTCCATATATTATATAGATATTAGTTGTATATATATCAAATAGATATTTAGATACTAGGCTTTTTTATTATATATAATAGGATTATTATTATTATTATTATTATTAACAAACATTTATATAGCGCCAGCAGTGTACCTGGCACTTTACAAAGTAATAAAATAGACACGGTCNTCTGCGGGACTCGTATTAACTTTGAAGGGGAGCTATCAAAATGGAAATCTGATACTTAGAGACTCATAACTCTTATCAAAGCCAATAGGACTTGTTTGTGTTCAATTGGCACCAGTTAGGATTAGACTCTGAGTTTGTAATATTTATTTATTTATTTATTTTCTAGATTTTTACCTCGCCCCTCCTAAAAACAGCTCGGGGTGGCTTCCAACAATAAAATAATACATATAATATATATATAAAACAATTTAAAACATATCAAAAATACAGTTCAGAGTATTAAAACAGGGCCCGGGAATCACTAAAACAATAAATAGGAAAGGGGAGATAAAACCCTCTAACCCACTCTCCCCCCTCCCTCCTCAAAGGGTGAAAACAAATGTGACTTTATCCTGCTTTAGCCTGCGATAGTCTGCTTTAGTTCACGGTAGCCTGCCTTAGCCCAGGACTCACCTGCATGTCTGTTCTGTCACTGCCAGATATTCACCTGCTAGCACACGGGGACAGGCTGCCAGCCACTACAGGGTGTGTCAGGCGGTGGCAGTTGGTGATGCATCCCAAGATAATTCCTAGCTAGCTGGGCTAAACTGAGTTAACTGTCTCCCTCCCATCTTTTACGGGGACATCCAACCACGCCGTGAGGCAAGGTCAGTGAATTAGGCCTCTAGGAGGTACACTCCCACCAGCCCCACTGAACAGCTGATCAGGGAGGGGACTGGAGGAGTGCAATCAGCTTTTCAGCGGGATGGGGATAGAGCATGTACCAAACAGATTATGGGGAGCATAGAGGCATGCCCTCAACCAGACTGAGAGCACACACCAAACAACTGATGTTGGGGCCTGAGGATCAGCAGCATCCAGGTGGGTGAGGGTGCATCTCTGAGGCCCTCCATCAGCTGTTCATCAGAAGTTCTTCTTGGGGACCCAACCCTGAAGATCATCAGGGGGCCAGGAGTCCTGTTCCATATGGACAGCTCCTTGGGATGATCCAGGGGTGGAGGGACCTGTGATGGTAGCCCCCACATCTGAGTTACAGGGGGACAGCTACTTGTATGAATGGTCCTTCCTGCAAACCCGAGGAGTGGCAGTTGTAGTGGTTTGCCCTGGAAAGGCACCTCACTGCAGTCATGTCTGTTTTCACCCAATGTCAGCAGTTATAATGTTAAGCCTGATCCTGTTGTCTCAGTACTATTGTCTCAAGTAGATCCATTGATGTTAAGAGAGCTACTTTACATGAGTAGGAAGAGTTTACCTTTATCAAGTCACTTCTAACCTTGACAGGGAAGACAGCACTGCCTTCTTGAAAGCAAACGTTTATGATTTTACTGTTTATTATAATTGCAAAGGAGACTTTGCTCTAGTATTAATCATTTAATATTTTTTTGGCCAAGCGAAAGAGACATAATGCAGCTATTGTCTTCTATTGTTTTCTGATGATCAAATGGTGCCTGAGAAGTCTACATGAAGATGGCATTTTATATTAGTGCCACTCATGCAGCGGACCATCATTTCCCCCACATGAACACAACGGAATTTGGAGGACAAGAATTAGCGCAAGAAGTGACAGACTTTCTGAAAGGATGTGGCAGTGGCCAATCTATCCCTGTGAGCTGAGGAGTTGTAGAAGCCATTGTTCCTTTCTGAGATACAATGATTTCTGATGTTTCTGTCATGCAGCCCTGCACATTTGAAATGCAGGCTCTGGCCTACAAGGCACAATGGAGCCCTAAATGTTTGTATTTATTTATTTATTTACATTTTTTACCTTGCCCCTCTCGCCTGACGGTGAGTTGGGGTGGCTAACAGTTTAGCAATAATGTAAAACAATAAAACCAACAACACATATGTATTTATTTCATAAATATATAAAACCCAGCAGAACAATATAAAATCCTAATCTGTGTAAAAATCACACCCACCCAAACCCATTTAACCCATCCCCGTCTCTCAGCCCCAAATACCTGATAGAACAGCAGGTTTTTACAGTACCAATGGAAAACAAGGAGATCCAAGCTGAGACAAATCTCTGCCTGGAGAGCATTCCACAGTGATGGAGCAGCCACCAAGAATGCCCTCCTGTCCATCCAAACCCGCCAGTAACGTGGGACTTCAAGGAGCCTGTTACCAGATGACCACAGGAGCTGCCCAGAGGCGATCCCTCAGGTAAGCAGGGCCCAGGTGATGAAGGGCTTTAAAGGTCAAAACCGGCATCTTGAATTGGACTTAGAAGACAATAGGCAGTCAGTGCAATGCTTGGAGCACCAGCTGAACATGCTCCCTATGACCTGTCCCAGTAAGCAGGCAGGCTGCCGTATTTTGCTCTAGCTGAAACTTCCAGACCATCACCAAAGTCAGCCCCACATAAAGCACACAGTCCAGTCTCGAGGTGATGAATGCATGGATGACAGTAGTGAGATTGGGATCCGAGACATATGGGTAGAGCCTCCTCACCAGATGTAGTTGGCAAAAGGCGCTCCTGGCCACAGCAAACACCTTGCCAATGCAGGTGCAGCTGTGGCTCCAGGAGCACCCTTGGACTCCGCCCCTGGGAAACCAATGGAGATGACACCCCCAATAATGGGGTTAACCCCCCTCTCCCAGATGACTGAACCCGCCTTCTCCCAGCATCACCTCTGTCTTGTCAGGATTGAGCTTCAATCGGCTCAACCTCATCCAGTCCCCCACAGCAACCAAACACCAGGACAGCAACAAGACAGAGGGGCTTGGGTCAGTTGAAAAAGAAAAATACAACTGGGTGTAGTGAGCATATTGGTGACAGTGAACCTCTCAGCTGCAAATTACATCCCCAAGCAGCTGCATGTACACATTGAATAAGAGGGGGGATAATATGGGACCCTGAGGGACGCCACATGGGAGGCCCCCAGAGGACAATGTACAATCCCCTAGTACCACCTGCTGAGATCTATCCTTGAGGTAAGAGAAGAACCACTGTAAATGGTGCCATCAACCCCCACGAGGCCCTGAAGGCAAGTCACCAATATCTCATGATTCATGGTATCAAAAGCCACAGATAGATCCAGTAGAACCAGCAGGATCATATGACCCTTATCTAGCTCCACTAGGAGGTCATCAACCAAGGCCATCTCCATGTCATAACCCGGGTGAAAGCCAGACTGTGCAGGATCAAGAAAACTGGAGCAATTCAGATGTGCCTGCAACTGACTGGCCACCACCTGTTCAATAACCTTCCCTAAAAAAGGGAAGGTTGGAAACAGGCCAGTAATTCATAAGCAGCCAATTTTAGAAGCGGTTTGACACTCCTGGTAAACATTTTAGGAAAAAATAAATATCAGAACAATTAGTAACTTCAAGACTTTGAATATTGTTGAAACAGAGTAGAGTAACTTTGAAAAATAAAAATTACTCTTCTGTAGCCACTTTTCATATTGTTTTAGCTATTGTTTTAGCTGACACAAACCCTGCTGTCTCGTTGCTATCCCAATGTTTGGAGGCCGTGGCAGAATGGATGCGGCAGAGCAGACTGAACCTCAACCCCGATAAGATGGAGGTGATGTTGGTGGGGAGAGCAAGGGAGGTAGTGGCCCCCCTGGTTGGGGGGGTTCGCCCTCCTATAGCTCAGCAGGTTTGGAGTCTGGGGGTGATAATGGACGTANCTCTTCATGGTCTGGGCCCCTCATACCTCAGGGACCGCCTCGCCCTCCACACCCCAGAATGGCTCCTTCGGTCTGCCAGGGGTGCCTTCTTGGAGGTCCCTCGTGTTAAGCGGGGGGCCACAATTGAGAGGGCATTCTCGGTGGCCGGGCCGGGCTGCGCCTTTGGAACTCCCTTCCAGAGGAAGCTCACCTGGCCCCCAGCCTGTTGACATTCCGGCGAAGTTGTAAAACCTGGCTGTTCACCCAGGCCTTTGGGGAGGGTGGGAGGGTGGGGTAAGGTTGTTGTTTTTTTAGCTCCCCCACCTTATTTATTATTGTTTAAATGAAGGCCCTGAGTCCTGTTTTAATAATTTTATATTGTTATTGATGATTTTAAATTGTTTTTATGTATGGTATTTTATTGCTGGAAGCCTCCCTGGGCTGTTCGCAGGAGGGGCAGGGTACAAATTTATAAAATAAATAAAATAAATAAATATTGTTACTATAGATTCATTAAATGTCAAAGGGGAGCCACATAAACCTCCATTGACAGCATAATGTCTCCACAAGCTGTGATGTCAATGGAACTCTCTCACACAGACAGAGTAATTTAGTGGAAATACACTTCCATTGAAAGAACTGACAATATCACTTGCAACGTCTTGTACATTTGTTATTTCTGATTAGAAAATTAGCATTGCTGTGCTACTTCCAGCAACAGTCTAGCAGTTCAGAAAGAAAGATGTATCAAGTTCTTCAATATCTGTGGAAGTGATAGCTATAGGTATACTTTTCAAGACTAGATTAGCTAGATAGAATAGCTATACAAATGAATAAAAACAGCATACCTTCATTGCTTGGCCATGGTAGCAATTACAATAACAGATTGTGGTTCAAAATAGAAATGCAAATCAAATTATCCCTCTGGAAACCATTACAATAAAATCTCAAATGTGTCTTATTATAATTAGTAATATGACACTTAAGATTTATCAGTTACTATTTTGAGACTTCTGAATAGATAACTGTTTTAGTTACATGGCTCTGATATGGCAAGTTCTCAGTTGGCTTGATACAACTTCCTTTAACTTCAATAGGCAATGATCAGGCCTCATGCCCAGAACTTTAAGTTAAGTCAGAAGACATTCTATGGGCTATGAGTCTGAAATAATAGACACTGAACTACATTATATTTTTTGGTGGAAGTCCTCTGGCACAGTCTGTCTATTGGAAAAGTAAGACATTTGCCCAGGGCAGCAGTCTTTGGAGGCAATACTATGCTGTGGCTACCGTTAGTGGCACCAGCATGCCTCAGTGCTTACTGTAGAAAAAGTAAGGTTGCCATGTTGGCAACAGAGACAAAGTAGTATAGTGATATCTTTTATTAGACCAACTACAGTTGGTGGAGGTATGAAAGCTTTACTGATCTCACAGGGTCCTTTGTCAGGCAAGTCAAGAGATAGAACTGTAGACTGAGCAAAGCAGTGAGGTATACACAGTAATTGGAAACAATGGTGAGGGGAGGGGAGGGGAGGGGAGGAGAGGAGAGGAGAGGAGAGGAGAGGAGAGAATAAGACCCGGGTAGGAGGTCCGCAATTCAAAAGGGTAGAATACAACAAGGTGGGAAGAGTAAGAGCTGCTGA
>QEPC01015296.1:0-10202 GCA_003113815.1 Sphenodon punctatus
TTGCCCTGGCTTCGCCTACCCTTGCCCTGGCTCCGCCCACTGGCTCGCCGGTGGCTTTGCCGCCGGCGGGCCAGACGGCCTTACTTCCCCTCCAAACTAAAAAGCCACCAGCCGCCCCTGGCTTTTACACTGGTCTCCCTTCAGCCCCTCACAGTCATTCCCAACCCACGCTTCAATAGGGCTTATCCCACACAACAGGTAGGTCCCCTGGGGTTTCCTCCCCTTTTGGCCAACCCAACCCTTCTCTAACTTATACCGAGAACACAGGAGTGTCCAGCAATGTTCTATGTTGGCTTTGCTGGGTGACGATCCTTTGACTAGAGCTCTCAGCTCCTTGGGTTCCTCTGAGCTCTCAGCTCCTTCCCAATGTCAGGCCAGTCTCCACTTTACTTCAACCTGCTTTCAACCCCCCCTGCTACTGGCAGCCATTTTGGTTTTTCACTGTTCCAGCCCAGGTGCAGGTCACATATCCCATCAGCATGAAGCCCACTTCTTAAAGGGCTAGTCACCTAATCCTTGTAACTCTGTTACATAACCAGCAGCAGGCAATGTGTTCAATAGCAGGAGTACAATAGCAGAGAAAACAAAAGTACCATAACAGCTAGCCCAGATTACAGAAATTTCCAATACCTTACTTAGGGTGCAATTCAGCAACATTACAATATCTGAAATGCACAGGCAACATATGCCACAAATAAAATGCATGGAAAATGCTACAAAACCCAGCAGGATTGTGTGAAATCCTAAATGGCACACCATAAATGCTGCATAGAGTTTTACAGAGGATGAGGAGTCATACATAGTTCCGCGGAGAACATGCAACACCCACTATGTGGCATTCAAAGAAAGACACACTAACTCCAAAATGCTTAAAAGCATTAAAGACAGTAGCAGTCCAGCACAGTGACAGCACGACAGCAAAAACTAAACTCCTCCATGAAGCCTAGCAGGCAAAGTACTGGCCAATATTTCTTTTATTATTTTTATTATTATTATGGCACCAAGACTGCATTTGTGAGCTTAGCTGATGATCTCTGCTTGGAAATCAACAAGGGAATTTGTACCCTGTTGATTTTGTTAGATCTTTTGGTGGCCTTTGATGTAGTTGATCATGGGGTGTTGTTGACATGGCTACAGGAACTGGCGGGGTGCACAGGACTGCTCTTGGGTGGTTCCCTCATTCTTGGATGGGAGAACCCAGAAAGTGGTGATGGATGATAGCTCATCATCCCACCAGGAAGTGGGAGCTCCCTTGTGGGGCTCTTGCAGGGCTCCATCTTGTCCCCACTTCTGTTTATTTATTTATTTATTTGCTTCAATTTCTAGGCTGCCCCCTCCTGCTGTTGCAGCTTGGGATGGCTTACAACATAATAAAGATGTAAAAATATAAAACTGCATCAATAAAAACAAAATATAAAAAACAATATAAATTTATTTATTTATTTATTACAAATAAAATACATCATGGCAGACTTAAAAGACTCAACCTCCCACCCCCTTCCCAGCCCCCTTCTCCCTCATCCCCTCCCACCAGTGTCACCTCTGTCTTGTTGGGATTTAGCTTCAGACAGATCGCCCTCATCCAATACCTCACAGTCGTCAGCACCGGTAAGCACTGAGACTGCTGGGCCTGGATCAGCTGAAAAAGAAAGGTAAAGTTGGGTGTCATCAGCATATTGATGACACTACACACCAAACCCTCTGGTGATCTCACCCAAAGACTGCATGTACATGTTGAACAGGAGAGGGAACAGTATAGGACCTTGCAGGACTCCACATGTAAGGTCCCGGGGAGATGATGAACGACCCAGCACCATATATTGAGTTCTCCCAGCCAGGAAGGAACGGAACCACTCAAGAACAGTCCTGCCCATCCTGGCTTGGTCCCACAAGCAGGCCACCAACATCTCATGCTCAACAGTGTCAAATGCAGCTGAGAGATCTAAGAGGATCAACAGGGTCGACTGACCCTGGTCCAGCTCACGATAGAGGTCGGCGATCAAGGCCACAAGCCCAGTCTCAGTGCCAAAACATGGCCAAAAACCAGACTGCAAGGGATCCAGAAAACTGACCTGGTCCAGATGCCCCTGAAGCTGCTGGGCCACCACCCATTCAATAACTAAAAAGGGAATGTTAGAGACTGGCTGATAGCTGGCTAGGGAGTCGATGTCCAAAGATGGTTTCTTGAGCAGAGGCCACACCACCACCTCCTTGAGGCAACCCGGCACTCTGCCCTCCCTAAGGGAGGCACTGACTACCCCAGTCAACAATGGCCCCAACGTCTCCCGGCTGGCCTTGACCAGCCAGGACGGGCACAGGTCATGGTCAAGTTCACAAGTGGCCCAACAGCCCCAAGAACATCCTCTGTATCAACGGACGACACCCACTGAACCTGATCCCATAAAACAGGACACGGTGGGGCTTCCATTACCTGTGGTTCGCCCACTGCCAAAAGTGTGGCATCAAAATCGTGGTGAATCCAGGCGATTTTATACACAAAGTAGTCGACAAAAATGTCACAGCGAGCACAGGAAAATTCTAGTTCCAGGTGGAGAGAGGCAGGACTGACCAGCCCCCTCACTACCTGGAAAAGCTCAGCTGGACACAACTTTGCAGACACTATGAGAGCAGCAAAGAACCTCTTCTTTGCTGCCCGCACAGCCACAGTTCAATGTGTATCTCAAACCTTTGGGCAAGATTGTTAGGAAGTTTGAAGTGAAGTGCCATCAATATGCTGATGACACCCAACTCTGTCTCTCTTTTTCATCTGACCCAGACCCTGCAGTCTTAGTGATTACCAGGTGCTTGGTTACTGTTGGGGACTGAATGCAGGCAAGCCAATTGAAGCTGAATCCAGAAAAGACTGAGGTGATGATGGTTGACTGGCCATGTGACCTGGGGGACATAGGGACTCATGTTATTAATGGTGTCCAGCCTCCTTTGGTCACTCAGTTTCGTAGCCGTGGAGTACCCTTGGATCCACTCTTGTTCTTGAATGGCCAGATTGTGGTCGCGGCCAACTTCATCACATGAGAAGGTTGCATCCTTTTTTGTCAGATTCAGATTTGGCCACTGTCACCCATGCCTTTGTAAGCTCGAGGCTAGACTACTGCAATGCACTCTGTGCGGGGCTGCCCTTGATGACTGTTCGGAAGCTGCAGTTAGTGCAGAATGCTGTGACACACCTTCTGTCAGAGGTGGGTAGCCAGGAGCACATTACACCAGTGCTCCAGAGTCTGTACCGGCTGCCAATAGCTTTCCAGGCACAATTCAAGGTGCTGGGTTTGACCTATAAATCCCTAAATGGCTTTGGCCCCAGGTATCTGAAGGATCACCTCTTCCCTTATGTTTCATCTCAGCCTCTGAGGTCAGCTAAGGGTGCCCTCCTGTACCAACTGCCCATGAGGTTCATAAAAGAGCACTCAAAGAGGCATTTTTGGTGACTGCTCCATAATTATGGAACTCCCTCCCCTTGGAGGTTCACCTAAGCCCGAGCCTGCTCATCTTTCAGAAGAGATGTAAGACCTTCCTGTTTGGCCAGGCATTTGCAGGCTGGGACAGGGTTGAGTGGGATTGGATGGAGGGGTTAAGGAGAGGTTTGGAGGGTAGGGGTTTTCAGCAAATTTTATATGATTATTTATATATGTTTATATACATTTCTATGTTCATATATTTTTTTATATCTTTGTAAGTCACCTTGAGCCTTTGTGGGAAGGGCAGCGTAAAAAATTAACAAATAAATACATTTTTGTAGTCAACTTTAGGTAGAGGGGGCTCTAACTTGCATTTCTGTCTTAGTCAAGAATGGAAACCAACAAAATACACTTCATATTTGCCTTTTCTATAGCCATCAATTTCTTAAGTACAACTTGCCTTCTTGCACTTAACTGTTACACCATAATTGCCCTATTTCCTGCCCAAGCTGTACCAAGTTCATTATCACTGGCTTTCTCCTTACTGAATCCGAAAGGTGGTCAGGAATGGGCAGAGTGAAGGGCTCTGGCACACAGCACTCCAATTGCTAACTGCCCCCTGCTCCAGGGATATGTGCTTTCCCCTGCACAGTAGAGACGGCAGGGTGTGGCTCCAAGAGCACAAAGGCTTCAAGCAAATGATGTTGAATCATGCTGCTGTAACTGAACGGATGGAACTCTCAGCTCAGTGGACTCTGCAGCTGATGGATGGGCAGGCAATGTTCAGCAAATCCCCGGTGGAGGAACATCACGTGTGACCGGTCACGACTGGACTTGTGCCTCAGTGATGTCATCATCACATGCACCTCGCTAGAAAAAAAAGAGAAAGAATATGTAACACTAGTGTAATCCAGTGGGTGCCCCTAACCTTGGGTGTCCATGACCCATAGTTGAGATTAATCACTTCCTGCAGATCAGTTTTCTTCTGAGTCTCCCAAGGTCACCATTGCTTAAGGAAGGGAAAACAGAACAACATGCAGTCACCCTGCCTAAATTAGAACTTTTGTCTTTTCTTCCATTAAGCATAGAATTCCCCTGCAGCAAGTAGCCAGGTCCTTACATGGGCCTAACTAACCCTGGAATCAGTCACAGTGGGAAGGACTGTTTAAGAACGAGAGATGGGAATTATGGTTTGGTTAATCCATAACTGCCTGTAACAGGTCATTACAGATTAATCTGCAGCAACCCCTAAAAGTCCTGTCAGTTATGGATCCAGAGTTACGGATCCAGATTTCCCCCCACCCTCATCCCCCAGAGCCCTGGAGTGGTACTTAGTAGCCTCGGAGGGCTTGATTGTAGCACCGCCGCTGCTGTGAAGGCTCTGGCAGGCTCCCTCGCTGTAGCCGCTCCCGGCTCTGGATCATATATGTGCAAAATGGCCACCAGGGCCATTTTGCTCATGGGCAAAATGTCTGTTGCCCTTAACCAAAATGCTGTCAATGTCTTTTTGGCCACTGGTTTTTGACGCCAGAGCCACCGCCTCGTCGCTGCCACCGCAGGCACAAGACCTCCAGGCCATAGCTTCAACAACCCTCAGGGCTTAACAGCCTGGTCATCGACACCTTTCCCCACTGTGGCAGGCACCTCGGCTGCCAGGGCTGGTCCCACCCTGGGTTCAGTCACAGCCCTGTTTAGCTGGTGCAAAGGCCAGAGGTTTGCCACTAGAGCCGTTGTCGCCCCACACCACCACTGCCGGCATGAGAGCCCCAGGCCACAGTTCCTACTCTGCAGGACTCCATGGATGGGCCATCGGTATTATCTCCTGTCAGGGTAGGCACCCCAGCCATCGGGGAAGGTCCTTCCTTGGGGTCAAGCCATAGTCCTGTTGATTAATTTAATATTTGCTTTCTCCCGCTGCGGTGAATGGCTACTATTTTTTAAGGCAGCAGGTGCAGCTTGTAGGGGCTGATAAGCGGCTTGTGGGTGTTCATTCTCGTTGGGGAGAGTGTGGCCGCTGCTGCTGGGATTTATTGTTTTATTTTTAAGGCTCAGCCAGTGTATTTGGGCTTTGTATAAGCTCATTAGTAGTTTTGTGGGCTCTTTATTTTTTATGGCCCCATAATTGGTTACCCTCATTTCCACTATACTGAGGGCAGACCTTGCTTGTGCTTTGGGCTGCATAATAACCAGGCAGTGTTTTCTGCAGTGAGTACTTTTTTCAGCTTTTACCCGGTAACTCATAGTTGTCTGAATTATTTCCCCCCCCCCCCTTTTTAATATTTTAATGGAGGAGGAGTGATTTTCTTTATGACTCCCTCCCCCCATTCCCCCCGGCATTGTACATTTTGGGGCATTATGAAAAGTGGTAGGAAGATTTTTGAACAAGACCTTGATATCGAGGTATTTAGTCTGCGGTGCTAAAGCATGTGTGAGCAGCTAATCATGCACATGACATCACATCTAAACCCCACCCACGGGATTTTTGATGTGGCGCATGGTTTTACAGAGCCGCACCACGAGCACATGTAAAAGTGGTCCAAGTTCTTATAAAACCTTACTGCTTGAGGGATCAGAATTCAGAGCTGAGAGAAATATCTAGTGACTGTTTGGAGACTATGGCTACAGGATCAGTAGGAGTTATAGATAATCAGTATAATCCTAAACAAGGAAAACTAGCACTTATACTTGAAGAAATAAGATCAATTAAGAAGGAGGTTAAGAATGATCGGGAGAAAATACTGGAAGAATTTAATAAAGTAAAGGTTGTGGTGGAGGTGGGGAAACATAAGCTGGGAACTTTATCTCATAATCGCAAAAGATTGTTGCAACTGAACAACGTCTCTCCTCATTAGAAGAACAGGCTTCTAGTACAAAGCTGGAGGTTGCACAATTAAGAGAATCTGCTATTGACTTACAAATTAAATGTGAAGACATGGAGAATAGAGCTAGAAGAAATAACTTGAAGTTAGCCTCAGTGAAGGCATGGAAGCTGGGGATATGCATAATTTCCTCAGAGTGTTTTACGAACTGTGTTTCCTGATAAACATCATTTGCATTTGCTGGAAATAGAAAGAGCCCATAGAGTCTTCAGGAGATCGGCCCCACAATCTCAAACCCCGCAAGCCATAATTGTTAAATGTTTGCGATATGGAGATAAAGAGGATATCCTTATATTATCCAGAAAGAAGACAGTTATAAACTATCAGGGTTGTAAAGTCAAACTTTTTCCTGATTTTGTACCAGCAACAATGGCTAAACAGAAAAATTGGTTTGTGTTTTTGCCGTTACTTAGAAAGAAGGGTTTCAAGCCACAGATTCAAGCCAACCTGCAAAATTAACAGTGATTGTTGAAGGGAAACAAAGGACATTTAACAAAATTGAAGAACTTGATTCCTTTCTGAATAAGTTTCAGACTCAGTCAATATCAGAGTCTTGATTGTTATGTGATCTTTGACCTTTTTATGTTTATTTTTTTATTTTGGGAGGAGAGAATTAAGTTGAATGATTAGATTGAAGGAGGTGTGTTGAATAAATGTAAATTGGATAAAATTAAGTTCCTTTCCTTAATGTAAAGGGACTTAACTCACCTATCAAAGAAAAGAGGGTTTTCAATTTGTTGAAAGATCACGAATGACTGAAATGTTTGCAAGAGACATTTTTTAAAATTAAAGATGTTTTCAGATTTAAAAATAGGAGGATTGGGGAGTGTCATACATCATGTGGTTCCCGGGAAAAAGCTTTGCCAAAGCAGTATGGTGTCAGTTCACAGATCGTTATCCCTTTATTATTTAATTTATTTCTGTAAATATTAACTAATACCAAACGCCAGCATCAAGAAATTAAATGCATTCAAATTGGAACTGAGGTTCATAAACTTGCACTTTATGCAGATGATATACTTTTATTTGTTACGGACCCACTACATACTATTCGGCATCTTCTTAGAGTGATTGAAGAATTTAGTTTAATTTTGGAATACAGAATAAATTATGATAAATCTCTAGCAATGGTTTATACATTCGATAAAGTATTATATAAACAGATGTGTCAGACGGTTCCCTTTATTATTGAGAATAAGAATTCCAGATACCTTGGAATTAGCCTTTCTAAAAATAATAAGAATCTATTTAAAGATAATTTCCCGGGTATTTTTGAACAAATAAAATGGGAGGCTCTTACGTGGAAGCATTTAACCTGTTCCTGCTTAGGGATGATCAATTTATTTAAGATGACGGCACTCTCCAGTCTTTTGTATACCTTAATTGCACTTCCTATAAATATTCCAGAAAGTTACTTTAAACAATGGGATAGACTTATAAGGACTATAATATGGAATGGGGGAAATCCTACAATTGCTAAGACTACTTTATATAGAACTAAAGAGCAGAGGTTATTAAATTTAATTATTTGATTGAACGAGGTGTGTTGAATAAATGTAAAACTGTTGATGATTTTCAGTACAATCAGTTGAAATAAGTTTTTACAGAGAAGGGTAAGATACAACATTTTTCTAGAACTCCACATTTAATAGAACATGTTCTTTTTGGCAAATTATTGATTACGGTGGGAATAACAATAATTTATAAGGCGCTGAAAGTCTTTTGGTATGAAAGTGAGCCACAATACCTGGCTAAATGGGTGAAGGATTTGGGGATCTAATTTGAGAAGAAGGATAAGCAGAAAATATTTAAGCATATGGCAACTTGTTCTAAATCCTTAGAGGTTAAGCAGGTTCAAGTAAAACAGATAATGAGGTATTATTTAACCCCCAAATTTGTTACAGAGAAGTGGAAGGCAGGGACTTCAGATAGTTGGAGAGGACATGGAGGGATTGGTACATATGTCCATTGTTGGTGGCTATGCCCCAAATTAGATGATTTGGGGAAATTAATTTGGAGATACATGGAAGAAATAACTAAGGTACGGATACCATTTAAACCAGAAATTGCATTATTGGGATTGTATTAAGATATTTATATGAAAGGTTATGAAGGTGTGTGAAAAACTATCATCCTGGCAGCCTTGTATATGATAGTTCTCCATTGGAAAAAGGCATTGGGGTCGTTGGAATAAGAATGGATCTCACGTAGGTGGTGCATTTTCACCATGGAAAAGACTCTTGCTAAATTAAAAGGTGAAGAAGGAAATTGGATTGAAAAATGGACTCCTTGTTACAACAACATCATCAAAAGCAAAAGAGAATTTGATGGGGGTAATTTTTTCCTTATTGTGACACAGCTTTAATGTTAAAGAGAATGGACTCCTCATGGGAAGAACTTTATATTTAATGTTTTAATCAATAAAAATGGGGCTACCCACAAACAAACAAAAACAAAAATAAAAATGTCTTTTTGGCTGCTGCCTTTTTGGTTAAGGGCAGCGACTATATTGTGCATGTGCAAATGGCCCTACTGGCCATTTTATACATGCGCAATCCAAAGCAGGGAGCTTGCCGTGGCAAGGGCGCCTGCCAGAGCCCCCACAGCAGCGACGGTGCTTCCATCAAGCCCTCCGAGGCCAGTAAGTACCAGGAAATAGGGGCAGGGGGAAGTCGGACCCCCTGTCCTGGGACCAGGGATGAGAGTATGGATCTGTTTCCCATTGACTTCACTGGGAAAATCTGAATCCATAAATCTGAACCCAAAATTAAATCCAGAAATTACAGATTCGAACCCATTATTTCATACGAAAGCCCACTAGTAAGAACCATCCTCGTCTGAGCCTCTACAGCAGAGAGAACATGCTTCTCCAGCTACAGCCAAGGGCTGGCTATCCTTGCGGGCTGCCCTATTAGCTCGGGAATCAGGCACAGATGTTTAACACTGAACAGCGGGGTGGCATAAGGATTACTTGAGCATGAATGTTTCCCCTGCCCTTGCTTTGCTTTTGCCTTACACAACCACATCTTATCTCTGAGGCGGATTTCCACACTGGGCAGCTTGCTTTCACTGAGCGACTCATGTTTGTTCACTTTTTCCCCATTGACAGCGATGGAGAAAACACAGTGAAGACGTGAGTGCTTTCACCTTAGTTTCATCTCTGCACGCCTGGTGCCTGCCTCTTATATGCAGCAGCAGCAGTAGCACTTGGTATTCATGTTACCTAGATCCCAGTGCCTCCATCCTACACACAGTCATGGAGTATGGTGCAACAGGACTTGTGTGATACCTGAACCCTGACACCTAGGGTGTTTTCAGACATTATGAGATCACAGTCAACCACAGTGAACCACATTCAACCCTGCGGTGGGGCCAAAGGACCCTGAACGTCTGTTCGGCAGGTGCCAGATGTTCACCACAGACAAACCCCAGCAGGGGACAAATTTAGTCACCCTTCCAGAGCTCCGGCCCAGACCATCTCCAAAAGTGTGGTCAATGCAGTTCCCACCAGGAAACAACAAAACATAACATCTGAATGGCAACCACCAGTCGGAATCAAGCAAAACAATTCCAGGCCGGGGACAAAGCACGCAGCATCGCTGCCAGGCAACGAGCAACAACACAGGCTGGGGGGGGAGATTTAAAGGGCACACAGCAGCAGGGGGACGTGGCGGGATGGAGCGAGATGGAAGGGAGAGGAGAGCGGAGGGTGAGAGAGAAAGGGAGGAGGAGGCGCAGGCGGAGGAGGTGGTCGTGCTGCACATGGAGGCGGTGGAGGGACAGCAGCAGCAGCAGCAGCAGCAGCAGCAGCAGCCGGGACAGGCCACCCCAGAGATGACAATTGGCCCGGGGGATGAGGCACCCTGGAAATGGGTAAGGGGAGCGAGGGGGAGCCCAGCGGCACAGGGGC
>QEPC01015296.1:34856-48290 GCA_003113815.1 Sphenodon punctatus
ACCCTTTTCCAAATCATTAATGAATACATTAAACAGCACCGGTCCCAATACAGATCCCTGAGGCACACCACTTTTTACATCTCTCCATTGTGAAAACTGCCCATTTAGTCCTACCCTTTGCTTTCTATCTTTCAACCAGTTTCTGATCCATAGTAAGACACTACCTCCTATCCCATGACTTTTTAATTTAACTGCATGTCAGGTCCTGGGGATGAAGGAGGGTGGTGTCTCGAGTGCGCCAGCAGTTCCGGGGCTTCCGGCCCCAGTGGCACTTTGTGACAGCGAGCAGAGCAAGCCGCTCCCCTACCCATGCTGGCAGTAGGACAGCGCAGGCACAAGCACAGCGAGGCAGCGTCCCCGGGTAACCAGGCAACCCGTGACTCACCACGCATGAGCAGCCCTGACCCAGAAGGGGAACCCTGACGCTCCTCACGCTTGCTGGCAACGTTTCAGGGGAATCCTATTCAAACCCCGCAGAGACAACATCCCTTGCTGGTGATCGGACCTCGTGCAGTGAGACTGGCCCCCGAGCGTTGTTGTAAGCAAGAGTAGTGGAGCAAGAGATAGTGTGTGAGGGAGTGCGAGTGTGTTGAGCTGAAGGTGAGTGCATGGGTGGGTGTTCTTTCTTAGTGAGTGACTGGCATGCTTGTGTGAGTTTACCTAATTCCTTCCTTCCCTGCCTTTCTGTCCTAGTGTGAGTGCCCTGTCCCCCCTTGGGGTTGTGTTCCCAGGGTCCTAGGTCCTCATTTCCCCCCTCTGAGCCACCACTGAGAGCTCACTCCCTTCCCTTTCCTGGTATACATAGGTGAGTGAGATATCTAGTGTGGGCACCGCTTTGTTCCCCAGTCCCGGTGATGATCTTCGGCTAGGGGCTGCTCTCGTAGCTTATCCCTCCTGCCAATATAAGACCCTGAGGGACCTTCTTGATCATGTGTGCTGCCCTTGTAACTGGTGTGTGAATGTGTCACTGCCCCTTGTACCCCTTGTACCCCTAACACGGCAATTCTAAGATCTGGATCCCCTTCTTCCTGAATGCACCTTTCAACACCCCTGTCCCCAACTTTTATGCAGCCCTCAGAGATTGTATTAATTTTCAAAGTGTTCCTTGGGATGGAAAGGTTTCCTCACCTCTGTTGTAGGAAGGCTGTATTCTCACTTCTTTGGCCAGTGATTTTGCTGCATGTGGGGACACAAATTTCAGTTATAAAATATAAATATTTCATTGTCAGTGTAGTGTGAAATGGAATGAACAGGAGTGGTGAGGATTCAAATATCTCCAGGACCTCTTGCTCCCTAAGCAAGAATCCTACTTCTAGACCAACCAGTCCATCTCCTTGCAGGGTAGGATTTTGGTCCTCAAGTAGGTAAGGAAGGGTGGGAGGGTGTCCAGAGACCTTATGGGCCAGTTGCCTGGGCACCAACAAAACAATTGTCTACACAAACCGAAAAAAATGGATTTTTTTGGGGCATCACAATGCAATTTCAGGTTACTCTCATTGTACTCTTCATACATACAAACTGTCATCATATGCGTTCTATCGATGGTGTTCTCACAAGCCCCATCACATGGCCCTTTTCATTCTCACACAATACATGGCCCTTTTCTTTTGCACTCGGCAGCAGTATGTGGAGCATACCAGGATAACTGTCCCTTTTTAGGGAAGGTTATTGAATCTAGATGCACCTGCAGCTGTTGGGCTCACTCCCTTCCCTTTCCTGGTATACATAGGTGAGTGAGATATCTAGTGTGGGCACTGCTTTGTTCCCCAGTCCCGGTGATGATCTTACATTAATTGTGGCCTTGGTCAACGACCTCCTAGTAGAGCTAGTTTAGGGTCATATGACCCTTCTAGTTCTATTGGATCTATCAGCAGCGTTTGATACAGTGAATCACGCGATGTTGGTGACTTGTCTGCGGGACCTGGCCAGGTTGGACAGCATCATTTTACAGTGGTTCCATTCCTACCTGACAGGAAGATCTCAGTGGGTGGTCCTAGGAGACGGTACTCACAGATATTACCTAAGCAAAAAACCTGTGGTTTAGAAACTGGTTAAGGTGACATTCCAAATTATACGCAAACTCTAACATGACAGTAAATTGTCACATTAAGGCAAATTTAAATAAATAAATTATGGCTTAACTTAAATTAAACTGCATATGTGTGGTATGGTGACTGAACGATACTTATAGGTGATGAGGAAGGTATGTAGTTTAATTTCAGTTAAGCAATAATTTATTTATTTTAATTTGCCTTAATGTGACAATTTACTGTCATGTTAGAGTTTGATTAGAATTTGGAATGCCACCTTAATCAGTTTCTAAACCGCAGAGTTTGAGTATAATTTGGAATGTCATCTTAACCAGTTTCTTAAACCACAGAATTTTTGCTTGGGTAATTTCCCCTTCTGTTGAAACATAAAAGTTAACAATTTACTACGTGTTCCTTACCTTCTAGGCAGGCACCAGTCCATCCCACTCTCTCTCTCTCTCTCTCTCCCCCTCTCTCTCTCTCTCTCTCTCTCACACACACACACACACACACAGAAGACACACTCACACTCGGGGCGGTGGAGAAGCTACTCACTGTGCTGCCATGGGGTGGGCAATTTTGCCTGCAGGCACTGCTGTGGCTGCTTCCTCCACTCCTCAGCTTAAAGGCCCCGCGTTGCTGTGTACACACTGGGGCATGCCCTTTTCCTAAGGTAATTTTAGACATTACGAGATCACGGCCACCACAACGAATCCCCTGTGGTGGCCATGATCACCATAACGTCTGAGTGATCCCCACCAGATGTTCACCACAGTGAATCACTGGTGGAGATTGTTTGACCACGGTTTTCGACCTCCGGCCGGTCGGTGGTCAAGAACTGTGGTTAGATTGGCCACGATCCGGGATGGGCCAAAAGTAACATCTGTTACCTTGGCCCATTCTGGATCATAGCCCAGACTGTGGGATGGGATTGGGTGCAGCGGTCAGATTGGGTGCAGTGGCCAGATTGGCCGCTGCGCCTGCCTGTCTCCTGGAGGGCAGCCGGCCGGGGGAGCATGGGGGGGCGGGGTTGTGCGGCCGCACGTCGCACCATGAAGCCCCTCCCCCTCCCTGATCCCCGGTAGGAATCAGGCCGCCACGTCTAAAGGACAGCCGGGCTGATTCCTGACCAGGATCTGAAATGGATCCTGGTGCGTGGTTCAGCGTGGCAGGCCTTCGGGCCTGTCATGTCTAAAATTACCCCTAGTCTGGCATGCTGGGAAATGTAGTCCCAGCATACCAGACTAGGGCGGCATTCAGACGTTATGTTTTAGCCTGTCTTAATAGTTATTGTGAATTAAATGATCAAGTCTGAATACCCTATTCCGTTTTTGTTCAGGTCAGTGCGTTTTTGTTAAATTCGCACTACATAGTGGGTCAAACCTACTTTGTGAGTGCAATGTCAAAGTAATCTGCACCACAATAACATGTGAAAGCGTTGGCAAATCGCATTGTCCTTTTCAGCACTGATATTCAGCGTCTGAATCCAAGCGGAATGCAGAGTCCGATTTTCCCCTCTCCCCACATCCGGATGCAGACAGCGTGACATGAAGTGAGTAATGTCAGACTGAGCAGACCTCGATAGTGCGCAAAGTATGATCGTCTGAAAGGTTTGGCGCACACTAGGGCAGAAACAATAAAACACATTTTTCGGGAGATGTGAATGCAACCCATCATATTGCATTCGATATTATCAAAAGCAAATTACTTTTAATCTGCACACTTTCTGCATGTCTGAATGGCCCCTAGGAAAAGGAAAAGAAAACCAGTATTGACATGTATTGAAAACTCTTTTAAAACTGCAGCGGTCAACACCACTGCAAGGAAAAGAGGGAGCACTGGAGCAAGCACAAGGCAGTTGAGGCAGTGGTAGTTCCTCCCCCCTCCCCTGTTGCTGCTGCTGCTGCCAAAAGGAAGCTTAGGCAGGCTAAGGGCTTCCCCGCCATGACTGGGAAGGAATGATGACTAACACCCGCCACTGTGAGGAGTGGGGAGGTGGTGGCGGCAGCTGCTGCTGAGGTTTAGAGAAAGGGGCTGAAACCTGCAAGTGCCCATTGACCTCTGGAGCCAGCCCTGCTAGTCCCCCCCCCCCCCATGACTCCATGCCCTGGATGATAGGCTACTGCTGAGGGTCGGGTCTGATTCCATGGGTAGGCTGGTGATGAGCAGGCTGAGTGCACTGGCAGCCAGGGGCACTGGGAAGGCAAGTGGCATGTGGGTGGCGTGGGTGGTGTTAGTTCCTCCCCCACCTCCCCCTCACCCAGGCTACTATGGAGGGTGGTGGGTGAGTTGGGCAGGCAGGTGAGCTGCCCCGGTGACTCCACAATAAGACCAGCCTGGTGGTGGCAGAAGCTTTCTAAAGGCCTGTGCTGCCCACGCTGTCTGAGAACACTCAGCCCGCTTAAAGAACCAACACTCTAGGGGAGGAAGCACCGCTTTCGCAGTTGGAAAAGGGCTGGTCAAAGTTACCCTGTTACAATCCAGAGACTCTGATCACACAACTGAAAGCACCAGAGTCAAGTAGACACTGTACTCTATCTAATTCAGCCAATAAATGGCATCTATACTTAGCTAGAAATGTACAAACTCCATCAAAAGACCGGTCTCCAACCAGAAGTCTTTGCCCCAGCATCTCCCATTGAACGGCATTAGGTGCTGTTCAATAGAATCTAGCAGCTGCCTTAACTATAGAGCCGCGACTGTGGCTCTATAAAATTAAATACGAACTCTATCAATAGGGTTCTCACAAGCCCTGGCACGTCGCATTTTTTCTTTCCACTCAACAGCAGTGTCACGGTTTTGTAAAGCTGGCTGGCATGCTGTTACCCTTCCCCCAGCTTTGATTCTAGACTCAGCAAGTCAGTGGTTGAATTGAATTCCAATTGTTTTCTTGATAGCAACAATCTCCCCTTTGATATGTTTTCAAGTTCCTTCGTCTCACTTTTCCCTCCTGGAGAACTCTGTGTGTTCTGTGTCACATAGGCAAAGGAAGAGCTCTATTTGCAACTCAATGGGGTTTCTGTCTAGTGTCTCCAAAGGTGTTAGCCTTTCTGAATACACATTGGCATATCATTGTCTCTCTCCAGTGCTTGGATTGAGTGTCTAGTTCTTAGTTTTACATTACATGATTACATGAAGTGAGTTTACAGTTCTCAGTTTTAACATTACATACATGTTTAACCTTTAGCTTTACATATTTGTTAGACCTATAGCCCAGTATCTCTTTGTGACAAGCAGCACCACAGGGGACCTGAACCTAGGACCTCTTACCCCCTAAGCAAGGATCCAACCTCTAGACCAACACATCCTCAGTCTTTGCAAATTGATGATTTGATTTCAACTGCAGCCCTCAATAGCCATGATCAAGCTCCTTTGAGGGTGTCCTCCCATAAGTTTTATAATAAAGAGGCAACGAATAATGACTGTATAGAAACCAGACATGGAAATGAATGACCGCAGGAGGACTATTTTGTTTCTGATCCTTCTGGTACTGTTTCAGCTGATAGTTTATTGCACTGTAGGATCATGAGTGATTGTGTAGCTTTTACACTAATGCCACTTCCTAATGGCAGGCTACCATTTTGGATCACCACTTTGGAAGTGGCTGAACATTTGAGTCTTCTTTTGGGGATACCAATCACAAGTCATATTATTAAGATAATTGATTGCATAGTCTATGTGAGAGGGAGGTGGAGTCTTGTGGTTCATTTGCCTCCCTCCAAATTGTGCCTGTAATTATGAACCATGTCTAGTTGTTGAATAGTAGGGCCATTCTTCCTCAAAGGGTATTCTCTAAAGGGTTAGACCAGGTCGGCCACCCCCACCCCCCCAGGCTAATCAGGAAATAGCTAAAGGGGAGTGTGGCCATGGTGTTAGGCTTGCCTCAATTCCCAAGCCTCCAAAACTCCATTTAAAGGCCACGAGGCATTGCAAAACACCAGGCTTACAGGGTTCTCAGACCTCAAGACTAGGGAGTAAAATATCTGAGGTAATTGATCTGACCTCTCCTGAGAAAATGGAGAATCAGGCAGAGGAAGGGGGCAAGATGAATCTGTTGCCAGAGGAGCTGGGCACTCTAAGGACATATGGCAATCTCCCCTTGGATGGGCAGTACAATATACTCAATAGAATGTCTAATCTTTACAAGCAGCTGGTGGTAAGGATAGAAAGCTCCAGCAATCATCTGTGTGTATGGAGAATGATAATAGCAAATTTGATTTGGCTTGCAAGCAGACCTGGGGATAAAGGGAGGGATGTCCCAGGATACATCTATACCAGCTCTGGTGAAGCCTCAGGGGTCTCAAGCCAATGAAGTAATGAGTATAAAAGTCACCAGTCAAGTGTTGTTGTCTCAATATAAAGGGACTCAACTTCGGTTGACCCCACAGGGGGCTCAACAACCAGAGAAGCCCCAAGAGAGTCTGGGTTTGAATTCTCTGGGAGAGGATACTTGTTTAATTGTTTGTCCTCTGGGGGAGTCAATGCCCTGTCAGTCGATTCCAGGCACCTTCTTGTTTTCCCGTAGAAGAACGTAGGGGATCTTGGGTTTAGTAACTTTAGTAACTCTGGGACAGATGGTAGGTCATCTTCGAATAAAGCTTTAGTTGAGGATGACTTGGGTACTTTGGCTTGTATTAACCTTCCTGTGGATGAGGATGGTGGCTTTACGGCCCTGAAATTTAATAAGGCTGATATTTATGTGCGTGTTGAGCCTACTGATAATAACTTGGGTAGCTCTGGGATGTTGTTTCATCAGGACACTCTGAAAATTGAGTTCCCAATGGTGAGCCTGGAGTTAACATCTACCAGGGGGTGGGGATCCTCTGGATACCCCCATGTTGGGTGAGGTGGCTAAGAAGGAGATCTCTGTCATGCCTTCCAAACTGTCAGAACTAGTGGATAATATGAATCCACCTCTAATTCAATCTTCTGACTGAAATTGGGCAACCCAGGGAGGAGATTGTTTGCCTTTTGCTCATGGAACATAGCTGCATAGCTGGTTGTGGTGGGGGGAAGAGAATGACCATGCCTTTTTGGATTTTCTTAATCAGTTTGATATTATTTTTCTTCAGGAAACCTGGGTTACTGATCCTATTGAATTAAATGGTTATGCATCTTTCTATATGCCTGCAATATCTTTAAGTACCAAAGGCAGACTGATTGGGGGATTGGCGTGTTTTGTTTCCAACTCCTTAGATTTTGAAATTACTCCTTTGCAAGATTGTCCGCCTATTGCACTAGGTCTTTTATTGTCACATTTAAATCTCAGGTATATATTGATTACTGTTTATCTCCCTTTTTCCTACGCAAAGGGATATAGTGCTGATTTCTGGCAGCTATTGGAGGATTATATTGTGGACCTTTTGCTACAATTTCCTGAGGCTCATATGTTGCTAACAGGTGACTTTAACGCCAGAATTGGCAATGATGCTGAGGTTTTGTATAAAGCTTGTAAATGCAGGATTGATCAGGAGGTTAATTGGCTGGCTGATGGACGCTCTAAAGATCTAGGTATTAATGCTGCCTGTATATCTCTTATAAAGATACTCAATCAAATGACCCTACACATTTTAAATGGTATAGTCCAGGGGGATCTCTATGGAGAACTGACATACTTATCCAATAAAGCGGGGAGTGTGATCAATTATTTTATTCTTTCCCTGGGGTTGGTTCCTCAAGTGGAGAAATTTGTTGTAGGTCTGCATCAAATGAGTGACCATCAACTTCTGTCCCTGTAATTACATGTGTGTTGTTCAGACGTTAGAATTACTGCTGTGTATGCACCATTTCTGCACCAATGTATGGTACTGGATAAATATACTTGTCCTAAATGGAGTGTGGCTTTGAACACGAGTTATAGATTTTCTTACACTCCCTGACATCCTCTCTGCTTGGGAGAAATNTAGGACCTCTTACCCCCTAAGCAAGGATCCAACCTCTAGACCAACACATCCTCAGTCTTTGCAAATTGATGATTTGATTTCAACTGCAGCCCTCAATAGCCATGATCAAGCTCCTTTGAGGGTGTCCTCCCATAAGTTTTATAATAAAGAGGCAACGAATAATGACTGTATAGAAACCAGACATGGAAATGAATGACCGCAGGAGGACTATTTTGTTTCTGATCCTTCTGGTACTGTTTCAGCTGATAGTTTATTGCACTGTAGGATCATGAGTGATTGTGTAGCTTTTACACTAATGCCACTTCCTAATGGCAGGCTACCATTTTGGATCACCACTTTGGAAGTGGCTGAACATTTGAGTCTTCTTTTGGGGATACCAATCACAAGTCATATTATTAAGATAATTGATTGCATAGTCTATGTGAGAGGGAGGTGGAGTCTTGTGGTTCATTTGCCTCCCTCCAAATTGTGCCTGTAATTATGAACCATGTCGAGTTGTTGAATAGTAGGGCCATTCTTCCTCAAAGGGTATTCTCTAAAGGGTTAGACCAGGTCGGCCACCCCCACCCCCCCAGGCTAATCAGGAAATAGCTAAAGGGGAGTGTGGCCATGGTGTTAGGCTTGCCTCAATTCCCAGGCCTCCAAAACTCCATTTAAAGGCCACGAGGCATTGCAAAACACCAGGCTTACAGGGTTCTCAGACCTCAAGACTAGGGAGTAAAATATCTGAGTAATTGATCTGACCTCTCCTGAGAAAATGGAGAATCAGGCAGAGGAAGGGGGCAAGATGAATCTGTTGCCAGAGGAGCTGGGCACTCTAAGGACATATGGCAATCTCCCCTTGGATGGGCAGTACAATATACTCAATAGAATGTCTAATCTTTACAAGCAGCTGGTGGTAAGGATAGAAAGCTCCAGCAATCATCTGTGTGTATGGAGAATGATAATAGCAAATTTGATTTGGCTTGCAAGCAGACCTGGGGATAAAGGGAGGGATGTCCCAGGATACATCTATACCAGCTCTGGTGAAGCCTCAGGGGTCTCAAGCCAATGAAGTAATGAGTATAAAAGTCACCAGTCAAGTGTTGTTGTCTCAATATAAAGGGACTCAACTTCGGTTGACCCCACAGGGGGCTCAACAACCAGAGAAGCCCCAAGAGAGTCTGGGTTTGAATTCTCTGGGAGAGGATACTTGTTTAATTGTTTGTCCTCTGGGGGAGTCAATGCCCTGTCAGTCGATTCCAGGCACCTTCTTGTTTTCCCGTAGAAGAACGTAGGGGATCTTGGGTTTAGTAACTTTAGTAACTCTGGGACAGATGGTAGGTCATCTTCGAATAAAGCTTTAGTTGAGGATGACTTGGGTACTTTGGCTTGTATTAACCTTCCTGTGGATGAGGATGGTGGCTTTACGGCCCTGAAATTTAATAAGGCTGATATTTATGTGCGTGTTGAGCCTACTGATAATAACTTGGGTAGCTCTGGGATGTTGTTTCATCAGGACACTCTGAAAATTGAGTTCCCAATGGTGAGCCTGGAGTTAACATCTACCAGGGGGTGGGGATCCTCTGGATACCCCCATGTTGGGTGAGGTGGCTAAGAAGGAGATCTCTGTCATGCCTTCCAAACTGTCAGAACTAGTGGATAATATGAATCCACCTCTAATTCAATCTTCTGACTGAAATTGGGCAACCCAGGGAGGAGATTGTTTGCCTTTTGCTCATGGAACATAGCTGCATAGCTGGTTGTGGTGGGGGGAAGAGAATGACCATGCCTTTTTGGATTTTCTTAATCAGTTTGATATTATTTTTCTTCAGGAAACCTGGGTTACTGATCCTATTGAATTAAATGGTTATGCATCTTTCTATATGCCTGCAATATCTTTAAGTACCAAAGGCAGACTGATTGGGGGATTGGCGTGTTTTGTTTCCAACTCCTTAGATTTTGAAATTACTCCTTTGCAAGATTGTCCGCCTATTGCACTAGGTCTTTTATTGTCACATTTAAATCTCAGGTATATATTGATTACTGTTTATCTCCCTTTTTCCTACGCAAAGGGATATAGTGCTGATTTCTGGCAGCTATTGGAGGATTATATTGTGGACCTTTTGCTACAATTTCCTGAGGCTCATATGTTGCTAACAGGTGACTTTAACGCCAGAATTGGCAATGATGCTGAGGTTTTGTATAAAGCTTGTAAATGCAGGATTGATCAGGAGGTTAATTGGCTGGCTGATGGACGCTCTAAAGATCTAGGTATTAATGCTGCCTGTATATCTCTTATAAAGATACTCAATCAAATGACCCTACACATTTTAAATGGTATAGTCCAGGGGGATCTCTATGGAGAACTGACATACTTATCCAATAAAGCGGGGAGTGTGATCAATTATTTTATTCTTTCCCTGGGGTTGGTTCCTCAAGTGGAGAAATTTGTTGTAGGTCTGCATCAAATGAGTGACCATCAACTTCTGTCCCTGTAATTACATGTGTGTTGTTCAGACGTTAGAATTACTGCTGTGTATGCACCATTTCTGCACCAATGTATGGTACTGGATAAATATACTTGTCCTAAATGGAGTGTGGCTTTGAACACGAGTTATAGATTTTCTTACACTCCCTGACATCCTCTCTGCTTGGGAGAAATGTATTACCAGTACTAACGATGGGGACTTGATCACTATGTTTGAGGGTATTTTGGTTAGATTCAAACAGAAGTTAAAAAGGCTAACTTAATTAGGTATGATTCCGGTTGGTTTGATATGGAGTGTTTTAATATGAAAAAAGAGATAACTAGGATTTATTTAGCGTACAGACTCCAATCTTACGAAGGTCCCAGGGGAATTTTATGAGCTAAAGAGAGCCTACAGGAAACTTTATGGCAAGAAGGTTTCTTACACCAAAGCCTTTTGGAAAGAACTTGCCATCAAAACTGAGGGAAAAGACAGTGCTGGTTTTTGGTGGATGGTGAATGGTGCAATGGGAAGGCATAAGAACTTGTTACATTATAATATTCCCAAAATGATATGGGAATCATATTTTGACCTTATTTACAACAAGGTGACTGGATTTCGGTGATTCTGTGCAAATGACAGAACTACCGGCATGGCCCCCAGTAGCACATGATGAAATAAGGGACCTTATAGAGCAACTCAAGCCAGGTAAGGCACCTGGAGGGGATTTGATTCCACCAGAACTTTTGAGGGAACATATATCATGGTGAGTCCCTCTACTGGCCTCCTTGTTCTCTTATATTGATATGACGGGGAGAATACCACAGGCTGGAAAGTAGCCATAGTAGTTCCCATTTACAAAAAAGGTGACAGGGCACAACCAAGTAATTATAGATCTGTACGCCTGCTGAACATTATCGGGAAACTATATGCTAAACACCTTTTGGTTATTATTAGCAAGCATTTATATAGTGCAAGCAATGTACCTGGCACCTTACAAATTTGTTTATTTATTTTATATAAAAACAACAACAACGATAAAACAATAAAACAATAAAACAATTTAAAAAGTTTAAAATTCCTCATATGCAGGGAAAAACAACCCCCCCGACCCCACCCACCCTACACCCCCCTCGCAGAAAGCCTGGCAGAACAGCCAGGTCTTACATAAACGTCGAAATGACAGGAGTGGGGGCCAACTGAGCCTCCTCTGGGAGTGAATTCCACAGCACAGGGGCAGTCAAAAGATCTAACATCGGTGGCCACCCACCTTGCCCGGGGAACCTCCAAAAAGGCTCCCCCAGACGATCTCAAAGGATACACAGGCACATGGGGAGTGAGGCAGTCCCAGGGCCGGCCCGAGACATGTGCCGCCAGTGCCCAGGCACATGGCCCCACGCCGCTGCGGGCTAGAGACTGACAGACGCTGCCAGTTTTTGGTTTTTTCCCCACCGGGTGTCTCCGACTCAGTCCTCATGGGGGGGGAGGGGCGTAAACTTCCTGGGAATCCCTGGCCAGTTATATGCTGCGGAGTTGACATAGTCAAGTTGCAGGTAAGTAACCAGCCACCCCTCATCCCCTGAAAATCCTCCCCCTTCTAGCAAGTGCCGGTCGGCCTTTGGGGTCCCGCAGCAAGGCTTGGCCCCTGGCCCCTGAAACCCTTGGGCCGTCCCTGGGCAGCCCCACAGATAAGCACGGCCCAGGCCATGAAGGGCTTTAAAGGTTAAAACCAGCACCTTGAACTTAGCCCGGTGCTTTATAGGCAGCCAGTGCAGAGCCTGGAGCACAGGTGTCATGTGCTCCCTGCAGCCGCCCCTGTAAGGGCACGCCCTTGTGCGCGCAGCCTTAGGCGAGTGGCCAGGGAGGCCGGGAGAGTCTGGTGCAGGTGGAAGGCCATATATTGTTTGGGTCTATCGACTTGTTGCTGACGACCCAATTGATATCTTTTGATCATCATGGCCCCCCCGACCAAGCCTCTCAAACAACAAAGACTGGAGAATTTTCTAACAGGAGCCAGGTTAGGTCATCGGGCTAATTTATCTGCCCCACCTGTTATTACTAGCAATGCTTTTCAGCCATTAGAAACTCTTGGTGACTCAATGGGCAGCTCCACAGGGGTTCCTTGGAGGGACAACTCAGCGGCCCGAGAGCTGGCTGAGCCCCTCAGCCCGGCAGAGGCTGCCAACAAAGGAGACAGGAGGACGGAAGGTGATCAGGTGGCTAAATTTCTTACGGACCATGTCCTCCTGAGAGCAGAATCAGTCCATTTTATGTTTGTAAAAATGTGTCAGGGCTGTGTTTTGAACCCATGCCCCTTGAGGTGCTAGACAGGCTCTCCAGCACCCTGCGCCACCTGGTGGATTGGTAAGGGTGTGAGGTTTTCCTCCTTCTGTTCCCTTTGTATGCTTGCTCCTTGTGTGTCATGCCCCTTCCCAGCTGTAGCCAATTACCTTAGTCCTGTCTCCCAGCTTCCTGATTGGCCACAGGAAGTATTTAAGCCTTGGTGTGGCCACAGGAAGCTGGTGGAGCAACATCTCTTGCCCCCTTCTCATTCTTGTTTGGTATACTTGAGGCATACTTGTGCTGTATATTGTGTGTGCGCATCTTGTGTGTGCGCCCCTTGCTTGCTTGTTTCTTCCCTGTCTTGTGCGTGCCCCTTGCTTGCTTGCTTGCTTGTTTCTTCCCTGTCTTGTGCGTGCCCCTTGCTTGCTTGTTCCCCGTCTTGTCTGTGCCCCAGGTTTGCTTGTCCCTCTTGTCTTGTGTGTAACCTGTGCTTGCTCGTTCCCTTTGCCCCTTGCGGGGGCTTGTGCTCGTTCCCTTTGCCCCTTGCGGGGGCTTGTGCTCAGTTTCCCCCCTGCTCTAGGCAGGCTCCTCATTGCCTCGGCCTCTGGCGTCCCCCTTGCCTCTGGCTTCCCCTGTGTTGATCCCTGTCTTCCAGTTCCCGGCCCTGTGTGTTTCTTCCCTGTCCCCCCACCTCGATGATGAGTCGTATGCCTTCCTAGACCAGCTTGGCTGGTACTTATGCGGAGTGCTTTATCTCCTGAATATCAG
>QEPC01015301.1:30564-46487 GCA_003113815.1 Sphenodon punctatus
GGGGACAGGTCACCGGGAGCACATTACACCGGTGCTCCGAGCTCTACACTGGCTGCCGATAGTGTGCCGGGCCAAGTTCAAGGTCCTAGTGATGATCTATAAAGCCCTATATGGTCTTGGCCCCTCATACCTTAGGGACCGCCTCACCCTTCGCGCCCCGGAATGGCTCCTGCGGTCTGCCGGGGGTGCCCTCCTGGGGGTCCCCCGTGTTAAGCGGCGGGCCACGATGGAGCGAGCATTCTCGGTGGTAGGGCCACGGCTGTGGAACTCCCTTCTGGAGGAAGCTCGCCTGGCCCCAAGCCTTTTAACTTTTCGGCGAAACTGTAATACCTGGCTGTTTGCCCAGGCCTTTGGGAGGGAGGGTGGGGAGGGATGAGTTTAGTCCCCCACCCATTTATTTATTTATTATTTTTCTAGCCCTGTTTTATATGGTACATTTTATATTTAATATTTTAAAAGGAATTTTAATGTTTCATTGTTGACTGTTGGAAGCCGCCCCGAGCTGCGTTGCAGGAGGGGGCGGGGTATAAATTTGGAAAATAAAATAAATAAATAAATAAAATCATAATTTCTAAGGGTTAAGGTGAATGACTTCCAGTAACTCAGTCTAAAATCACTGTACCTTCTTTTCTTCATTGTACTTGTTTCTTTGTCCTAGCTCTACAGTCACATCCTCACAAACATGATGACTTCTCTTACATAAAAGTGACTCTTCCTGATAAGAAGAAACAGCCATAAACTCCTCACCCCTAACTGTTGTTTTATTGATTTTAAAGCAATATTAACTCTCAGAATTTTTTGTGCTTGCAATTTAAAAGTAAACACATGTCCAGTTCACCTCAGCCTTCTAGCAGATTTTTGTTGGGAAAACTGAATTGGAAGTTGTTTTAAGTCTCTAAGACTTTTACATGATCAAATTAATATTACCTTGAGGAGAAATGCATATGTTCTTTTTTCTTGCTGCTACTGTATCACACATCAGCTTTACTTTAAAACATGATTTGTTGTTGTTTTTATATCTCCCTATTTCTCTCTGTGTTAAATCGCCTGATGCTGATACAGCAAGCAGCTGTCTGTGATCTCTGAACTAGAACGCCACTATCAGATGGCAGCTGAGCAATATCGGTATATCACTTAATTTGTTCTCATTGTTTCTGGCCCAGTTCTGTCACTGACTTTGAAGACCTTTCATATAAATGGCATTAATGCTGTTTCACATTGAATCATACCAGACTGCACAGGGATCCATCCAACACAATTCTGATAACTCTTTTTTGTTTTAGAGAAGAAAACAACGAAATCTGTAAAGAAAATCCACATCAAGCTGCACCAGAATATTTTCTTCTTTACCTTTTATCTATCATTATAAAACATTCAGAGAAAAACTTAGACACACAAATACAAATCAGTTTGCAATATAATCCTTTTGATGTTTTCTGTAAGAAAGATAATGTTTTCCTCATGGCTTAAATCAATGGGGAAATCTCCACCAATGTCAGGGAGTCATTTTGTTCCCTCTCAAGGCCTGAGAGAGAGAGGAATACTTCAAATACAGCAACATTTCAAATGAAACATACATGCAGATGGCTATAAACCTCAATCATAATGGTCCTTTGACAGAGAGAGCACTTTTTGGGAAATCAGAAAGGAGGTGCAAATATGTTAGAAAGTTTTACTAAAACAATTTGATGTTATAACTAACACACACACACACACAATGCTAATTTAAGAAGGCAACACTATTGTTTAAAAACTAGTCAGATATTGTCACATCATGTTATGTAGGGATGGGACTATCGGTATCAGATTAATCTGATAATGCCGATAATTGGTGATATCGGATTAATCCGATAATACCAATGATATTGGTATTGGTATATCAGCTTTTTAACATTGCTGAATTTTCAGATCTTTAACATTGCGGCCATTTTAAAAATGGCCGCAATGTTAAAGATCCGAAAAATTGGCAATGTTAAAAAGCCAATATACCTATACCGATAAATCTGATATCAGATTAATCCGATACCAATAAAACTGGTAACCGATAATTTGCTAATAGTCCATTCCCTAATGTTATGTATTGCAGGAAAAGGAGGAGAAAGCCAACAGAAGGTAAATTGTTTTCTTTTAGCCCATTTCCTTAATTAGTGACTCAAATAAGATCTGAAGATCTTGATGAAACAGCTTGATTAAAAGAAAAATCCTCAATGAACTTTTGTTCATTCCTAAGAATGAACACTAATACTTTCTGAAGATTCAAAAATTCTCTCTAAAGACAACATGGCCCCAGTGGCTTCGAAGCAGGGCTTAAACTCACTTCTCAGTTTCTCATGTTTCTTCATGAGACAATTCTTGTCTTGTTCTTGCAAATGAGAATGAAATGAGAATTGACTGGATTCTCATCAAGAAAAATGAGAATCTCAAGAAATGAAATATCCTGTGCTAACAGAGGGGAAGGAGGGAGGAGGAATCTACATTGTTCCCTCCCGAGCTCTTGTACCTTGTTGGGGGCTGGCAGCTCAGCGGACAAAACTCAGGGTCATGAGCAGTATCTGTGTGGATCTCTCAAGTCCTGATAGAAAATTATCAGGAATGGGAAGGGGAGAGCAGACTCATAAGGAGGGAGGGGGCAGACTCAGCAGATATCCTCAGCATTCTATTGGCTAACAGGAGTCAGCAGTCAATAGAATGCTGAAAAGCTGTGCTGAACCCACCTCTTCCATTCAGCTCTCCCCCGTCCCTTCTTGAAATATGGGAAGGGTGAGTCCTTTCCAGATGGGAAGGGGGAGATGAAGGGAATCAGAGCTCCAGGTATACTTTTCTATGGAGGAATCCATCTTATTTATTTTTTTATTTATTTGTATGCATTTATGAGTCGCCCCATATCCCTACGGCATCCCGGGGCGACGTACAACTAAAAACATTCATAAAGCAATTTTTTAAAACATCAACAATTTAACAACATCACAGGGGTAGTAGAATAAATAATAATAAAATAAAAATAAGGGCAGGGAAGAGCTAAAAAAACACCTATTCCCCCCCTCCCCAAAGGCCTGGGCGAACAGCCAGGCTTTACAAGCCCACCGGAATGTTAAAAGTCTGGGGGCCAGGCGAGTTTCCTCTGGGAGAGAATTCCAAAGATGGGGCCCAGCCACCGAGAATGCCCTCTCCATTGTGGCCCTCCGCTTAACCCGGGGGACCTCAAAGAAGGCACCTGCGGCAGACCGAAGGAGCCATTCTGGGGTTCGGAGGGCAAGGCAATTCCTGAGGTAGGAGGGGCCAAGACCATGAAGGGCCTTATATATCATTACCAATACCTTGAACCTGGCTCAGCACGCTATTGACAACCAGTGCAGAGTCCGGAGCACCGGTGTTATATGCTCCCGATGACCCATCCCCATCAGGAGACGGGCCGCTGCATTCTCCACTAGCTGCAGCCGCCAAACCAGGAACAAGGGTAGCCCCATGTAGAGCGCGTTGCAGTAGTCCAGCCTCGAGGTGACAAAGGCGTGTATGAGGGAGGCCAGGTCTGGCCTGGAGATGTATGGTTGCAGCCTCCACACCAGATACAACTGTCGAAAGGTGGCCCTCACCACCAACTCCACCTGTTGATCCAGGTGGATATCCGAGTCCAACACCACCCCCAGACTCCGAACCTGCTGAGCTATAGGAGGGCGAATCTCCCAATCAGGGGGGTCAACACATCCACTCCACCACGGTCTCCAAACACTGGGACAGCAACGAGACAGCAGGGTCTGGGTCAGCTGAAAAAGAGAGGTACAGCTGAGTATCATAATCATATTGGTGACATCGCACCCCGAACCCTCTCACGACTTCCCCCAAGGGCTGCATGTACACAATAAATAATAGTGGAGACAGAATGGAATGCTGCGGAATACTGCAGGAAAAGACACTGGGGCAAGAGGTTTTAGCTCCCAACACCACCCACTGACTTCTCCCCAAGAGGAATGAGCAGAACCATTCAAGAACAGTCCTGTCCAGACCCCCCAGGTCACGTGGCCATCACAACAGAAGCCCATAGTCCACGGTGTCAAAAGCGGCCAAGAGATCCAGCAGGAAAAGAAATGTAGAACATCCTGCGTCCATCTCCTGGCGGAGATCGTCGACCAAGGTCACCAACGTTGTCTCAGTGCCATAGTCGGGACGGAACCCAGATTGAAAAGCGTCTAGGAAACCTATGCCATCCAGGTTCGCCTGGAGATGGATCACCACCGCCCGCTCAATAACCTTCCCTAAAAAGGGAAGGTTAGAGACAGGGCGGTAACTGGCGAATGCATCCACATCCAATGATGGTTTCCTCAGCAGGGGGCGCACCACAGCCTCCTTGAGGCAGTGCAGGGATGTGTTGGCCATTCTCGCGAGCACCGTCCCCAATGTCTCCCTGGAGGCTTTCACCAACCAGGATGGGCAAGGATCAAGTTCACAACTGATGGCTCTCACAGACCCCAGGACAACCACCGCATCGTCTGGCATCACTTCCTGAAACTCCCCCCACAAAGTTGGACCAGACGGGGCCTCCGTCACCTCGCGCTCTCCACCTACTGCCCCAACTCCTTCTGTGCTCTCCTCACAGCCTCAACATAGGATCACAAATGGGTCCTATGGAGAAGTCTGTTGGAGTCAGAGCGAGTCTGATGCCAGCGTCGCCCTAGCCTCTTGCCTACTTGTTTCATACACCACCACCCCTCAGTAAACCAAGGGCCCTGCGGTGATGAGACAGAGGCAGAGGGTGTCTCAGAGTAACCCTGTAAATGCCCCCCCCCCAAGCAAGCTGATCCAATGCTGGACAAGCTCATCAACAGAGTGACAGTCCAGGTCCAAGGTTAATTCCCTCAGGACCTCCTGGAACCGATGAGGTTCCATCAACCTCCGAGGGTGGACCAACCTAACTGGTCCATTCCCCTTCTGGAGGTGGTACGCTGAGAGACTGGCCTGGAGGAGATAATTGTCTCTCCATGACAAGGGTGTAGCCCTAAAACACGCCCCCCCCAGACCACCCACCTCAAGGCCAGAGCCGAAGATCAGGTCGAGGGTATGCTCCCCCACATGGATTGGGCAGGTGACCACTTGGGGCAAATCCATGGTTGCCATGGCAGCCATGAATTCTCGCTCCGTTCCTACAAGGCCGGCATCAGCATGAACGTTGAAGTCCCCCAGGACCAAAGTCCTGGAGGTGTCCAGTGCCACCTCCAAGGTCAGCTCTGTTAGAGTGGTAAGGGATGCTTCCATACAGGAAGGGGCCCGGTATACCAGCAGCACCCCTAGCTTGCCCCGACCCCAGCCAAATCAAACACCACATGGAGGGCCTCAATACCTGCCATCTCTTGAACTGGATATCTCCTGGCAGGCCAGTCTTCCCTAAAAATAATCACTACACCACCTCCCCGCCTGCCTGTGCAGGTCTGGTGCTGCATGGCATACCCGGCCGGAACGAGATGTGCTAAAGTTGCTCCTAGGGATGGGCGAACACGGTTCAGATGTTTGGAGTTCAGACCGAACTCGATCTGTTCGGACATCTGAACTGAACATCCAAACTGAACTCTCGAATGACTGAACAGTTCAGTTGTGTTTGGATGAGTTTGGATGAGTCCGGGGGCAGGAAAAATGTCTTTCCAGGGTCAAAAATTAGGTTTCGGGATTTTTTCGGTTTCGCTATTTTTGAATGTTCAGTCAAGTTTGGCCAAACCGAACTCGGCTGAACCGAACCATCAAACCCGAACTTGGGTTTCAAACCAATCAACCGAATATTAGAATATCCGAACCGCGTTCTGTTCACCCATCCCTAGTTGGTCCAGCCATCTCGTCCAGCCAGGTCTCCATAATAAACGCGAGGTCCACAGTCCCATCTGAGATTAAACCCCGGACAATTGGAACCTTGTTGACAATGGATCTCGCATTTAGCAGCAACAACCCCCCACATGCGGACCTTGGACCTAGTTCCTCTCTCCACCCCAGAGGGGGGATGGCACTCCACACCTCCTGCAGGCACCTAGGTCTCCTAGGGGTGCGAGCCATACAACCCCGTGGACCATACCGTCCATGCCCAAGAACCACCCCTATAACCGCGCCCACCCAACCCCCCAAGCCACCCCCAAGTCCAGGTGCCCATCCTGCTGCCATCAGGGGCCAATACAAGACACACACACCCCCAGCTTCCCTCTCTCACAGGGAGTCGGGTACCCCACTACCACCAAGTGACCTCCCTGCGCCTTCCCCTCCTGCCACCAGGGTTTTACGCTGGGACACCCCTCCTCCCTCCCACCTTAATCCCCTAACCACTCCTCCTAAACTCCCCCACCCTCACTCCCCAACCCTGAACAAACAATACCCCTACCTGCCAAAAAGCCCCCCTGAGACCCCTGCAGCCCTGAAGCTAGAGTTGCAACTGGTACCTGGCCAGTCTGGCACCCCATCAAATTTAGGGTCCCCAACTCACCCCATTTGCATTCGGACACCAACTGAACATGACCCAATGGGCTACCCAACTCCCTAGGCTGACTCATCTCACCATCAGGCTGCTGCTCCGTCGCCAATGCACAGCTCAGCTGAGAGAGGAACTTCCCTGTTTGCTTGGTTATTTTTGAGCAGTAGGGGATCAAGAAAGACGACCTCTTCCCACCTGTATGCACCCCCTATTGGGTCCCCTATTCCCAGGGGTACCCAAATGGGGGGAGCATGTGCTCCCGTGATATGACTCCCCCTGGGAATGGAGGACACATTAGGGGAGGGGAGAGGCCTCCTTGTTACCTGCCCCCACCCCCTGCGCAGGAAAAGCTGAACAGGGAAGTTCCTCACTGAGCTGAGCAGTGCACAGGCCAGGGATCAGAAGCAAGCAGAGAGCAGCAGCTAACCAGAACAGCAGCAGCCCAGTGGTAAGGCAAGTCAGCCCAGGGAGCTGCGGATGCTGTGATCCCAGGATGCCCCAGTAATACCCACAATTTTTGGGACCCCGTTGTGTGCCCAAAAATGCAGATATTGCTGAAGGGTAAAAAATATGCTACCCGCTACAGCTCTAATGAAAACCCACTATGAAAAACTCCAACCTTATCTGTTACCACTCCCCTGAACTGAGCATGTGCTAGGGGCAATCAGATATTTTCCTCTACTAGACATCCTCGCTGAATGTACCTCTTCCCCTTCTGCTTAAGACTGAAGCAGAGCAGCTGTTGCTAAATGTTCCCTGCCCAATCTGCTCACCCTCCCCAACAGCTTCCATGCAGTAGCCATGAACCTTGTGGGGCAGAGTCCAATTTCCCTTATGGACCAGCCTCCCCTGAACTGTGCCTCTTGCTATGACTCCTAGAACTATTGACTCAAAAACTGAGGTTCATGTTTTCAGATCCAGAAGTCTGTGGTTCAGTTTCACACCAGGTTTGTCATTGCTGCATCAAGTTAATGACTGCATCGTTAATTAAGGCTTAAATCTTTTCTTGAACATCAGCCTAGTATTAAATTTAAAATCAAAGTGGAATGTTTCCTCCTTAGAATCTTTTTCTCTTTAGAAGTCATTGGAGGTATTTAATCTGGACAGTTTGACCTTCAGTGTGTTCATAATACTATCATATCAGACTAACAAAGAAGTTGTGTGTCTCAAACTTTCACAACCCCGCCTTGGATTTTCTTAGAGCCTTCATGTTTTCTGAAAAGCTATGAAAGAGCCAATATTTATTTATTTTATTTATTTATTTTATTGCACTTATATGCCACCTCCTTATGCCAATGGCATCTCGGGGAGACTTCCAACAAGGTAAAAACAATTCTTAAACAATATAAAAACCACAATAAAATCTAAAATTCCAATATTATTTAACAAATTTTAAAAACTCCCTCCAGAAAAATTTAACCCACCCTCCCCTCCCCGCCTCCAAAGGTCTGGAAGAACAGCCATGTCTTGCAGGCCTGATGGAAGACCAGCAGACTTGGGGCCAGCCCGAATATTAGAGAATTTTGTAATACCACCAAATCAGCAGTAGAGGTGGCAGGTATGAGGGGTTTAAAACACTAAGATGTCCCTCCTTTCCTCCAAAAAAACCCCTGTTGTCCAGCAATTTCTGGTTTTGGCTTTATTTATTTTTAGCTGAGTCCCAGATTTTTTTTTAAAAAAATTGGAGTGGAGGATTCTCACTCACAAAAAGGTTACGAGCCATTGCTCTAGACCTTCCTAGGAGATCCTTGCTTGCATGAAAATGTAAGGGGAATGGCTCAACCTCCACTGTACATCACCAAGGTTATGCTTTTTTCCAGTGTCTAAAAAAAACAATAATCTCAAACCCATCATGAATCTTCTTTTCCAGTGGGGAAGGGGAAGGGACAAGGATGGACCTTTCACTTATAACAGTTCCCCTAACTTTAAGGTTGAGAAGCAGGCACATTAGAAAATGAAAGAAAGCATTTACACCCCATCTCAAGGATTCACTTTCCCCTGTTGGCGTATACATATGTCTACATGAAATATCAATTATACCTTCAAATAGATCAAAGAATGTTGCTGGGAATTCAAAGAAGAAGTAGCTGGATATCTCAATGTGTATCTTGCCATTCCATCAATGGGTTGATGTCCCAAGCCCTCCAGTCCTTTCATCTCTCAGCCTGGAGACATCTAGAGTCACCCTGAGACATCCCAACATTTTCCAAGCTCCTCTAGGATTGCATAAAGCCCTCCCAAGCACTCCACCCAGAGGATCACCAGTCTTGTCCATTGCTTCTTAGCTTCTTTGGGTAAAGCCACACAAGACAGGACCAAACAGATCCCCTACCTGCCTCGGGCAGGGTAAATGCAGCTGCCACACTTTGGGCTGTCAGAGGGTATTTTCAGACGTTACGAGACCACGCTCAACCACAGTCAATACCCTGTGGTGGGGAATGGCCTCGTAACATCTGTTGGGGAACTGGAAGTTCCCCACCAGATGTTTACCACAGTCAATCGCAGCGGGGAATCAGATTCACCACGTGATCGGAGGTCCTGGCCGGACCATCCCCCATCCCCGATCACGTGGTGAATGAAATGTGGGCAGTAACGTCTGTCCCCTGACCACGGCCCGGAATCCGCGGTGGGATTCCGGCCTGTGGTCAATGCCGGGGGGGCACTGGCCATGGCATCCGCCCATTTCCTGGAGGGTGGGCGGCCGGGGCAGCATAGGGGGGCGGGGCTGTGCAGCCACATGTTGCGACGTGCAGCCCCGTCCCCTCCCCAGATTCCCCGCTGGATCAGCCACCGCATCTGTTAGCCGGTGACGCAGTGGCCCCGGCGGGGAATCAAAGGGTTGTTTCCATGCTGGGGCCAATTGGCCCCGTTATGTCTGAAAATACCCAGAGAGACCAGTCCAAATGATCCCCCCACCCCCCGGGGGAAACCAGGCAGGCGGGCTGCCATGACAAGTCCCACCATGCCTGGGACAAGCCAAGCAGCCTCCTCATTGGATCCCACCCCCAGCTCCTGACCCACCCACTATCCTGCATCCTGTCATGATGTTGATGCATACGAATGGTGAACTACATCTGTGGTTCTATGGTACCAGCAGACTTTGCCACAGGGAGGGGCTTCACAGGATTGGCCTAATAGGAGGCAGCCCATTACCCGACATTGGCCCATGTGAGACAAAAGTAGCCAATGTCATGATGCCTCATTGTCCTTCTCCAGCTGATGCAAAACATAGCAGCCTACCCTGCGGAAGAAGAGGGAAAACATCTGTCTGCCACCAGCCTGACTGTCATCTGCATTGTGGGCTGATGTGGGATAAGGACACCAAGTGTGTGTTAATATCTCATGTGGCCTTATCCTATATAATGCAACACTCATGTCAGTGTTCTCCAAAGAGGAGAAAACAAAAGGTTCCTTTTAACATTCAGAACAAAATTTCTCTTATTGTATTAGATAGCATTTATCTTTGAAAACTGCTATACACATTACTATGCGTATTTTCAGACATTACAAGAGCACAGTGAACCATGGTGAATACCCAACTGTGGTCACTGTGCCTTGAAAGTCTGTTTGGCGGCCGCCAGATGTTCGCCACGCTCAATCGGCACATGGGGTCAATTTCAACCACGCTTCCCGGACTAGCTGCACCAATTCCCTGGGAAGCATGGTGAAAGTGATCCCCAGCAGGGATCAAAGAAAATTCACGTCTGGTCGGGCACCATGGCCTGCGATCACCGGCTGGATCCTGGGCTGCATTGGCCCCGCCGCCCGCCCATCTCCCCAGAGGGCAGGTGCCATGGAGGGGGCGGGGCCGTGCGGCCAAACATTGTGCCGCACGGCCCCACCCCCTCCCAGATTCCCCGCCACGATCCCCAGGCACTTCTGCTATGGCGTGACAGGGTCATACCAGCGGGGATGAATTGATTGTTTTCGGGACGGGGCCAATTGGCCCCGTAACGTCTGAAAACACCCTATGTATCATAATCATATGGAATCTATTAGATATCTCCATGTGTGTGTTTGTGTGTGTCTGTGTATGTGTGTGTGTGTAAAAACACAATAAACACCTCTAAATATGAGTAAAATATACATTTCAAACATAGATAGATTAGATTAGATATTCAAAATGTATATTTTACTCATATTTTAAAGGTGCTTTTTACATTCCTGTATAGAATTTCTCAATCCTCTCTGGCTTGTAACATTGGCTAGTAAAATATCATTTGTAAATTGCTCAAATATGCTGATCCACTCCTCCAGATAATTAATGAGACATCATAAACAAAATTACAATAACCAAAATGCAGACAAACATTAATGGAGGAGTCTAGTAGAGAACTGGCTCGCAGTTTACTGTAGCTGAATGAGAATACTACAAAAAGTATATATGTATTTATTTCAATTTAACTTTGCTCACAATAATTATTTTAGGATTAACAATAGATGGGGTATGTTCACAAATTTTATCTTTGAGGACTATAATGTATTCCTCATTTCCTTCCCTCTCATTAATTAATTCTTCTAAATGTAAATTAAATGAATGTCAGGAGTTCTGCCATCATATCTTCTAAAGAAAATAAAACAAAAAGGTAAAGTGACTGTATAATATTATAGTAACCATACCTAGGCGATGCTAGCACTGAAAGCCATTTTAAAAAAAATCAAATCAAATCAAAGTTATAACTTTTAACTAGTCAAAGAAAAAGGGCTGCATTTCTCAAAGGTAGTCATGGAACAAAATTTGAAAAATTGTTTGTTTGAAGTGTATCTTGAAGTGCTTTATTGGAAGAGAGCAAAAGTAGGCAAAATATTAATAGTAATGAATTCATTTCCATTTCAAAAGATAAGAGCTCATTACTGTGTCTGCTGCTAAGACTGCTGGAGACTGCAGGTTTATGTCAGCAGAAAGGGACTTACAGAAGGTGTTCTTTACCTTAAAAATCCTAGTCTGATAGAACGGAGACATCAAAGCATTAACTCTTTTGTCACTGGTTTTCCATTTTCCATTGCCTATATGCATTTAACAATGACACTTAAAATCGTTTATATATGCATCAGTGGGCAACACAAAAAAGATGGAAAATGTGTGCCAGAACATGAATATGTATTAATTTATTTATTTATATACAGTTTATATCCCGCCCCTTCTTCCAGAAGCAGGTCGAGACGGCTAACCGTTACCACAATAATATAGACGTATAATATTATAGATACAATATATATAATAAATACATTAAAATGCTAATATTAATACTAATTGAGGGAGGTAAAAAAAGCAAAAATATACAAAAACCAAACACGGTTGCCAATTTCCCTAGAGGAAAAAAAAATGGACAGTGCTGATTTGCATAAATTTGCACACATTTTGTTCATGTATTGCATGTATTTGATTCATTTAATTTTTGTATAAATGTAAAGGAATTTTTAGGTTGGCCTAATTTTAAAATAAAGGGGCAAGAGCTAGGCCCTTTTCACACAGACATTCTAACACTGATAATATGGGTGTTAAATGTTATAATGCATGTTGCAGGGCTTCAGGTGTGCTCTATGGCCTTTTATTATACATGGGTGCCCTGCAACATGTATAATAAAATGTAGCACCCATTTTATCAGTGTTAGAGTGTCTGTGTGAAAAGGGCCATAATCACAGGATAGAGGGGACTAGGGCTGGGCAAGGCAGTGCAGCCATAGGGCTGCAAGTATAGATGGGCAGTCCCACCATCCATGAACAAAAGGAATCCCAGCATAAGGAGGATCATCTGTCTCCCCAATCCACCCCCCTGCCCCATACCCATTATCTTACAAGAACTTGAGGTGCTAAACCTCCTGAATTTTCTGCACCTTTCCCTTCTGCCTCATGTGATCATGATGCTCCAGCTCCCTGGAAACCCTGCTGCTGCCTGCCATGGTGATACACTGGCTCCTAGGGGTGGGAATATCGGTTCTCCCGAGATCCAATAAAACCGGTATTTGGGTGTATTGGCTTAATCCAATAAATCTGATATTTAGCTGTACTGGCATACCCGATTTTTTAACATTGGCAGCGGTACCGGTTTTTTACATTGTGGCCATTGAAGTCAATAACCGCATTGTAAAAAATCCAGTACCGCGGCCAATGTTAAAAACCCAGTATGCTGATACCGGTAAATCTGGTACCTGTGAGATCCGATACCAGTACTTCCGGTACCTGGTATTCTCCCCTGTGTCCCACCCCTACAGTGGCTCCTATGCCTCTATTGGTTGCTTCTCACCTCCTCTCACTCTCTTACTGAGACAGAGAGAGACACCCAAGACTAGAGCAGCAAAAGGGTAAAGAAAGAGACGAATCAGGCAGAGCAATTCATACCACAAAAAACAGCATCTCTGCCAATTTCAGTTGCACTTCATTTTATTTAATTAATTATTTTATTTCATTTTCATTTTTATGCCGCCCTTCCCACATGGCTCAGGGTAGCTTACATCTCTTCCTCTCTCATCACAACCAAAGCAGGAACTACCACTGGCTAGACAGGTCTGTCTAAGAGTAAAATTATAACTAAGAATTTTAACTGATTGTGTCATAAAATTAACACAATCATATCCCCCCATTTTAAAAATTACTGTTTAGACTTTTGACAATGTTTTTTAAGCATTCATATTTATAAGGGTTCCATCCTGAAACTTTTTAATACAGATCATGCTGGGGAAGGGGATTTGCTGGAGATACCTCCCAACTGGGATTGCTGTGGAAGTGGTTGTTCTGGGCCTGCTGCTTCTTCTCTACTCTCCACGTATTTAGAAGGATCCTGAAGCCGCAGGTCATTGCCTGGGTAATTTCCTGTTTGGAAGTGGTCAAGACATTGGACATTTTTATTTTCATGTTGACTGCGCTGGACATTATGTACTATACTACTTAGTAGTTTTTCAACATGTACAAATAATACACAAAAGAATTTCATGCTGAAAAAATTAAGCTTGCCTCATTTACAATGTTCTAGGTATAAAACCATACAACTAATAAAATTGAGAGTTCTGCAAATTACCAGTACATTTCTTCTATTCCCATATCTGAGGAGTTGTCTTGCTGCCACACATCATTCACCACAACCTTACTTCTGACCTTTTAAGGATACTAGTCTTCCAGAACAATATTTACCAAATCTTCTTCTTCTAGCACAACTGTCTATGGGAATAAAGAGATGGAAGGCAGCTCCAGGGGCAGTAGTGCCAGAACACTTCACCCCCAAGGATGACCAGTCCATATAAATGTGGCCCACTGGATGTTGAAGCGGAGCAGACCGTGCCTGCTTTGGAGCAGCCCCACCTGAAGTGCTCTGGAACATGCTGGAGTGCCACCAGTGAATTGGGCTGGCCAAACTTGGGGCACCAACCTGGAGTGGTGCTGCCATCTGTCTGCTGAGCAGACACACTCTGCAACTTTACTTCTGTCTGACTGTTGCCCCGGCAACACCATAAAGTTGCGGGTGGCAGCCTAAAGTGTTGGGTGATAACCCGCAACTCTATGGTGAACCGTGGCCTGGAGAACCCGTTGGGTCCATCTAGACCCCGCAGTCTCAGTGCTTACACAATGTCTGGTGGCTGTGGAGACTTAATGAAGGTGAGCTGACTGATGTTGAATTCCGACAAGATGGATGAGATATTAGTGGGGAAGGTGGTTTGTGTTGTATCCCCCATCATTGACAGGGTTCACTCCCCTGCTAGTTCCCCAGGTTAGGAGTCTGGGAGTGCTCCTTGAAGCATATCTTCATCTAGATGCCCAGGTTGGAGCTGTGGCGAGGAGCACATTCCGCCAACTACATCTGGTGTGACAGCTTCGGCCATACATCTCAAACTCCTACCTGGCCACTATTATCCATGCCTTCATCACCTCAAGACTGGACTATTGTAATGTGCTGTATCTGGGGCTGCCCATGGTGATGGTTCGGAGACTGCAGCTGGTGCAGAATGCAGCGGCCTATCTCCTTATGGGAACGGGCCACCAGAAACATAATACACCGGTGCTCCGTTCTCTGCACTGGCTGCCTATAGTCTTCTGGGCCCAATTCAAGATGCTGGTTCTTATCTATTAAGGCCTATATGTCTTGGGCCCCATATATCTGTGGAATCGCCTCACTCCCCATGCTCTGGATCAGCCACTGAGGTCGACTGGGAGCACCCTTTTTAAAGTCCCCTGGGTGTCCTGGCGAGTGACTATGGAGAGGGTATTCTTGATGGCCACACCGAGCCTGTGGAACTCCCTCCTTGCAGAGATCTGAATGGCCCCAGATCTCTCATCTTTTGACGTCCATGCAAGACCTGGCTGTTCCACTAGGCCTTTGGCGAGGGAGATGGGTGATGGTGGGTTTTTATTTTTATGGGGGGGTGGTAAGAGTGGGGTATTTTTTCCTCCCTCCTCTTTTCCCAGGGGGTATTTTCCCCCTTTTTCCCCTCTTCCCACTTTTAATAATGTTTTATATTGTTGTTTGTGTATTTTTATGTGTATTTTTATATATTGTAAGCTTCCCCGAGTTGGCTTTGGCAGAATGGGTGGGATATCAAATGTTTTAATAAAATAAAATAAATATAAAGCAAAACCAGGTGGGGCTGGAAGTAGGCAATTGTGGGGGTGCACCCCTGGAGCAACTCTGGGGGGTGGGCTACTGCCATGTCCATCTAAAAACACCCATTATCGCAACCATCCTTATTGTACAACAGAATACTACAAGATAGCTGTGGTTTTTTCCACCAAACTATCCATTTTTTATATTTGGTTTAGTAATTTGGTTCTCTTGGAAGGGAAATTTTATGACAGACAGGCTGTAACAGGCTGAGGGTGCCCAAGGGGATAGTACAGGTTTGTATGAGCTGCCAGGAAGAAAGTTAAACTGCCCCACACAACTAATGAGCTATCAAAAGGTTATTTGAAGAGCAGAGTGAGCTGCTGGTTGGTGATGACATTAAGGGCAGTGACTGCTTTGTCATTGTCCCACTTCGGATGGGAGATGACATTGAAAAGGGAGGGACCTGCCATTTGTGCAGCAGTTTAAACTGTCACAAACACTAGTCCTGGCATGAAGGGGAAGATATAAAAGCTGGACAGTTTCACCCATTGTGGTTTTAACCAGATTAAACCATCATAAACTACAAAACACACACAACACTGGTTCAACCTAGATGCAACCTCCCAAAACTTGAAAGAAAACAAACAAACACTGGTTTACACTAGTTTCAACAAAAAGAAGTGATCCAACCCCCTTTGGTTGCAAATTGTCCTTGTGATGCAATGGTGTTCACATTGGGTGATTTCAGATGTTACGGGAGGCTGGTTCACCACAGTGAACCCCCAGGGGGGGTGAATAGAACAACCACGGCCCGGGGTGAAGAAAAGCCCCGAACAGACGTGACGGGACCAGGACCATGGCCGTGAACCGGGCCGACCCATCACGGACCGGGGCAGCACAACAGACGTGCAGCCGATCCCCAGCCGTGGTCAAAACTCCCA
>QEPC01015301.1:46587-136777 GCA_003113815.1 Sphenodon punctatus
CCCCACTGCGGGGTTCAGCGTGGTTGAGCGTGATCTCGTAACGTCTGAAAATACCCATTGTGTATTCAATGGGTGGCCAAATTAGTGTTGGGATTGTTATGGTGCTTATGCACAACAACCAAACATGTGCTTAGGAGGTTTGACACCTGATTTTTGTTATGTCTAAAGATGTCCAGTGAGACACCAATACAGAAGATCAGCTTTAAAAAAACCATTAAAAACCCAGAAGCAGCAGAAGCACCAGCAGCAACCAAATACACACAAAGACTACCTTTTTTATCAAATATGTTGCAGTCTGGATATGGGATGTGGGTAAAAGAAAGTTGATTTCAGCTTTAAGACACAGCTTTAAACTGAGGCATTGTTAAGAGCATGAAGGAATGCCATAGAGAGGGGCACGAGGACTGGGTGGAAAACAGTGGACTGAGTAGAATGACGATGAGGGAGCAAAGGGAAATAAGCTGAATGATAAGAGACTAGATGGGATGACAAGGAAGGAGTGCTGGGGACAGAATGGAATGAGAAAAGGGAGGGATGATCATAGGTATTGGTGGAGTTATGAGCTGCTGGACTGATGACAAGCGAGCCCTGATGAGCAGGTTGAAAGACATGGGAATGGGTGACAAAGAGAAAGAGAAGAGACAAGTGACGAAGATGATAGGGTGTGAGTGGAACAAGACAACTCTGGGGCTTATCCCAAGCCCTGCACAGTGCACTCTCAGCACACGCAATGCACACTAATGTCTACGTGTGCAACTTGCGTACATCCTGCTATGGGGACTATGGCATGTGTGGAAGCCGCTCATGCATCCATGCATAAAATGTGTGTCTGGGGGGGGAATCATGCCTATAATGAAGGAGTGGGTCATGTGAATGGGCGGATTAACCTGGTGATGGGTGGAATATGAAGGAATGTTATGATATGGCATGGGCCTAACAGAGATGTTAATTTCCTTGCTACAATGTAACTAAACCAAAAGTGTTTCTTTTGACACAAATATGCCAGAACAGAAATTGAATGGTATTGTAACTCATTCTTTGTGGAAATGGAACCAAAAGTACACTGGACTTTCATGATATTGTAATTGAATGAAACTTTTGTGTAAACCATTGTGTTTTAGTTAAGAATATGTAGAATGTTAAGAATATGTAGAATGTTATAAGTTAATTAAGACATTCGTTAACAGATGCATTGATTCATTGATTTAGATAAGGAAAAAAATGTGCTAGGAGTAAACGGTCAAATAGTCAAGAGGAAGTAAATTATGTGAGTTGGTGTGAAGGAGGCAATATTCCTGTCTATTAGGTGCCTGAGAGAAAGCAGAGACCTTGTCTTCCAAAGCAAAACTGAATAGTTTATAACTCACAGGGACACTGAGAACAAGGAAAGGTCAGCAATTGATAACAGAACCAAACGGTACCAGAGAAAAACAAGATGACTTGGTCAGACAATAAGGCGCCTCCAAGAGGGTGTGGGGGCGCTAAGGGCCAGAGAGTCAGGCCCTCCCTCCGGAGGGAGGAGGGGTAGGACCCTATCGGTCAGGGCAAACCCCTCAAGCCAATGACTAAGCAGAAGGTACCCCAGATTTGAGCAACCAATGGGAGTACTCCACAGGCTTAGCACTGACAACCCCGCACTCTGGATAATCATTAGGCAGTCACTGGATAAAAAGGCTAGCTTTAGACAGAGAAGTTGCCTTTCACAGTACTCGGTCACTAGCTCTTATCAGGGTGTCGACGAGCTCAGTGATTGGCCCTCTTTGGGACTTCTCCCTAGGAAGTTCTGCAACTTGCTCTGCAGCTAGGCTCTCTCTCTCTCTCTCTCTCTCTCAGCTTTGGGCCCCCTGCCCGCCCTCCTTCTGGAACCAGACCATTGACCTCTGATCACGTAAGAATATATGCTTTGTATGTATTTGAAGTAGTCAGAGTAGCTGAGGGATTATATGTTAAAAGTGCAAATGCTTCATTAATAATTGGTATGTAAAATTGTGTTGCTATCATTGAATAAAGGGTCTATTTGACTGAATAAAAGAGTCATTACTAGAAATAGAAAAAGGAGTAATTCCCCACCCTCTCAAACCCAGTAGTATTTCCACTTGATCCCAGAAACTGAAAGGGACCTGCTTCACCAGGGTGCAGAAAAGCAGCTGAATCCCTTTTAGATAGGGACCTGCTTCACCAGGGTGCAGAAAAGCAGCTGAACCCCTTTCATTTCTTTTCAGGAAAAGACCCTAGAAAGAAAGGGATTTGGGCTTGACCCTAGAATGAATGAGGGATTTAGGATTTTCAGTTCGGTTGTAGATTGAAAATTGTAACTCATTTTGAGTATACATACTTAGATGCTTTGTCATGTCTTGGAGATTGCTTTCAGCTATTCATAGCACTAATATAGGTCAGGACTCAGGAGGCTTATCTAGAGACCTCTTGGTTGCTGGAATTTGTAGTCATACTCTCAGCATCCCATGCACATTCTCAGTTGTCTGAGATTATTTGACATTGGGTGTTTTTAGACACATTTCTCCTGGATATTTGCTATAACATCCTGAACCTTTTGTGTGTCGAAATCACTCATCCAGTTCTTAAACATCCAGATCTTTGAACTTCTGCGTGCAACTTTTCTCAGAACATTTCTGTGTAAAAGGTTCTTCTGGTAAACTGCTTTGCTCCAGGCAGCTCTGGTCACTTGGTTCCCATGGCAGCCTGTTACATTTACAGCTGCAGCTACTGGGCCGCGGCTGTGGAACTCCCTTCCGGAGGAAGCTCGCCTGGCCCCAAGCCTTTTGATATTTCGGCGGAACTGTAAGACCTGGCTGTTTGCCCAGGCCTTTGGGAGGGAGGGGAGGGGGGGTGATTTTTAATCCCCCACCTATATATTTATTTATACCACCTTGTCTTATTAATATGTTTTATATTTGTATTTTAAAAAGCGTTTTAAATTGTTTTATTGTTGTTAACCGCCCCGAGCTGCTGTGCAGGATGGGGCGGTATAGAAATCTATTAAATAAATAATAAATATAAATAAATAAATACTTTAGGCTGCCTCAGGGCAGTGTTTGTGTGAAGAATGCATCGAGGAAATGCCTCAGGGCAGCGTGTGTGTGAAAAATGGATCCGGAAATTTCTTGTGGACTTGTAAACCCAGAAGAATGAAACATCCGGAACTTTAACATGTGTTTAAAAATGCCCATTATAACAGGCTAGTTTATGCCAGCCTCAAAGACTACAGAGTAAGTGTTTGGACAAGATCTGTATTATCCTTTTTAAGAGCAAAATATTTTTGAGCAAGATCTTTTTTATTGTTATTAGAGTGCTAAGCCAAAGGGCACCAAGTTTAAAGCAGTAAATAAACAGAACCTTTTTCACAATATAATGTGATTTTATAAATATATACCATTTTGTTCTGATCACAAAAAGTTAGGATGGAAGAAGTCACTGGAACTTTTGAGTAAATGAAATATGCCAAAGCCAGTAAAAATCTCCCTACAACTGTCACTTTCTTCTTTGCTGGTTTTGATGTGTAATCAGTAATAACACATGTAAAAGTATGGGATGAACATTAGTAAGGTGTTTTGTTTTACATCATGGTATAAATTAATGATCTTCTAAACCAGAAAGCAATACTTAAATTTAATGATATAAATGGTATAAATTTAATGATTCCATTATATATTTTAAAAACTCTGGTTCACAGTAATAGTTAAGGCTCTTGCAAATTCAATCATCCACTAAAAAGCATGACAATTTCAAGTTAAGACTCCTGCCTTAACTTGCAAACCATGTAAGCAGTAAAGATGTACAGTCCAGTGGTAATGCACCCCCAGGGAATCTGGGGCAATGCTCTTCCTGGCCCCTGGCCCCAGGACTCCTCCAATCTCATGCTGAAAAATTTGAATCCTACCTGAGGCTGACCAGCAATCTGTTTTGTTTGTTTTTTAAAAAAAGAAAAAAACCGCTGCCTGGCCAAATCCAGAAGGTTACTACCTTCTAAAGAAGGTTCATAGAGTTAGCTCCTCTCATTCTCACAACTGGGTTGTGTGTACGTGAAGTGCAACCAACTCAGTTGTGAGAATGGGAGGAGCCTCTCAAAGAAGAACCACTGCTGGTTCTTCTTTGACAGGCTTCTCTCATGAACCACCAGAGGAAGCCTGTTCCGAGAAGCTGGTGGAGGCGAAGTTCGCCTCTGAGTCGGGGGGGGGGGGGGGGGGGGGGGGGGGGGGGGGGGGGGGGGGGGGGGGGGGCGGGGCAGACAGTGTGGAGTGTCAGAAGGCTCAAAAAAGTGAAGAACATGCGTTGGGCAGCTTGGAGGACAATCCAGCATGCGCCTTCGCAAACAGAAATGCATTGTCAGGATCGCTTGGGGCACTATTTCAGTGAGTCTGACTCTGACTCATCTGCGCTGACTTTGTCTCTCACCTGGTGAGGAGGGGGGGGCAGTGACTCACAGGCGCAATTTTATCTTCCTTTGAGAAGTTGAGAGAGATTGCGTGTGTGTCCATCATCAAGCCCAGGATCATGTTCTCCTCCAGCAGTGGGGAGGTGATGCCTGCTGAGGGTGAATACATTGGGGACCCATCTGGGGTTTGGCCTTGGCTTTTTTAGGGGACCCTGTTGAACTTGTCTTGGGGGGGAGGAGGACCCAGGAGTGGGGAGGTTATAAAAAATTTAATAATTATTATGGGATGATTTCACATATGGATACATGCAGATTGGTTCTGCCTTTTTGGTTCTTTACTAAAAATATACTCATCTCTATGTTTTGAGTATTTGGGGGATATTTTAAATTAAATTTTAAATTGTGACTGAGTATGGTTTAATTATGAATAGTTGATTGTGTGTGTTGTGCCGCCCTGAGCTGCTCTGTGAACAGGAAGGGTGAAGGATAAAAGTGAAATAAATAAATAAATAAATATGATTGTGCTGCCAGCTGCCTCAAGACATTAATTCTAAATTTTTATTTGAGCAAAGTTGAACTTGCTGCTGTGTGGTGTACTCTAACTTGATGGAATAAACCTAAAAATTTTGAAATGCAGAATGTTCGTAGTAGCAACTCAGATACCTTTTACATTGGAACAGAACTGTGGGTAGCATGATTTGGAGGACAAGTGGAACTCCACGCTGATGTTTTTGTGCTGTGCAGTGCTAAGGACTTCACATAATACTGTTGGGTCAATTGCTTAAGATTATAAGATCCTGTTTCTGGTTTGTTTTGCTTGCTCTGTGATTGCAGCCTGTTGTTTGGTGGCAATGCAGTCCTGAAACTGGCCAAACTTTTTAAAAGGCCTGTTTGTTTGGATTGGCAATTGGTTGCTGGGGATACAGTGTAGCTACTAGGAATGCTGGTCTGGATTAGCCTGGTGGGCTTGAAACTGGCCAAACTTTTTTTGAAAGGCTTGTTTGCTTGGACAGGCATTTGGCTTCTGGGGATACGGTGTAGCTACTATGGATGCTGGTCTGGATGGGCCTGGTTTACTTGCAGTGCAGTCCTGAAACCAGTCACATTTTTTAAAAAGGCATGTTTGCTTGGACAGGTGTTTGGCTGCCAGGGATAGGGTGTAGCTACTAGGGATGCTGGTCTCGGTGGGCCTGGTTCACTTGCAATGCAGCCTTGAAACTGGTCAAACTTTTAAAAAAGGCCTGTTTGCTTGGACAGGTGTTTGGCTGCTGGGGATAGTGTGTACCTACTAGGGATGCTGGTCTGGGTGTGCATGGCTTGGTGGCAATGCATCCCTGAAACTGGTCATTTTAAAAAAGGGCATGTGTGCTTGGACAGGCGCTTGGTGGTGTAGCTACTAGGGATGCTGGTCTGGAGGAGCCTGGTTTGGTGGCAATGCAACCCTGAAATGGGCCAAAGTTTTTTTTTAAAAGGGCTTGTGTGCTTAGCAGGTGTTTTGGTGGTGTAGCTACTAGGGATGCTGGTCTGGAGGGGACTGGTTTTCTTGCAATTCAGGCCTGCAACTGCTCTCCTTGTGAACATAGGAGAAAGTAGGTAGGAGCACGGCAGAAGAGAAGGCTGCAGACAACAAGGAAACCTTTTTCCACTGTTCCCCACTGAACCCATCTCTTCCCCTTCCTCTTCTCGTGCTCCAAAACCAAACCCTTTCCCTTCTACTTCTCCTCTGTTCTGTCCTTCTCTTCCCTTTCATTCTCTTCTGATTTGACTTGTCGCAGAACAGGGAGCTAACTCAGTCCTCCCAGTTCTCCAAGCCAGAAGGAAGGCTTGTCCCAAAACCTCCACCTTCAGAAGATTACAGATGGCCAAGAAAATTGAGGATTTGAGGGTTCAGGATAAAGGTAGGTGATGGAAACGTGATCTATTTTTTTTAACCTACTATGGTTAATTTGGACCCAGTGGGAAAGAGAGTGTATGGGACCCCAATAAAAGGGTTCTCTATCACCCGGTGACAGTGCTTCACACAGCAGCATTCCCATCCAATGTTAACCCTAGGAACTCCTTGCTGCTGGGTTATGCCACATCACTGGCCTACCATTGCCCTGGCTCCACCTACCATTTCCCTGGCTCCGCCCCTAGGTCCAGTGGTGGCAAAGCCACCGGCAGCAGGTGGAACCCTCCCACTGCCCCACCAGCCTCCAAACCCACCAGCCACCATTGGTAGAATCTCATGTATTTTGCTTGATTCCAACTTAGGATCTATTCCCCCACACTTTGCATTGGCCTTTCACTCCCAATCCCCTTCCTCTGTAGGTTGGGGGCAACACTGAAGCTGTGGAATGGAGGGGGTGAGGGGACAATTGCATACCTGGGGGGATCCCAGGGCTAGGAGAGAAGGGATGGTGGTTGGGGATTGAGGGGCAGAGCAGGGGAAGCAGGGGATGAGAGTGAGGATTGAGGTGCAGCTGGAGAGCTGCAGGGACTGCAAGTGAGGTTTGAGAGATAGTGGAAGAGTTGGGGAGGAATTTAGGACTGAGAGAGTGGGGGTTTCAGATTGGGACTGAAGGGCAGCAGCAGATCTGGGAGTTCAGGAGTGGGGAAACATGGGCTGCAGGTATGGATTGAGAACCAGTGGAAGAGCTGGGGGAAACTCAAGGATGGGGGAGCAGGGGTGTAGATGGAAACTGAAGGGAAGCTGCAGAGTTTGGGGGGGGGAATCACGACTGCGGACTCAGGGGCTGAAGGTGTGGACTGAAGGGGAGCAGCAGAGGTGTGGGGATCTCAGCCCAGTGATGGGAGAGCAGGGGCTGCGAGTAGGAATTGAGGAGTAGAGCTGGGGTTAGCTGAGGGGTAGGGGAGCAGGGGCTGAACGTGGGAATTGACTCGCATCCCCTGATCTCCCAGCCTGCCCAACTCTGCCGCTGCTCCCTCACACCCTCCATTCTCCAACTTCACTGTTGCCCCCAACCTGCAGAGGAAGAGAATTGGGACTGGAAGACCAATGCAAAGTGTGGGTTCATGAAGCCTAAGTTGGAATCAAGCACAATGTGCAAGACTGTACAACGTCTTTACTGCTTACATTGTGTGCAAGTTAAGGCAGGAGCCTTAACTTGCAATTTCCATGCTATTTATTTATTTACTTAGATTTCTTAACCACCTGCTCCTGCCACAGCAGCTTGGGGTGGCTTACAACACGATAAAATACAATAAAAACACACATAATAAAAAAAACCAATATAAAATATAATTTAAAACCACAAAGCATAGGCATAACCACAAATCCCCCTCTTCCCCCCAACCTCCACCCCTCACCCATCCCTCTCACCAAACGCCTGGTGGAACAGCCAGGTCTTGCACTGTCTTCGAAAAGAGGAGAGGTCCGGAGCCAGATTGACCTCTGTCAGGAGGGAGTTCCACAGCCGTGGTGTGGCCACCAAGTATGCCACCCTCATCATTGTCCCCCAGGATACCCAGGGGACTTCGAGGGAGGCATCCCCGACTGACTGCAGAGGCTGATCCAGAACCTGGGGTGTGAGGAACTCTCGTAGGTATGCAGGTTCCAGGCTGTTTAGGGCTTTATAAGTCAAAACCAACACTTTGAATTGAGCCCGGTACATTATGGGCAGCCAGTGCAGAGACCGAAGCACTGTTGTGATGTGCTCTCAGTGACTTATTCCTGTCAGGAGATGGGTTGCCTCATTCTGCACAAGCTGAAGTCTCTGGATCATCACCAAAGGTAACCCTACGCAGAGCACGTTGTAACAGTCCAGTCTTGAGGTGATGAAGGCATGAATGATGGTGGCCAGGTCAGTGAAATATGGCCAAAGCCGTTGCACCAGATGTAACTGGTGGAATGCTCCTCTCGCCACGGCCTCCACCTCGACATCCAGGTGGAGCCATGAATCAAGGAACACCCCCAGACCATGGACCTGAGGAGCCAATGGAGGGCAGACTCCATCAATGAAGGGTGCCACCAATCCCTCGGCCCTACCCACCAACATAACTTCCATCTTCTCAGGATTCAGCTTCAGATGATTCGCCCTCATCCAGTCCCCTACAGCCGGCAGACAGCGGTTAAGCCCCAAGACCACCAAATCTGGGTCAGTTGAAAAAGGCAGGTAAAGTTGGGTGTCATCAGCATACTTATGTCACCACACACCAAACCCTCGAATGACCTTGTCCAATGGCTGCATATACACATTGAACAGGAGAAGGGACAGGATAGAACCTTGTGGGATTTCACACGTGAGGTCCTGGGGAGGAGATGAAGAATCCCCCAGCACCAAACGCTGAGTTCTCCCAGCCAGGAAAGAGCAGAACCATTTAAGAACGGTTCTACCCACCCCAAAAATCAGCCACACAAATGAGTCACCAACATCTCGTAATCAATGGAATCAAACACAGCCAAAAGATCTAACAGGCTCAACAAGTTGAAACGACCCTGGTCCAACTCATGGTGAAGGTCATTGACTAAGGCCACAAGCACAGTCTCAGTGCCAAAACCCAGATGAAAGTCAAACTGCAAGGGATCCAGAAAACTGACACAGTCCAGATGCCCCTGAAGCTGCTGAGCCACTACCCATTCAATAACCTTCCCTGAAAAGGGAAGGTTGGAGACAGGCCAATAGCTGGCCAGGGAGTCAATGGGTATTTTCAGACGTTACGAGATCACGCTCAACCACAGTCAATTCCCGGTGGTGGGGAATGCCCTCGTAATGTCTGTTGGGGAACAGGAAGTTCCCCCCCCTGATGTTAACCATGCTCAGTCCTCACCGGGAATCCCATGCACCACATGATCGGCTGAACCCATGGGGCCAGCACCGATCGTGTGGTGAATGAGATTCCCAGCGGGGATGAAGGGGCCCGTCACATCTGGGTGGCGATCACGGCCTGGAATCCCCACCGGGATTCTGGGCCGTGGTAATTTCGGGTGGGCGCTGCGGCTGCATTGGCCGCGGCGCCCACCCGTCTCCCCAGAGGGCGGGCAGTGGGGGGAGCGTGGGGGGGCGGGAGCATGTGGCCACACGTTGCGCCATGCGGCCCCCGCCCCCTCCCCGATTCCTTACCGGGATCCCCCGGCACATCTGTTGTCCGTGCCGGAGTGATCCTGGCAGGGAATCTATGGGTTGTTTCCGTGACTGGGCGAATACCACCCCGTCACGTCTGAAAATACCTAATGTCCAAAGATGTTTTTTTTAAGCAGAGGCCATATAACTGCCTCCTTGAGGCAGTCCGGCACCCTGCCCTTCCTAAGGGAAGCGCTGACCAGTGACCACCTTAGCCACCAATGTCCCCAGTGTCTCCCAGCTGGCCTTAACCAGCCAGGATGGGCATGGATCTGATTAACAAAAGGTGGCCCTGACCACCCCCAAGACATCTGCCGCATCAGCGGGCGATACGATACCCACTGGAACTGATCCCACAAAATAGGAGAAGGCTATTACTCTATTACCTCTGGTTCTCCCATTGCACACAAATTAGCATATGATTTAATTTGCAAAAGCCTTAATTATTATTGTAAACGGGAGGGTTTTTATAATGGAATTTGCTGTTGTGTTCTAAAAGGATATTCAATAAAAAGTTAATAAGTGTATCTAAATATATATGTCTCGGTTAAGGCCAAAAGACGTAACCAGTATCTCAATAAAGTCATCCTTCCCAGCACCTTGATGGACAAAATACCCGTTTCCACCCTTAGGGTTGTTCCTTGGACACTAGGACCCACTTTAAGTAGACGCCTTAGGGAGGAGTTCTGGACACGTTTGAGAATAGATGTGTTGGGAAATGGAACACGCTCTGCTCCAAACAAAAGAGATGGAGGGAGACTGTGCTCCCATTGCTTTGTCTGAGTGAGGTGCTTTTGTATAACGGTTTAAGGGCTTTTCCTTGGCTTTTATACTTGGGGCAATTGATTCATGAGTTGGGGTACTCCTTTGATTTTTTTTCATGGGAAAGCACTTTCATGTATTAAATCTGATCTTTTCAGGAGAATCCAGGATATTGATGCCCAGGACGATTTGTCTATTGTGCAACAATGGAAGGTTGCCCCCTATCTTGGGTTATTAAAGGTATCCTCCTGTTTGAACCTTACCTGGATCTCCTGGAAAATTCTAAGCTTAGGAGATTTTACACGCTGTTACGTTTTCAGCTGCTGCAATTGGCAATAGTGGAGGGCAGACAAAAGCACACCCTACTTGAATTTAGAGTTTGTTCTTGTAGTATCAACGAGATTGAATCAACTGAGCACTTTTTATTGAGGTGCCCTTATTTCCATCATCTCCGTATGACCTGGTTGGCCCCATTGTTGCCAGTCGGTCATTCCTTTCAGAAGGAGGGTTACTATGTTCTGCTTCTCTCCTTGCCACATAAGGAGGCTATGGTGGCTCTTGCCTGCTATACTTTATTGGCATTCAAGTGAAGAGCTCTTATTAAGCAACATCTTAAGGCAAAAGCAGATGATTCTTTATAGGACATTTTTCTTTTCTTGGAGTGCCTTTCTAACTATTAGCCTTTGAGTTATCCCATTCGCTGTTTAGAATGTATTTTTATTGTATTTGTCTTGGATTTTAACTTATTTTACTTAATGTTCAACACTATGCATTTCTGTGTTATTTGTCTTGTCCCTGTTGTATGTTTTTGTCTTGTTTGTTGTCCGGGTTATGATGGAAGTCCGTACCCTTAATAAATAAACAAACATATATGTATTTATATGAAGACCTCCCCCACGCACCCTTCCTCACCCTACCCTCCAAGCTCCTACAATCCTGGTCTCATCTCCTCCCAGTCAGCTCCTCCCAGACAATCTACCTTAGCTCCCCCCAACCCTGCCCCCTTCTCTCAGCCAGCCCTTCCCAGACACTCCTCCACCCCTTATGTCCCCCAATCCTACCCCCATCTCTTCCCAGACAGCCCCTCTGACAGTTCCCCTTACCTCAATCTTGCCCCATCCCCTCTCAGCCAACCCTCCAGACACTCTCCTACTCCCTAGCTCCCCCAATCCTGTCCCTCATCCCCTTCCATTCAGCCCTTCCCACATACTACCACATTGGAGGAATCTGCCCTATCACCTCTCAGCCAGCCCCTCTCAGCCAGTCCCCTCCCCCAATCCTGCACCCCATCTCCTCCCAGACAGTCCCACTACCCTCTAGCTGCCAATGTCCTATCCCCCTCTCTCTCACACACAGGGACACACACACACATGGGACATGGGCACACACACACACAAATTCAGGGAAACACACACACAGGGACATTGGGGCACTCACACTGGGACATGGAGACACACACATGAGGGACACACAACTGGGAGATGGAGACACACACACTGGGAATAGATACACACACTGGGACATGGGAAAACACATACACACACATAAGGGAACACAAACACACACATGGGGACACAGAGATACACAAACATAAACATGGGTTACACACAGGGGGACACACACACACACAGGGGAAACACACACAGAGGACACAAACACACACACTGAGGGACGCATGCCACACTAGGAAACATGTCACACTAGATCCCATGCACATGCGTGCAGCAGCCCTGTGCCTTTAAATGGCGACAACTGCACACACTGGGACATCGAACAGACACACACTATAGAACACACACTCTCTGGGACATGGGGACACACACATATGGAAAAAAAGGAAACACACACATGGGGGACACACACAGAGAGGGGACATAAACACACACACACACACGGGGGGACACAGACATATACATACATGGGGGGATACACGCATATATATACACACACACATGGGGACATAGTCACACACACCAGGGGGGCACTCAAACACGAGGACACACACATGCACATACACACACAGATAAGGGGATGGACACACACATATATTCCCCCCACATAGACACAGAGAGAAGGGGAAGACAGATAGAGAGAAGGGGAAGGACACACACACACACATACACACCCACACAGAAGGGGTAGAAATATATATATACACACACACACACACACACACACAGGAGACACACAAATAAGAGAGGGGGGACAGAGAGAGGGGCGGGAACAAGGAGATAGAGAGAAGGGGACACAAACACATTTCCCCCCCTTACCCACTCGCCTGTTCCCATTGCTTTCACCATTTAAAGACCCAAGGCTGCTGCACTCTTGCACATAGGATCTAGTGTGCATATCTCCTAGTGTGGAATGCTGGGAAAAGTACTCCCAGCAAGCCACACTGGGGAAAATAAGTGCAGTTTTGCATTCCACCATAGACTACAAAGGGAATTAAAACATGTTATAATTTTAAAAGCAATTGACAGGTTTTTTTTTGTTTTTTTTTTTTAAAAAGCAAAAGCAAAGCCAAGGCAAAAGCAAAGCCAAGGCAAAAGCAAAGCCAAGGCACACCTAGCCCACAGTTAATTAATTTCAAGTCCTGACCCATAACTAAAAAACTGTCAGACTGATCAAATCCAGACAGTTTTATACGCATACGCACACGTGCGCACACACATACACAACTGCTTCTCAGCCTCCAATATTTCAGATGTTGGATCTCAGCCATTTTAAATTTGATTGCTTTGAAATTAGAACAGATGAATCCTTTCACCTAGGCAACTGTCCATGCAAAATTTCACAATGATGGTGTTAATTATCTCCATTTTAAAAGGAATAGAATGTTCAGGCTTTATAATGGAGCATGCAATATGCCTTAACTATCCAGACACTCCCATGCCTGGATAATTCACATTTATCTCTATTCACAATTCACTGATTTTAGAAGTTACTATAAGAGGTATTTTGCTAATGTAGCTGCACTCCTGTGGATTATTAATGAAAATCTCAGTAATAAACAAATATAATAAATCATATCCTAAAACATATAGGTTATTTCATGCTTAGTTATGTATTACACAGCTGCCATTTTGTCAATTGTAATCTGCAGTGTAAAAAACCCCAAAATAAAACAAGAAAAACACAGTTTTAGGAGTACCCATATATCTATTCATACCATCCCCTGTTTAATGTTACAAGCTGAAACTCCATATACAATGCATGAGTGAATCCTCAAGTGGAGGTGATTGGTTTCATGAGTTGTGAAAATACAGAAAGAACAAAAGGATCAAATCCAGAAATTTCTCAAGCACACATAACTTTACTTGCATGTGTAGTCCCATAGTACTTATAGAAATTGTAATGGGAACAATTATTTCATATCTAAGTGCTCAAACTGGTAGAAATTGTTAAGATTAGAATTATTGAGCATGACATAGCTTAATGGGGACGAGTCAACATGGATTTACGAAAGAAGACATGCCTCATTAATCGATTGGAATTTTTACAGGGTGTAAATAAACATGTGAAAGGACACCCACCCACCGTGCAAGCACACCCATCCCCCCTCACCCACCCCTGTCCATGTAAAAATGGCTAAATTATTTTTTCACTCAGCGCACCATTAGCTTGTGGAATTTACTGCCAGAGGAAGTGGTCAAGACTAATAAGGGAGGGGGGGACTAAATAATAGGGATGTGCGAACGCAGTTCGGGAAATCAGAGTTCGGACCGAACTCGGTCCATTTGGACAACCAAATCGAACATCCGAACCGAACCCGAACCGACCGAACTTGGAAACGACCGAACAGTTTGGTCACATTCGGGTGATTTTGGATTAATTTGGGTGGGAAAAATGTGACTAGAAGGCCCAGGGAGGGGGAAGCAGCTGAAGAGCAGACTTACTGGCACCAGGGGTGGAGAGGCTTGGATTAGCAGGCATCCTGCCCAATAACCATCCCTTTTCTCCTCAGACCACTAGCTTCACAGTCTGTGATTGGACATGGGGGACGGGTGTGGGGCTAGGTTGCAGAGAGCCAATAGGACTTGTGGTAAGGTGGGGCACAGCAAGTAACAAAAGTTATTGCCTCCCCCCTTCCAACACCTTCTGAGCTAGCCACTGTTCCTGACAGCAGGCGTTTTCAGAAGTCTCCCTCTCCTAACAGGTTGTGTTCCTAATCCATTGCCATCCTCCTCCTATTTCACCCATCCCACACATTTACCTCCTTAGTATCATTTATTTAGATTAGATTGGATAGATTGATGTGTTATTTTTATTTTGTACCCATCCCTGTGTTCTTTCTCCCTACCCTCCATTGAATTCTCCCCTCCTCCCTTTATATATTCCATCCCTGATTCCCTTCCCCTGTTTTTGGATTTATTTAGAGTAGGATTAGATTGATTTAGGTTTCATTTCAGTTTTGTACCCCTCCCTGTGTTATTTTGTGTGAGCTGTCTGTGTCCTCCCCCCCTCCAATTCCTGTGTAACTGTGTATATAGATAGAGATAGATATTAGATATTAGATAGTTAGATAGATAGTTGTAGGAGTTAGCTTAGTTACAGAGATAGATAGAGATAGTGTGTAGTGATTCAGCTTTATAGTGTGCTTTTAGGACTAGACCGTAGTTATTCGATATTCCATTTAGTTCCATAGGTTTTAGAATAGCTAATATCAGTTAGACTTAGTTTAGATATATATAGTTTTAGATATACAATTTGAATAAAAAAATAAAATTTAAAATTTTTGTATGCATTATTTGGGAGGGACAAATGGAGAAGGGAAGAAGGAGAGGCTGGTCTGCTGCCCGTAAGGCAGGCAATGGGGCATGTGGCAGAGGTGGTAGGGGATGTGCCAGTGGAGTGGCAGCAGGCAGCAGCCAAAGCCCATCACCATGCCCCAAATGCCAGAGTCCTGATTTTGGGCGACAGGCTTCTGAGGGTACCAGCAGTGGCACTAGTCTGGGGGTGATTCGACGTCACCTCCTGCCAGCGTCCTCCACTGCTACACAGGGCACTGGAAGACCTGAAGTACATGAGGTTGCAGCTGTCTCTGCTGCTGGTGCAGGTGTTGCCGATGTTCCTCCAGGACCACCAATGTCCCCCATTGTTGAGGTGATCCCCAGCAGTCTAGTGCTGGTGGATTCCACCCTGGCTGCTAGTGACAGGGCCTGGGCAATGGCAGCAGGGAGAGGAGCAGCAGCAGCATCCATAGCAGCTATAGGGGGCACAGGGAGAGTGGCAGCAGCATGGTGGGCAGTCAGTCCTCAGGGTCCCAGAACTCCCCATCATGGGACATCATGTGATTGGGGACAGTGAGGCAGACAAGAGTGCCACAGAGGAGATGTCTGGAGCTGAGATTATGGCTGTCCCTCCCAGAGCTGTGTCATCACCAAGTTCTGCCCCTCCCAGCAGTGCTGGCAGTGGTGCATCACCCGGTGCCGGCCAGAAGGCAGGAGGGGGCAAAAAATCCTCTGTCTGGGCACATTTCAAGTTGGTGCAGGCAGATTATCCGACTGAGGTGCAGTGAACTTTGTGCAATAAGATGGCGAAGTGTGGGCAGGTGCTCACCAACCTTGGGACAACTGTCATGGCGAGGTACCTAAAGGCATGCCACAGCGCTCTAATGCTAAGCAGGTAGGCAGGGGCAGTGAATGCAAGTGGGTTTCTGATGGCAGCAGCCAGTCATCCGCCTCCTTCAGTGGGCAAGCATTCTGCACCAACAGTTGCCTCTAGCTGAAGGAGCAGTATTCCTGCTAGAGGGAAAGAATAGCAGCATCTGTCCACCATGGAGGAGCTGGGGTGGGGGAAGCTGCCAAGGCCATCAGTAGCTGGAGGGTGGCGTGGCTTTCAAGTGAAAGTCATGCGCCTGTTGGGCGAAATGTTTGCGCTTGAAGGGCAGCCCTTCTCCATGGTACAGGGCATGGGGTTTAGGTGGCTGATTGGGTTCCTGGCCCCACAGTTTCAGCTGCCATCGCACACCACCCTGAGTCATCAAGTGGTGCCAGCCCTGTACAGGGCTTTGAAGGAGCAGGTGACGGAGCAACTGGCAGGGGCTGGGGGTGCCACCATACACTTCACCACCAATCTGTGGTCCAGTAGAAATGTGCAGCATGCATACCTGGTGGTGACAGCACACTGGTGGCAGGACCGAGAGGCAGCTTTTGACATTTGCAGGAGGGGTCCTGAAGCAGGGTATAGGTGGGCCCTGCTTCATGCTGAAGTAATGGATGACCCCCACACATCTTGGAACCTCAAGGCAGCCATGATCGACATGGTGAGGGAGTGGGTCACGCAAGGCACGCCCTTCACCAAGGGGTGTGTGGTGATGGACAACGCAGCCAATATATTGAATGCCATCCATGAGGGGGGCTTCATGACCATCCCTTGAACTGCACGTACCCTCCATCTTGTGGTCAGGGATGCTCTGGGCTTGAGAGATAAGGGGATTGGGGCAGGCACCCTTAGCTCCCTGATTGAGTGGGGGAGGAAACTGGCCGGTTTTTGTAACTGGAGCATGAAGGGGAGTGAGCTCCTCCACGAGGAGCAGGCAGAGCAAGGCTCCCCAGTGCACCAGTTGGTCCAGCATTTCTCCACACGGTGGAATTCCACCTTCCTGATGCTCAAGCGGCTTCTCAAGCAGAAAGCCACCATGCATTAGGTTCAACTGGTGACAGACAGCGGGGCACCTCCAGGGTACAATGGGGCAGGATGCGAAATATTGGCTTACACAATCTTTGTGCTCAGACCATTTCTGGCCGTGATGGAGACCGTCAGCTCCTCCATGGCCACCATCAGTCAAGTGACCCCTCCAGTCCAGAATCTCCTCAGGAGGCTGGAGGAGATTATCCAGGGGCAGGAGTGTGGCCCTGAGGGCAGGAAGTTGGCCACTGAGGCAGATGAACTGGTGTGGCAGCTGAAGGCAGGTCTGAAGGCACCGTCTGATGAGCTCCTACAGCGGGCAGAATATGTCTTGCCAACAATGCTGGACCCCAGGATCAAGGGCAGCATGGCACGCAGGACAGTGCTCTATGGGCACTAGAAGTGTGAGCTGGTGGAGAGGGTCTGGCAGGCAGAGCGGTCTATGCAGCAGGATGCCCCTGGGGATGGTGGGAGTGGGAGAAGCCACTCCTTTCAGTCAGCATGGTCTATCTCTGCCCCCAGCCCTAGCGGTAACAGCAGCAGCAGCAGGATGAGCAGCAGCACCAACCCTATTGCCAGCAGCAGCAGCCCCTCCTATGTGCAGGCCACTCTGGGGAGCACAGGGTCCTACACAACAATAGGGCAAGCAGTGTGGCTGAGGGCAGAGGTGGAGGTGGTGCCCAAGCAGACCTACCAGAGGGAGTATGACGGCGCCTTAGCAGCAGTGGAGACCGACATGGAGGAGGAGCCATGCATATAACACAAAAGTAATCCCTTGACCTACTGGGCCGGCAAGACCAATGTGTGGCCAGCCCTGTCCAAAGTGGCGAAGGGTCTCCTGTCCTGCCCACCAACCAGTGTCCCCAGCGAGCGGGTTTTCTCGATGGTGGGGGACATTTGCTCGCTGCACTGCATGAGACCGGGGGGCAAGTTGGTGAAGCAGTTGCTTTTTATAAAGGTCAACCTTCCACTGTTGGGATTCCCTGAGCTGCCCCTGGACAAGCATTGATGGTGGAGTGGCACATGCCATTCCATGCCAGGGGCAGTCTTGGGATGAGGCTCCTCCTCAATTTGGGCTGCTGCTGCTGTACTGAGGTGCTGTCCCTCCCTCCCAATGCCTGGCACCCACTCTCTCTCTCTCTCCTCTCTCTCTCATACTAGATGGCCTCGACCAGCTTATCTGAGTGACCTCATGATGCAGGGTGGCATTGGGAAACTAAGCCTGCAAGCTGTCCTCTGTGGCTAGACAATCTCGGCCCGCCTATCTGACTGGCTCTCTTTCGCACTGCACAATCTTCACCAGCCTATCTCTGAGTGCCCTGCCAAGGTCCAAGCCTGCCTTCCTTACTGCCTCTCATACTACGATGATGCTTTCTCACCTGTCCACCCGCCCCGGTGGCCTAGATCAAAGCCAGTCTCAGTCTGCCTGCCTTCTGCTCATGCCGCACTGCCTGTCTGCTTGCCCTTGCAAACCCTGTGTTCCAGGAATGGAGGGTTGTCATAACGCTGCATCCAGAAGCTGCCCTCCTATCCCAGGACCCACCCTCAGGATTCTGGGGCTTAGCATTCTGCTCACGGGGTGCTGTCATTCCACCTTTTCTTTACACGTTGAACATTGACAGAGAGAGTCTCCCCACTGCTAGAAGGAGAGACAGTCATTATCCCACCCATGCTGTGTCAACTGCACTATATGGCCAGAGAGAGAGAGAGGGACAGAGAGAGAGGCTCCCTGCTAGACCAAGAGAGAGAGGGGTGGAGGGAGAGAGGTGCATCCAGCTCAACCCGCCACCTTCCAGAGCCAGCGAGAGTTCTCATCTGTGCTCCTCATTGCTAAATGCTCAGATCCAGTAGCAAGGCTAATAGAATGAGGTGGAAATAACACTCAACGTATTATATGTGCCTGCCTGTCTGTGTTCCTCCCTGTAACACCTATTGCAATGATTTAATGAAGTGTGCCCAGCCAAGCAGGGATGTTCAACTCCCATGGGCTGTCATTCCACTGTACCTGAAGCAGTCATGCCAGTCCCAGGAACCATCATCAAGAATCTGGGACCATCATTCCAGTCATGGGGGGCTGTCATTCCAATCCACTCCATTCAGAGGCACTCACTCCAGTCCAAAGATCCATCATCTGGATCTGGGTGTTGCCACTGCTCATGTCTGACTGGCCACTGGCCACCGGTGCTCGCCTGCAAGCCTGCCCCGCCTCCCCATCAGCGAGTCCTCCGCACACACTCATGGATGCCCACCCGCTGAAGCTGCTTAAAGCACTCCTCTGCCCACCAGCACCCACTGCCTGCTGCCAAGGAGCCTCTCTCTCTTTCTTTCAGGCACACCCATGCACACAGACAAAAGCCCTGCCCCTCCTGGGGGGCTGCCTGCAAGTTGAGACCCTGCTGGCACATATTGGGGCTAAGTACGCTCCATGTGCTGCTGCTGTTAGGTAGGGATCTGACAAGCTGTGTATACAAAGAGATTGTGCTACCTGCCAGAAGCAGCACAGAAGGATAAAAGAGTGGAAAGTAAAAACAAAGCTGGTAACAAATAGAACTTCTAATAAAACTTTTTAAACAACAACTAGCAACTACAACAACACACAACTTTATAAAATGAAAACCAAACATATATAAAAAGAAAAGAAACTTTTAACTTAGGGGTCTACTAGTCTTTGGGCCTGTCCCTCAGAACTTGGAGGAAAGAGAAAAGGGGTGCACGGGACCTAGGGTCAGGCATCACACGCTCCGGCATTTGGTAGCCATGTTCTATGGCAAAGTCCATGGCCCCTGACATGGCCATCTGCCACTTGGATACCGACTGGCGAAAGAGTTCCAGGTCAGCAATCTTGGTGGAGATGTACCGGTAATACGCCTCCACCGTCTGTTCCTGGACCTCAACCTCCTGGAACCGTTCCACCAGCCAGTTCTCCATATTGAAGGCTTGCAGCTGTATGCCATCCAGAAAGTCCTGGATCGGTTTCTCTACTTGGACCCGAAAAGCCCTTTCAGCTGCCGATTCCTCCTGTGGGGACTCCTCAACCGAGCTGGAGGAGGGGGAAGGGCTTTGATGGTGGTGCTTCCGCCATGCCTTCCTGCCCTCCTTCTGGTGCTGCTGCTGCTGCTGCTCCACACCAGAGTCCCGCCACCTCAGCGGCTCCCCATGGACATTTTTGACGTGGGCTATCAGCCCCGATGTGGTCCCCTGGTTGCCCCTTTTTATTATTTTTCTGCAGATCTAAAGAACATAAAGATAGGAACATAAGAAGTACCATACTGTGTCAGACCAATGGTCTGTCAAGCCCTGCCTGGTGCCTGCATTCTGTCTCAACAAGTGGATGGGTGGCCAATCTCTCTCTGCACTTGAAGGCCTAATTTCCGTGCAAATATGCCTACTGATTGGACTTCCTAACAGGTCATAGGGAAATCCATTCCCTGTTGTTCCAGCCCCCGTGCCTTAACTTACATACGGTGAATACGGCTCCTTTCGGCAGGTCGTACCACTGCCAGACACGCAGACCTCATCTGCCTAGGCAGCGGCTCTGACCTGTGCATTGGGGTTCTGATGTCCCACGCAGGAGCAGCGGGGGCAGCATCATCACCCTCTCTGAAACAGGAACACATAACATCACCTATAATATCATGCATTTATGATGATGCCTCTCTAGTCCTCCCTCCTTGGGGTGCTAGTAGGGTTGGCAACTAGAGAGACCCTGGCTGGCATGCACAAATCCTCCCCTTCTTTGAGTGCTACTTGGGATGGCAACTGGAGACCCTTGCTAGGGATGGCTGACACTGGCAGCCTGGCACGTGTTTGGGTGGGTGCTTCCTTTGGCTTGTGCCTGCTTGCTGGAAGAGCCCCCCACACCCTCTCTCTCTGTGGCAGATTTCCGCTGCCAGTGCCAGTCACCCACTGATGCCCACTGTTTGTGCCTGACTGTCAGTGCCCACCCACCCACATGCCAGTGAGCTCGGCACTCTAAAGGATAGTATTCTTCTTGTCCTCAAAGTTCTATGGAACAATAAACAAAAATAAACTTTGCAAACCTGGCAGTGGCAGCAGCAGTGGCACCCTCTTGCTCCTCTGGTGACAACTCCGAGGAGCCGACCACCAGCACCCTTGAAGGTCCAGAGGCGGCAGCCTCTTCCTCCTCCACCTTGACCTTCCATTTCCTACTAATTATCTTCATTTTTTTCTTTCCCACAGTCAAACGCCAAACAATCAAACGAGAAACCACAGCGAACACCAAACCAACCAAACCAACACAGTCAAACAAAATCAAACACACACCAGCCAGCCACAACACACACACATACGCTCTCTCTCAACACAAGCTCCGCATGCACCCGAACTTCCAATTTCCAGTTTCCGAAGCGATCATGGGACCATACGATACTGATCTCGAGACCGATACCGATCCGTACCAAATGTTCGCCCGAACCAAACTCCACCCAACCAAACGACCGAATCCGAACTCGGTTCCCGGATCAAACAACCGAACTCGAACTTGGTTCCCGAACCGTACATCCGAAAGGTCGAACAACTGAACCATCTTCTGTTAGCGCATCCCTACTGGCTGGCACATGTTTGGGTGGGTGTTTCTCCTTCGCTTCATGTCTGACTGCTGGAAGAGCCCCCCACATCCTCTCTCTCTGTGGCAGACATCCGCTGCCACCCACTGATTCCCACTGTCTGTGCCTGACTGCCCACCACCCATGCACCCACCCGCACACCAGTGAGCTCGCTCTAAAGGATAGTATTCTTCTTGTCCTCAAAATTCTATGGAACAATAAACAAAAATAAAGTTTCAAACCTGGCAGCAGTGGCACCTCCTGTGCCCTCTTGCTCCTCTGATTAGGAGCCAAGCTCCACCACATCAGAAGGTCCTGCCTCTTCCTCTTCCACCTTCACCATCCTAAGCCTCATCCCCGAGCTGTTTCAGGAGGGGCAGGGTATTAATGCAAATAAATAAATAATCAATAATAGTTTATTTGTTTAGCCTTAGGCCATAACAACTGTAAATATAAATATACAACAAAAAAACAGAAATAAAATACAATAAATAACATCATAAAGTTCATAAAAGTCACAAATATAGTTCCTCTGTAATTATGAATTGCCTTCAAGGTCTCGGGTAACTTGCCCTACCCAGGGATGGGGAGTCTTGCCCATCCTGGGGCTTAGAACGGGACACTTACTGGTTAGCGGCACTTCCGTATTAAAATAATCATTTGTATAAATTTCGACATTAATTTGTAGAAATGGTTATCTAAAAAGCTGGGAGATACCTTACCCTTCTTGGGGTTTGTGGTGGCACACTCGGCCCCTGCAAAACACTTATAAAATACCTTTCCCTTCCCGGGGTTTGTGGCGGTACACTTGGCCCCTGTACAGGAGTGAACTGTCCCAAACGGGACTAGGAAGGAGTAGCCTATACATGCAGATCCCAAACTAAATGATGGAGTAACTTGCCCTTCCCAGGGATTATGGCATCACGCTGTCCCCTAGACAGCACTATCAGGAGATAAAGGTGGTTATGGCCAAAATGGAGAGGGCACTAATTCCTATTCCACAGGCTTGGCCAATACACTCGGGTCTCCTGAGCAATTCCTAGGTACCTGACCCCCTACCACTACCCATGATAGCGGGGGAGAGGGGAAAGCCCCCAGATGTACCAGCCAGAGGTTACACTTAGCGGGTTTTCCGGCGATCTCTCTAGTCGGAGCATCATGCAGTAACTCCTCACGATTCCAATTCCCGGGGGCAAAAAACAGTTCCATACCGGATTATTCAGGGGGATACCAACTGTTGCTTTCTAAACAATTCCAGTTGGAATACCCCTACGGCAGCTTGCCTAGCAACAATCTTGCTCTGATTGGCGAGTATGTACTGTATACTCCTCTGCTGGTCTCAATGATCCTTACCCAAAAACCAGGGAGCAAAAAACTTACTGCAGATCTCAATTGTTTGGGGGCAATGCAACAAATAGTGTGACGGATCTTCAATTGCTGTTTGCCCACAATGGAATCTCAGCTCAGGCGGAATACACTGATATCTGCCCTCGGCTACTGAAGTGGGCATCAAATTGAGTCTCACTAATGTCATAGCCCTTCTGATTTTAAAATTCTTAATGTCCGTAAGATACTCCTCGTATCCAAATCCTTGCTTTAATAGAGGATACCAAGGAGCAATTCATTGCTCTCGTATTCCGACGCTATCATTTTGTAGTCTTATATCTTTAATCCTACCATGTATATAGGATTTTGCCTGGGTTATGGTGCTATTTAAGAAGTTTTGCCCAGAAAAACCCAAGTGAGCCAAATCTTGTTTTATAGAGGAATACCATCTGTAGGCTCTCAGAGGGTTTTCTTGTTCTTGAAGGCAAAGAGAAGGGAAGCAGTCAGATGACATTTTCCTAATCTTCAACCAGTACCCAGGTTGAGCCAACCTTATCTCATCTTCAAGAGGGGCTATTCCACACTCTGCCCACATCAGGACAATGGGGGTACCCCGAGGCACACCCAGCCCTATCCTCAGGATCTTGTTTTGGAGTGCCTCCAGGCTGTCATGGCTACCCAAGCCCCATATTTCTGCTCCAAATAGTAGCTGGGGAATCAATTTTCCCTCCAGTAACTTGAGTAGGGGCTTCATTTTCTTACCCCCGTTGGAGCTCCAAAATTTCAGTAGTCCAGCTACCGTTTGAGCACCCTTTAATTTTACTACTTCCAGATGGTTTTTCCAGTTTTCATTGTTCTTGTACCACATCCCCAAATATCTGAATGAGGCCACCTGTTCTATATTATGTGTACCCATTTTCCAGGCATATTTCTTGGCCCTTCTTGAAAAGGCCAAGATCTTGGTCTTATCCCTGTTTCTATCCAAATGATTGTCCCGGCAGTATTCACTAACTTTGGCTATTTGACTCCTCTACTCTCGTTGTCGATAAAATAAGCATATCGTCTGCATATAAAAGAATGGAAACTGGACGGCCATTAGCTAAAGACGGATGGCCCTCCTGCCCAACTAGCTTGCCCACTAGATCGTTAACAAAAAGGGAAACAATGGGGGGGGAACACATCCTTGTTTAACACCCAATGTATAGGGGATAGGTCCGGTCGTATCCCCTTGAGCATTTACCTGGATCTTGAGAGTATTGTTATTATATAAGAGACAGATCAGGTGGAGTAGTTGGGAATCTATATTAAGGTCCGATAATTTCCATCATAGAATAGCCCTATCTATGCTGTCAAAGGCAGCCTTCAAATCTACAAATAGGGCATATCATGTCCCCTTCCTCTGTTGGACATATTTGGTTGCAAAATGGTCTAGGATGAAACAATGGTCCAATATGGACCATTCAGTCCTAAAACCAGCCTGCTCCTCAGCGAGGAGATGATTTTCCTCTACCCAACACTTGAGCCTACTCAACAGGATCCTTGAAAACACTTTGGCCATAACATCTATCATAAATAAATAAAATAAATAAATAAATCCTTCCCAACAGTCAAACAGCCAAACAAAACACCCACCAACTCACAACCAAACAGCCAAAGCAACATAGCCAAACCACACCAAATAAAACCACACATCCAGCCACAACACACATGCATGCACGCACTCAAACTACCATTTCCTGTTACCGGTTTCTGGTGTGCCCATACGGTACTGATACAGATACAGATACAGATCTCCCCTGATCGTTCGGCTGAACCGAACTCCACCAAACCGAACAACCGAACTGAACTCAGTCCCCAGACCGAACAATCGAACCCAAACTCGGTTCCCAAACACATCCCTATTGGATAAGTTCTTGGAGGATTGGTCCATTAATGGCTATTCGTTAAACATGTTTTGTGGACGTAACCTCCTACTGTTGGGGGCTAGAACAACAAGGAATGGATTGCCTATTGTGTGACCTGTATGGTACTTTTCCCAAGAGAGACTGGCCACTTGTTATGGATCTGCCCTCCTCACCCCGGAATATAATTCCCTGTTGGGATTAATTCCTCCTGGAATATAAATCATTGTATAGGGCCATCAGCCACACCTGAGCTTGCCTTCCAGCCTCTTGTCTTACCACAATGGTTCTTGCCAGGCAGGGCCAAGGACTGGGTGGGACAGCTTGTCAGTTTGGATTGAGAGTAGAGAACTGCAGCCTGGTTGAAGGTTGCATGCTGGATTTTTGGAGGCAGAAGGCTACAGAGAGACAGCCTTTGGGGAGCCCTAGGGTGCTGGACCTGAAGGGTTCAGCAGGACCTGACTGGAGGAGCCGGTAGCTGATCCCAGCCATTCTTATCAACTTGTACATTTGTAAATAAATAGACTGTTATACCACACAATAAATCTCCAGTTTCTCTCTCCTACTGAAGGGAAGCCGACTCAGCAAGGCTGCCCCTGGAACTTCTCACTAAAGTGAGGTGAGCAACACACTGTCAGAGACAGGATGCTGTACTTGATGGATCATTGGTCTGACCCAGTATGGCATTACTTGTGTTCTTATGTTCTTTAGTGTTTACAATTCAAAAGGAAGTTGGAGAAAGTAGAGCTCTGGGCTGGTGCTCATGGCTATGCAATACAGCTAGTACCCCAATGCCATATTTAGACAGAAGTCTAACCAGAAATCATTGGAGACTTGTTTTTCTGGCTAGACTAAATGTCTTCCCCTCGGCCGTGGTGGAAGGAAGATATCAGGGTGTCCCTTTTGCAGAGAGATTGTGTTGTTGCAATGCTAATTCAATTGAGACCATGATGCATACCCTATTGGATTGTGGGCTATATACTGGGGCCCACAATAAACATGTCTCCCTGATTCTAGCCCCATTCCCTGGCCGACCACTGGAGTTCTATATAGCATATCTTTTGGGCGATCGCATTTCGTATATTACAGGCAAAGTTGCTAAATTCCCATTGATTGTATATAAGAAGAAGTGCAAGATGAAGGTTAATACACACTAAACGTCCTACTTGATATGGCCCAAGGATAATTGTCAAACGTTGAAACCCTTCGGATTGGTAAATGCTGCTTTTCTTTTATATTTTGGCTATTGTTACTCTATGTAGTTTGGAATTATTTTAATATGTATATATTTTATATTTTATGCAATAGCCTTTTGACTTAGCAATAAAGGTATATTGAAGTGTTTATAAAAGTTGAGTTTTGATATGTCTTATCATGGCTGCAACTTATTTTGGCAACATAGATTGGAAGAGCATAGTTCTTAGAGAAATATTTCTGTTGCATATATTATATAGTATAAAATCAAATCTGAATTTCTGCAATTATACTATAATATTCATTTAAAATTAGCTGTTTCTCTAAATATTCCCAGCACTACACTCATTCAGCTTCAAGATTATTCAGAGGACACAATCTTGATACAGCATATAACAAGTAGTCTAATTAAGTCGTTTCAAGACTGTAGCCAGTAACTGTGGGCAAGCAAGCCATGAATCCAGTCACATGATATCCAGCTTTTTGTCTGCTTTAATATTCCCAGAAAAAGATTTCAGTTTTTGTTCAGTTCTCACCATAAAACCCTCTCGTATTTATTTCTTTATAGCAGTGAGCAAATATTAGGGCTGTACAAAATATATAAAAAAATATTCATGAGCATTTCCAAGGTTCCAAGGACTTGTTCTGAGTGCTCAGGCCAATCCTTGGAACCCTGGAGAATACTTGGGATTCAGAGGCATGGGGTGCAGGAACGGGGGGGGAGGGGGGAGAGGGCAGAACAGTCAGGGAAGAGAGCAGCATGGGCCAGTTAGGGGTCAGACAATAGGGAAGTAGGGGGTAAGGAAGGGGGTGCAGGGAACTAGAGGGCAGGGAAGAGGAGAAGGGAGTGCTACTCACCTAAAAGCCATGTTGGAGCTGAGAATGCTTCTCTGGACTCTGCCTCCGTTTGTCTTGAACAAGGTTTCTCCAAGCATGCTCCTAAAACTCTCTTGGACCATGGTGGGACATGTAGTCCAGATTTAGGAGCATATACATAGAAACCTCATTGAAAACAGGAAGACAGAATTCAGAGCTTCATGCGCAGCTCCCTTGTGGCTTTTAGGTGAATGGTACCCCCTTTCTCTGGCCTCCACTGCCCTGTTCCCTGACCCATGCTGCCTAGGGATGTGCGAACAGGACACAGTTCGGATGTTCGGTCGTTCGGCCATTTGGTTCGGGAACCAAGTTCAGATTTGGTCATTTGGTTCAGGAAATGAGATTGGATTTGGTCGTTTGGTTCGGCTGGCATCTGGTTCGGCCAAACGTTTGGCAGAGTTAGGTATCGGTATCGTTTTTATTTATTTATTTATTTGAATTTGTCATCTATTTCAATCAAATTTATTAGCGTGACCATAGGCCATTGCTTTAAAACATAGTAAACCAATAAACAAATACAGCCGATGAATACAACAAAAAAACACAAACACCCTACTCATTGGTAAATACAACACAACCCAGAACCCCAATTCCTTATAACACAATAAAATTGGCCCGGTCTCATAGTCTAACCCACTAAACAATCCCAGGGGCACGAAAGCATCTCAAATCTTAATTAGTCACTATCAAAAGCAAAAATTGAGCAACAAGAAAGTCCACTATCATCCCCTATAACCCAAGATGGCAGCTTTACACGTAGCATCAACCGCCATGATTTCTGCACAAATTGAGGCCCCTCTAGGGAGAAATCCCCATTCCTCCACACCAACATGGTTAGACAGACGGAGACTTGGGAAAATAGGGGAGTAGGACTGGGATTCCAACAGAAGCCCACAAGGGGGGGCATGTCCTACTATGGTCAGCTCTTTGGTTAAACCAAGGAATTGATTCTCCGTTAGGATCTGTGAGTCTGACTCCACACAGGGAGTCAGACCTGAGTTGGCCAATGGGACAGACCTAAGAGGCAAAAGGCTTGACTTCAATGAAGACCCAGATTCTGGTAGCATAGAAAGCCTGCTGCACAAAACAGGATCAGGTATACCTACAGTAGAGTCTCCCTGGATCCCTACAGGGGATCTACTGACAACTGGGGCCACCGATGGAGCCATTGCCTTCCAATTGGTTACCGGAGGGGGAAACAAGGTCCTTTCTGAAAACCCCAAAGTATTCAAGGGACTTTGGGGTAAAAGTGGGAAAATTCCCACTTTGGAATGTAGTTCGGCCAAATATACCCCCCAATGAAAAAGGGAACGGGTATAAGCTAAAAGATTCTCCACTATTGCTGGTGTACGAAAATAAATGACCAATGAGGGGTGAACATAACATCACCCCTCATTGGCAAATAAAAATAGCAACTAATATGGGAAGAAAAGAAAGCACAGCCCAGAATATCAGCAATATGCTGACTAATCTGAGGTTTGGAATCCCAGGCAGGAAGGCCCCCAAAGGGCAGGGGATGAATTGTGAACACCAGAGCATCTGCCACCCAGCTAAAATTCTGGTCCTCTCCTGCCTTAAGGGCTGACGGGCGAGAATAAATAGAGCTATAGGAACCAGATCTCTGGGTTGCCTGGTCCACACACGAGGGGCCCACCCCAACCCTAATCCCCCCAGGAGCCTCCATCCACTTCACAAGCCTAGATAACTGCTGCAAAATGACCTGGGATTGGCCATCAATTCGTGCCTTAAGCGGTTGGAGGAGCTCTTCTACCTGCTGGAACTGTAAGGCCTCCAGTTTATCAGAGGGAACAGAGGAAGTAAGGCTCAATTTAGTAGGAGAGTCAGAAAGGGCAAAAAAGGATCCCCCCTTCTCAGCAATAGTCCTATCCTGAGGTACCGACTCACCCGGGATCTCTCCATCCTGACCTTGAAGAGAAGGCAAAGGATGGACAGCTGGCAACTCTGCAACCCCCAAAGTCACCAGTTTTTAATTTTAATGGTGAAACTGATACCTCAGCTAATTCTTTCCTGGGTAAGGGTAATGGCTCCATCTCCTTAGAACTAGACTGGGATAGACTAGCCATATTACCGGAGCAGATAGACTGGGTGCTAGATGCCAGATGGACCGATTCCCAGGACCTAGCAGCCAAGGCATGCCACCTTTCACCTTGCTTTTTAAAGGCCAGGGCACAGGACAATAAGGACTCGAGAGGGGCCTTAGACTGGAACCCCATGGCATCTCCTCCCTCCTGGTATTCACAACAACCAGGGGAGGGACACCAGGAACCAGAGTTAAAGGGATAGCTAAAGCAGCCTGCCCTGCATGAGGTAGATCCAAGGGAGAGTGTACAGATGGTTGGGGAGATAATTGGGGGTAATCTAATATTATAAATATAATTATCTGCACTAACTCTAACTGCTATTAACTATTCTAAAACCTATGGAACTAAATAGAATATTATCTAATATCTACAAAGGCCTAGTCCTACAAACACACTATACAATATTAAAACTGAATCACTACACACTATCTCTATCTATCTCTTTAACTAAGCTAACCATTACTTTGTAAAGCGTCAGGTACATTGCTTGTGCTATATAAATGCTTTCTAATAATAATAATAATAATAATAATAATAATTAATAACAACTCCTACAACTACCTATATCTATAGCAACTGTATCTAATATCTAATATCTATCTATCTATATATTACACAAGGATGTGGGGAGGGGACACAGAAAGCTCACACCAAATAACACAGGATGGGGTACAAAACTGAAATGAAACCTAACTCAATCTAATCCTACTCTAAATAAATCCAAAAACAGGGGAAGGGAATCAGGGATGGAATATATAAAGGGAGATGGGGAGGATTCAATGGATGGTAGGGAGAATGAACACAGGGATGGGTAAAAAATAAAAATAACACCTAAATCTATCTAATTTAAATAAATGATACTAGGAAGGTAAATGTGTGGGATAGGTGAAATAGGAGGAGGATGGCAATCGATTAGGAACACAAACTGCTAGGAGAGGGAGAGTTCTGAAAACGCCTGCTGTCGGGAACAGTGGCTAGTTCAAAAGGAATTGGAAGAGGGGAGAGCAATGACTTTTGTTACTTGCTGTGCCACCGAACCACAAGCTCCATTGGATCTCTGCAGCCTAACCCCCCTATGTCCAATCGCAGACTGTGAAGCCAGTGGTCTGGGGAGAAAAGGGATGGTTATTGGGCAGGCTGCCTGCTACTCCAAGACTCTCCACCCCTGGTGCCAGTAAGTCTGCTACTCAGCTGCTTCTCCCTCCCTGGGCTTTCCAGTCACATTTTCCCCTCCTGAACTCATCCGAACTCACCCGAGCATGGCCGAACTGTTCAGTTGTTCAGAGTTCAGATCGAGTTTGGTTCAGTCTGTTCGGGTTCAGGTTCGGATTCGGGTTTGGTCATTTGGTTCGGTCGTCTGAACAGACCGAGTTTGGTCTGAACTCCGAACTTCCAAACCGCATTTGCACATCCCTAATGCTGCTCTTCTCCCTGGCAGTGCTGCTCTTTCCCCCACTCCCCTTCCTACTCTCGACCCAGGTTTTTCTGTGTCCCGAGTTACGGGGAGATTCCTTGGCCATTTCGCTCTCAGAAAATCAAGCTTGAATGGCCAAGTATTCAGTAAAGTTGAGTGAAATCTGAGCCGCAGGTTTCAGTCCTAGCAAATAACATTATTTCCATTTATCATTCGAGGAAGTTAATTTACAGGGAAGTGACTTTAACAAAGTCAAAGGGTGTTTTTAGATGTATTTTCCCACCAATTACCCAGCCATAACCCACCCATCATGCATGTTTAAGGGTCCCATTGGCATCATATACAGTCCTGCAACATTCATGATGGGTGGGTGATAGGCAGGTGCCATACAGGGGCAGGACAATCCTCCACCATTCAAGTCAATGAAAGTTTTTGCCACTGACTTCAATGGATGGAGGACTGTGCCCTAAGTCACCACTGGGACCCCATTATGTATTGTAAACTCCCATTGAAAAAATACTGTGATATTATTCCAGAACCACACAGTAACTTTTCTTTACAACATACTTCTACCAAGAGTGACAAACCTTTTCTTTCCCCTCACAGGCCAATTTAAACATTAGTTGGGAGTGGGGATTCTATCCTGCTGTTTACTCTGACTCTCTGTTTCTGAGTAGAGCTGAGGAGAAAATGACTGTTTCTGTACCATTGGGAAATACTTACCTTTTAGGAGTGCTTGCGACCGTCTTTTGCTATTTCCTCACTGTCCATTGAATCCGTGCTTCCACTGTTGTCGAGACCAGCGCCTGTGATTGTCCACCATTTTTGTTATTTTTTGGTGGGGTTTTGTTGTTGTTGTTGTTGTAATTTTCAATATTTTCTGCAAGTTAGTTTCTGGAATTTTCATCAATTTCCAGCACTTTATTACAGTTTTCAGCATCAGAATTCAGACAACAAAGGCTAGTCCTTGAAATACACTAATTAAAACACAGTTCACAAGGACCAAAAACAAGGACCAATAACGGAAATGCTGAAAGTTATGTAGTGAACGTCCGGTTGTACACAAGCAAACATAAGCAGCGTACAAGGAATATTATGTGGTGTGTGCCTGCTCCTGCTTAGGAAAAATCAGCAGAAATACCGAATAATGGAAATTACCAAATGGGAACTAGTGAAAATAATGAAAAAGCCAGTCAGTTTCCTCATTGTGTGAGCACAGGCAAATGTTCTGTTTCCGATTGTTCAATTCAGCATTATTTCTGAGGGGTGAAAAAGGGGTTGAATCTCCATTCAACTTAAGCAGCCTCATCTGTAAAGAATGAAAGGCACTGACTTATGAGACTAAAGCAGTGGTGGGGAATGTTCAGCCCGGGGGTTAAATTAGCCTGGAGCGCTTCTTTTGGGGCCTTTTCAATTCCTGGATCTTGACCTTACCACAGTGTGACCTGGGGCAACTGTCCTGGACCCTACTATTTTCTCTGCTTCCCAGGGTCTGGCATTGACCCCTGTTTTCCCCCACGCAGGATGTGGAGGCCGCATTCCCTCCCAACAGGGCCATAAATACAACCATTTTGTGGACCCCAAGGAGAGTGCCCATGAAAGGGGGTGGGGTCACAGGAGAGGAGGCAGGACCATCAGGGCCCTGCATTTTTATCTTTGCCCAATCACCATAAATTCTAAGGACAGAGCCCTCTGCCCATGGATTGGATCCAGGTCCCACCCACAAGCACTGAAAGAGTGAGCACATGGGATGAGGTAAAGTTGTAGGCATGCCCTGAAAGATAGGAGAGACATAGATCCAAGATTGAGACCTTCCTTATTCCAGCCCTCATCCTGAGAACACCCTTTAAGAATTCAATTCCTGACCGACCCTGAGTTTTGCACTCATTTTCAAAATGTCCAACAGGATGGAAAAGGTTCTCCATCCCTGAACTAAAGCAATGAGAAAAGTTCCCTGAAGGGATCTCTTCACTGATCTGTGATTAAGCACTGTGTCATCTGGGATATAACCTCTAGTGAGAAATAATAATAATACAATAAGCGTTTATCTGAAAGAGATTCTATTTTATGGTAGCCTAATTGACCAGAGCCCAGTTGATAGAACATTTACCACTGCAATATCAATAACATGGTGATCAATTAGAAAGTCTGGTTTGTTGTGCTAAATGCCCTTTCAGAATAGTACCATATGAAAGGAATGTAATTATCCTTTAAGGTCTAGACAAGATAAATATATATCGCACAATGTATCAACTTTAGCACTTTAGAGTAATGATTTATCTAGCCCTAGTTAGAGAGAAGCAGCTAATATGATGTATGCTCTTGTCAACATTCAGTTAATCACTGAAACTAATCAATACCTCCCATTTTCCAAATGAATTTTTAACATTTCATCTTGCAGGAAACATAAGGATAAGTGGCCTTGAAAAAACAACAAATATGCTTTAATGAACACATGGCACATAGTAATATTTAATTAGAGCACACGTATTTTCATTACATTGATAATCATGTACCCACACATTTTTTGGCCTCTGTGTACTTCTGTGTCTCACTGAAGCAAGGCTAGCTTCTGTGTGTTCTTTTGCATAATTAGATTGTTTTGCAGGATGTAATATTTTCAAAGGGATCTAGCTGGCCTTGAATAGCTAAAGCAGTTGTGTTGTGTTGCTAGAAGCATCACTCATCATCAGCCTTCATTTCCCCCCCACTGTTTTTCATCGCAAGCCGGCCAACAATGGATCTTGATTCTTAAGATCTTTGACTACTAAGTCAGGAACTGCTGGGATTCACTCATCTTCCCCTGTTGAGATATTTATTATTCTTATTTTAGCTTTACTTGGATGCAGCTGTCTGCTTATTATATGGCCATCATGTAATGATCATATTTTGTGTGTGCTTTATAATTTGTGCTGATGGGTGAAGTCACATGAGCTGTGGCGACTTGATCCCCACATAGTCTTGTGGTATGTAATTGCCACTGCCACACTGTGGGGTCACTGTGAGGAGCTAGACAGATGGTTGCGGAGAAGCTGGATGGGCCGGCCCCTGTCAAAGTCACCACCACGGCTAGGGTGGGCCGTAGCACTGTCATCTGGCCCTTCCCTGGCTCCCTCCCCCAGACAGACTGAGATCCCGCCCCTGTCCATGACATGGCCACATGTGATGGGCAACAGCACCTGCTATTCAAGTCCCTGCAGTGGTGCTACCCACTTGGTGGGACAAGCATGGTCCCTCTACACAAGTAGCCCTGCCTTGAGTTGCCTTAACCCTCTTGGGATAAGGCTTCTCTGTGACATGTCCTCAAAATTTATCCAAGGACACATTACATATCAGTCAACTGCTCCCGCCCCCGATCTGGGGTGCGGGGCACATGTAGTGGTTGCCAGCAACGAGGAGCACTTTATTGCACAGCCTGGCTACCCAGAGTAGGGTAAGACAAACCAAGGTGTGGTAGCCTCTAGACTCTGTCTCATGTGGCCACACCTTGTGTTACTACATATTTCATGCTAACCTGTAACTTAATTGTCTTGGAGATTGAATTGTATAACAGAATTTTATAAAAAGGCTAAAAGGGGTTCTGATCTGAATCAGAACCAACTGCAGCCATTGCTGAGTAGTACTTGTCTGACCTACTTCCTATGGTTAGAGAATTCTTCATTAAATTTAGCCTAAATCTTTCCTCCTTCGATTTACACCCATTTTTCTTTAAGTCACGTGACAAGCTCTGCATCAGGGCTTTCAGCAGTGGGCACTGTTGCCCATTGCTCTCTGCCACATCACAGCCAGGGCAGGAATTTGGTGCTGGGGGAGTTCTCATCTCCCCCCTGCAGACTCACGTGTGGGGTTCCACAGGGTTTCATTCTATCTTCTCTCTTGTTCAATGTGTATATGCAGCCTTTGGGGGAGGTTGTCAGGGAGTACGGGGTGAGATGTCATCAATATGCTGATGACACCCAGCTATATCTCTCATTTTCATCTGACTCAGACCCAGCAGTCTCGGTGCTTATTATTTAATGTATTTATTTTATTACATTTATTTGCCACCCCCTCATGCCCATGGCATCTTGGGGCAGCTTAAACCACAAATAAAAACAATTTAAAACATCAACACAACAATTTTAAAAAATCTAAAAAACACCTAAAACCCACCACCCCTCACCCACTATTAACCCACCCACCCCCTCCCCTCCTCCAAAGGCCTGGGAGAACAGCCAAGTCTTACAGGCTCTGCAGAAAGCCAACAGACTTGGGGCCAGACGGACTTCCTCCAGGAGGGAGTTCCATAATCGCGGCCCGGCCACCAAGAACGCCCTCTCCATTGTGGCCCCCTGCCTTACACAGGGGACCTCCAAGGCACCCCTGACGGACCACAGGGGCTGCCCTGGGGTGCTGAGGGTGAGGCGGTCCCTGAGGTATCCGGGGCCAAGACCGTGTAGGGCTTTATGGGCCAAAATCAATACCTTGAATCCTACTAGGTACGTTATAGGCAGCCACTGAGAATGCTTACCCAGTGTTTGTCAGCTGTGGGGGATTGCATGAGGGCGAGCTGTCTGAAATTAAATCCTGACAAGATGGAGGTGATGGTTGTGGGAAAAGCCAAGGGAGTGATGGCTTCCATTATTGATGGGATCCATCCTCTCTTGGTTTCTCAGGCCCGGGGTCTGGGAGTGCTCCTGGATCCACAGCTCCACCTGGATGTCCAGGTGGCGGCTGTGGCAAAGGGGGAATTTTGCCAGTTACATCTGGTGCATTGGCTTAGGCCATATGTCTCGGACTTGGATCCAGTCACAATCATCCATGCTTTTATTACCTCAAGACTGGAGTACTGTAACACATTCTACATGGGGCTACCCTTGGGGCTGGTTCAGAAACTGCAGCTGGTACAGAATGTGGAAGCCCATCTCCTGACTGTGACGGGCCGACGCGAGCACCAGTGCTTCGCTCTCTGCACTGATTGACGATAGTTTTCCAGGCCCAATTCAAGGTGTTGGTGTTGACATTTAAGACCCTAAATGGCTTGGGCCCCATCTACCTGCAGGACTGCCTCACCATCTGGGTCCTGGATCAGCCCCTATGGTCAGTCGGGGGCGCCCTCCTTGGGGTCCTCCAGGTTTCCCAGGTGTCTACCATAAGGAGGGCAATCTCTGTGGCTGCACCGCAGCTTTGGAACTCCCTCCCATTGGAGGTCCACATGATTACCGAACTCCCCTCTTTCTGCAGGCAGTATAAGACCTAGCTGTTCTGCCGGGCCTTTATCGAGGGAGATGGGGTGGATGGGTTGTGTTATGGTGGGCAGGTATGGGTTTTTTAGGTTGTTTTAATTGTAGTTTTATTACTGTGTATTTTAATGTCTTTAAAATATTGTTAGCCACCCCAAGATGCCTGAGGCAGGAGGGGGTGGCATATACGTTTTAATATAAATTAACTCCCCCAGTTCCAACTTACCCGTCTCCCTCTCCAAAGGCCTGATGGAACAGACAGGTTTTACATTGTCTGCAGAAAGATGGGAGGCCAAGCAAGCCTCCATCAGGAGCGACTTCTACAGCCTGGGAGCATCCACTGAGAACTCCCTCCCCATCGTCACCACCTGGGCAACCCGGGGGACTTCGAGTCAGGCATCCCCGGCTGACCGCAGGGGTCGCAATGCAATTTCTTGGCTCGAGAGAGGAAGTACACAGCCAGGAAATTTTCCAGAAACACTGAAATTCTCCCAAATGAGGAACAAGGTCTTATACCTTAATGTGTTAGATTAAACTGTGCCCTTTCTGTACCACACTAAACTTCTTGGCAAACCTATTGTCTTTGTTTATTCTAGGGAAGAAATACTTTGGTTTCTGCCTCTCTTTCAAACTCTAAACTCTGTCCATGAGCCTTCAAATGGGTAAATCAAAGCACACTTGGGGGACCTTACAGAAAATTTATTGTACAGGTTGATCCAAAGGTAAATCCCCTTCACTAGTCACCTCCCTCCAAGTGGAATAGGAAATCATCACAATCACAAACCAGTCACTGTCCCAAGAGTCCAAATTCAGAGAGGGTCAAGCAGGGCAGGGCCAATTAAAAACCAAATAAGAATCGGAGAGAAAAGACAACATGGGGAGTGGGTGGGTAAAAAAACAGGAAAGGGAAACAGATTTTTTGCCTGGCTTTCCTGTGGCCCCACATTACACTGCACGGCCCCATCCCCTCCCTGATTCCCCACCGGGATCAGCCAGCACGTCTGTTGAATGTGCCGGAGTGATCCCGGAAGGGAAGCATTTGGGTGAGTCCGGGACGGGGCAAATGCCACCCCGTCTCGTCTGAAATCACCCTTTCTTGCTGTCTCTGGGAACCAACCTGCCAACATGGACCACAAACCCTTGATGATCTTTCCACTACTTCAGGGTTCACCATCCGCCCTGCCCTTGCAGGCAAACAGCTCCTGTGAGTGCCTTTGAGCTTTTAAGCCTTTGAATCCTACTTCAGAAATGGGTACATAAATCCTAAGACAGCAATACTACTAAGTGGTGGAAGAGAGCATTTAAATGGGATGTACAGTGCCTCATGGAACCCAGGCCACCAGTATATCTACCAGATGGTATATAAATGGGTTTGACAGTCAAGTTTCCAGAATGCCGTGTAAACCAGAATGTGGAGGAGTTACACAGCTCTAATATATAAAGGCAAACAGAAAAGTGTTACAGTGAATGACCTTTCTAAGTAGAGGTCTTTGTAGTAGTTTATTTTTATGGATAGTGAAGACTACAGATATAAAGCACACCATCACAATGTTTCTCCAGAATGTGAGCAGCTAAGTGTAATCAGCCCTAAAAGTAAATTAACTTCAATGTCAAGTGTCATTGTAAACCAATTGTTTTCTCTCCAATAGTCAGACTTAGTTTGTACTTTGGGTTATATTCAAAGCTTTGCTAAAGAAGGACGTGTTAGTCATTTTGATTTAATCTTTGTCAACACTTACGCTCCATATTTGGTTTGCTTGAAGAAGCTGTCAAGAGATATAATTTATGGGGAAACCTAGAGGGCAAACAATGCAACAAGCTAACCCTGTGCTGTATGTTTTGCCCTATAACCAAAGGCTTTTTGCACAAAGAGAACAACTTGTTATAATTGAGAAATGGGATTTCTTTTTGATATTATATTTTGCAATGTTTAACTTTTTCAGAAAAGAATTAAACTCATTATTGTACCCCACACTAAATATATGAGTACTTCCACCATTTGATTTGATTAGAACTCGTTCTAACTAAAATTCTACTTTGCAAATCAATCCACTTAGAATAGCAACCTTAACTTACTCATAGATTTCACAATTTGTCTCAATTGCCTTTGACACAAGATTAATTTAGAATAATACAAACTGTGTAGGAACAAACAACAAAAGATATTTCTAAAATGGTAATTATGATATTTTTACTGATGCCTTCTAAAATCACTGTCATTAAGGATCAGTAAACATTTGACACCATTTATTTTTTTTAGAGGTTAGAATTTATGTTTAAAAGGTGCTCAGTGAATAAATGTTTAGGACAGGTTCTAACCTCTGTTAGTAATTCTGTTAAACATAGTTATTCTTGGCTTACACTGATTCTTTAGTTTGGAAAGAGTGTTGTGGTGGTTGCATATAAGAGATAGATATAAGGTAGTTTGATAACATAATTAGACCATCATGTGTTGGTGAGAATATGCAAGATTTTGAGCCACACAGGGCCCTTCTTTAGGCATGTAACAAGTCAGAAATATGGACTGAAAAAAAATGCAGGACAAGTTTATTTATTAAAGCAACCACTTGGGAAAGAACTGATATGGGGGAAAATTGTTTAGCATTTCAAACTTTTAAATACCATGAGGAGAAATCAATCAATAAATGATCAATAAAATAAATGCAGGGTAGGCATTACAGAGGTGTGGGAGCACCTCTATAGTTAAGGCAAGTTGCACTCTCCATTAAAACTATAAAACCTCTGCACATTATACTATTGATAGTATTTACCCTATCAGTCTGACATTTTCTAGGGAAGAAAAATCCCTAGAACTCCCCATGTACTCCTCCTTACATGGGTGAGGAGTACATCCAAATTTCATGCAACTTGGATGAAAAGCAAAAAGGTTACAGATGTTTGAAATTTGGAGGCAGAAGTGTTTTTTACTTCGGGTTTGAGACCATTTTTTCTTGATGGGCATAAATGTGTTTAAAGATATAAAATTCAAGACTGTGTTCCAATTATTTCCTGAGTTTAATATTTTGAAAATCCATTGTTTAATTTTTAAGCTCTGATAATTTGAAGTTGCCATGTTACCCAATGTTTAAGCTATGATATTTTGAAGTTGCCATGTGTGGTTATGAATATAATGTCAGGAATTCTGCATATAATAACTAATGTAAATACGCTTGTTGTTTATGTCCCTCTAGGCTCTGATAGAGAATAGAAGATAGGGTAGAGGGAGCATGTGCATAAGGTGAGGTTGAATATGAGTTATACAGAAGTTCTTTGACATGACCCATATAGACATTCTTTGATACTTATACAATTGTTTAGTGGCATTGGCTCAGAATTATCCATCCAAGTAGTCAATTTTTGCCTTCAGGTCTTGTGGTTTTTAAAAAAACACTTAACTGAGCATACATAATTAATTAACTAAGTTGAGAAGTTCTGGCTTTTGTTGTTCTCCAGCTGCCCAACTCATTTGCCATTATTCTTTGTTGGAATGGATTATGATATACATTTTTAATATTGATCTAATTATGGACTAAATTCAAGGATTCATTTTGAAATATATAAACCGTTTGTTAAAGTGATTTCAATATGGACCTTGTTAATTTCATTTGTATTGTATAGTATCCATTATGATCCTGTGCTGAACATTGTAATTGTAATTGTGAAGTGCTTGGCCACAATAAATTTATTTGATTTGAGTGTGTGTGTAACAGAGTGCAGTTTGATCAGGCTGCTAGCCCTTTAAGAGAGGTGGATTGAGCTAAACAGAGGAAGCAGAAGTGACTGGAAGCCGAGTGAAGCCAACCCACTATATAACTAAGATGAGGCAGCTAGCCATCAGTCTGCCTGGAGATTCCGTAGGAGAAGGTATATTCTCCATAGGAGAACCCTTCTGAGAAGAGAAAGTGAGACTTTATTTGCATTTGAGAAAAGAGGGAATGAGAATTTGGACATGTGCCAAAATTGTGGGGGGCACAGGAATTGTCCAGGGGCTGGCAAGGCAGAGTAGGAGAAAGGAAGCTCTAATAACTGAAGTGGTCCAGAAAAGATGCTGGAATTGCAAAAACATGGGGCACCTTAGAAGGAATTGCCCATTTCTGAGACCACAAAGGTAGGGGAACTCCTAGTGTTGGCACTACAGTCAATTGGGGAACCTGAGGAGAGTCTGCCCCAGTCAGACCCTGACTTAGGGGCAGGCCTCCTAGGCCTGGGGTCAATTGCTATTGGATAATCCGTTTTTTGGGGGGGGAATCCTGGTGCTGGCACTGCCCCGCTCCATTGTTTAGACTCAAGCAGAGTCTTGACTGGTAAATGGATGCCTTGTAAAAGACCAGAGTGCTCAGACTAGCTTGACTGCTGAAAGCACAGAAAAACTCTCCAGAAATATGGAGATGTTGGAGATAAAGTTGGAAAAATATCTGGCCTGGTACAAGGAGTCTGTAAAACAGAGAGTCAAGAGGTACCTAGCTAAAGGATTGTGGGATGATTCATAGGAGAAGTAAAAAACCCTGAAAACAAAGTAATTTGGGTAGAACCACAAGCAGGGAACCCTTGTAGTGATCCAAGGCAAAAGGAAAGACAATTAGGCCGGGATATTCCTAAACAACAAAGTTCTCAAATGAATTGGGAAATGGTGGGGACACTATGTGGGAAGAGGTGTATAGCCCACAAAGTGTCTCATCCTCTCTAGACCCACCAAGAGGCTGGGCAGATTAGGCTAGTCCACAAAGCATACTATCCCCTTTGGACCCACAGACAGGGGGACAGATGGAAGGGTTGACCTCACTGGAGGAGGGGGTAGGAGATATGGACATTCCTCAAGAACTGGATATAGAAGACATGGAAATGCCTTCCTTAGAATCTGAGGAAGAAGTCTCTTATATAGAGGAGACTGAGACTGGGGCAGGTAAAACTGTGTTAAACCCAGACATAAAACTGCCTGCCCCAGGTACAGAGGGGGATGCCCTTGTAATTTAGGCAAAGGTCAAGTTAGTTGGGGCTAGGCCCAGGAAGTGAGGCAAAGGCCAGAAAAGCCTATGTGCTTACTGGCCATAAGAAAGCCACAAAGAAACAGGAAAAGAGGGGAAAAAGAAGAAAATAGATTGAGTATTGGAAAAGTCTCATCCTCTGTGTCTGATGGCAGTAAGAGAACCTCAGAAAAGCTTGCAAGAAACAGATGCAAGTGAATTGTCTGCAGAATTGTTAGCCTTGAGAGAAAGAATCAGGCTAAGATATGAGGAAGAAGTAAGGAAAAGATATGAAAAATTGGCAAGTAGTCTGTTAGTGGAGAACCCTGAACCCTGGTTTCAAAAGGATAAGCCAGTTGCGGAGATGACACAGGAAGAGTATGAGCAGCTGATAAAAAGGGCCCAAGCAAAGCTAAAGGAACAGGGAATGTTTATTCCACTAGATGAAAGTGAGGAATAGAAACGGGGGCTTGCCTGACCTGAAAGGCTTACAGGTACCAGAGTAGTAGTTTGGGAAAACCTAGGAAAGGGATAGTGCAGCTTTTGAAACTACAGCTGCCAGGAATTGTCTTAGACTGGAATAAGAAGCAAGCTGAAGCTTAATGAAATAATTGAAATGGACTGTGACAAGCCCAAAGTAAAGCCTAGAGAAGAGGCTGTAAGTAGTATAAAACACTTAAATTGCAAGAGAGTTGTAACCAGTAAGCCAAAGAAGAGGCTGGGAAAAGGATACATGAATTATGCTGAAAGGTGAATGTTGTAAAATGTGTAGGATTTAAACTCTGGGAAAAGAATGGAAATCATGTTGGGTATTGTATAGAATTCTAGAATCCTGACCTGTTAAGGTCAAGAGGGTCCCAGGGTAGGAAGTCCGGAAGGAAAAGGTGGCCTGACCTCCCAACCCCAAGAATGGTATTTGAAAATACTTAATTGTGTATATTGTGTGATTTGTATACTGTGAGCTGGGTGGAGGATTATCTCCCTGGAAGAAGAGGTATTGGTTATGGATGTGGATTTTAGCCGCTAAGCTAAGCCCAAAAATCGGACTACCAAACAGAGTGGAAGCGATGGAGATGGTCTGGGGGAGAAGATTGTGTGGGGTTAGAACCCCAGGAATTGTTAAGGCTGAAAACCAAAATGTAGCAGAGTGCAGCCTGGGCAGGCTGCTAGCCCTTTAAGAGAGGTAGATTGAGCTAAACCAAGGATAGGGAACCTCAGGCCCAGGGCCAAATGCGGCCTTCAGCAAGTTTTGATGTGATCCCTTCTCCAGTGTCTGGATCTGGCCCCTTGATCCATTCTCTACCCCCAAACACTGAAAACCTGAGCTCATGGTAACAGAGCAGAGAGGAGGGCATGCACACAAGGGCCTCCTTTTCTTGAATCAACCCATTAAGCACCTCCGCCCCCAACCTCTATGTGGCCCTCAGAACTCACATTAATATTAAATACGGCCCCCAGGACAGAAAAGGCTCACCACCCTGAGCTAAACAGAGGAAGCGGAAGTGCCTGGAAGCTGGATAGAGTCACCCAGCTATATAACTAAGCTAAGGCAGCTAGTCCTCAGTCTGCCTGGAGACTCCGTAGGAGTCACACGACTGTGGCTGCCTGTTGGGACAAGGGGCTCTGGAGTGAAGAAGCTAGGGATGGGCGAACGCGGTTAGGAAGTTCGGAGTTTGGGCTGAACTTGAATAGTTTGGTTGACTGAACTGAACAAGTGAACTGAACTCGAATTCGAACTCGAACGTTCAGTTCGGATGCGTTCAGTGAGTTTGGAATTGAATTTCCATTAGTTTCAATGAAAAACACAGTATTGGCTTTAACTTTTTTGGTTTTTATCCTATATGGCTGGAAATTGGAATGCCTATACCTCCAATAGCAAGCATTATCTGTACGAAACGATTGGATAAAGGCATCCGATGTTAGAAGCAGTTGAAGTATTGTATTTTGCAATATTCTACATGTACATTCTTAGCTGTAACTTCTTTGCCTCACATCTAATATAGGTGAAACTTGTCCAGTTTATACCCTTCCCATATTTACTATCTTTCCCAAATTTCAGAAGGATTGGAAAAAAGGTCTTGGTGGTATAAGCAATTAACATATAAATGTATGTCTGACTATAACATCTTTGTAGTCCAACCAGTGTACATGAAATTTGGCAGGGCTATATATTACACTTTCATGATCATCTCTGCCAAATATCAGAAAGATTTTATAAAGGGTCCCAATTTTATATGCCTGTACAACATATGTAGAGAAGGGGCCTATGCCTGGGATTCTCTTATGTCACTGTGGTATAAGATCGGTTTGTGATGCGAATTGGCCAACAGAAATGTCAACCAAATATCCTCATTCTGTGCTGGGACCATCCCAACATATCTCCCCCACTTGTTTCTGGGAAGTCAGAAGCATCTGTTTAGGAAAGAGTCAATAGAGATTCTCTTATGTCATCTGTCTCAGTGCTGCAGGATGTGATTGTGATGATAATTGGCCAGCCTGGATGTGTTTAAACTATGTCTCCTGACTGCTGGGATGCTATCTCAGAAGTCCCAGTTATGTTGCTTATGCCCGCTTCAGGGTCGCCCCCTATGCCCACCTCGAAGCCACTACAAATTGGTTCTGTAAAGCTAGAAGCTTGCAGTAATGTGTTTGGCCATTGAATGTGTCTGTCAGTCTTTGGGGTTTCTCCACATCCTTCCTCCTACCGTCTCTCTCCCCCTGCCATGCAGGGTGCCTGCCTCTGACTGGCACTGAAAATGCTGATATCCATCTGAATAATGATCTTCATGGGGACAACATCAATTGCTTATATAATTGGGTGCCTTTATCAAAATCTCCTGTACAATGGCAGAAAAAGTATATTATACATTCTTGCCAAATATCCTGTAAACAGAAGGGAATATCAAAATGTTACAGCTGGAAATGTATTTTCAGGTTAATGTCTTATACCCTTGGGACCCTTTATCCAATCTTTCTGAAAAAAGGCAGAATTATTAAGCATATAGTGGGACATAATATGCACATTTTCCATGAACATTGGATGCAAGATAAAGACGTTGTAGCCATGAATGTGTATGATACTTTTCCTAAAATCACAACATTCAATTGCTTGCGAAATCGGCTTCCTTTATCTAATCCTTACAAATTTTGGTACACACAGTGCCCTCCATTGGGGATATAATTCCCCAGTTTTCATCAAATTTGAATAAGAAACAAAAATGTTATAGCTGTAAATATGTTTTAAAGTTTTTTCCCTTTATTTCAAAAACCAAATGTCATTTTCATTTCCTGATTGCACCAAACTAAAGACCAAAACGAGCCCGACCGATCTGAATACCAAATCTGAACTGAAATTTTGACCCAAACCACCGAACTGTTGAACATCCGAACCTGGTTCTGTTCTCACATCCCTAGAAGAAGAGGCCTTGAAGTTAGAGGAATACCCTGGTGTGGATCCTGATTGAGAGGAGGATCGAAGGCTAATCTAGAGGTTTGGGTAAAAAACTGTTTTGGTTTGCCAGTCAGTGGACTGACATGTGACTTGACTGGGGCTAGAAATATAAGGGTGCCAGAGAAGTTGAATGCCCAGCAGACTGGAGTTTATACTGGAACTATACCTGAATACATTGATATTGGCTAATCCCCATTATAAGTTGCTACAGTTGGGGCCCCGATTCTGACAAAACGCACCACCCCTAAGCTGTCATAGTATGCTCTATATGTTAAAGACAGCATTGAGACTCAAGTAAGATTAAAATTTTACAGGAAGTGAACTGTACTCTGGAATCTCTATGGATATAAATTCCACGTGTAATATGCAAGTGTATAGCAGCGGGGCTATACTATCATTTCCCTGACCAGGATGGTGAGACTGTCTATGAAATGCTAGCAGCGATTATACAGGCTACTAAAGTTGGAAACATAATAATAATGGATGCTTTAAATTATCCTAATATTGACTGGATGAATGCCTCCTCCGGGCATGATATGGAGGTAAAGTTTCTAGATGCCATATATAACTACTGGAACCAACAATAGAACGAAGTACTTTCGATCTTGTTCTAAGTGGAGCACAGGACCTGGTGCAAGGAGGTAATGGTGGTGGAGCCGCTAGGCAATAACGATCCCAATATAATCAAATTGACATAATTACTGGAGAGAGAATGGTTAATAAAACTACGACAATACCATTTAACGTTAAAAAGGGAGACTATGCTAAAATGAAGAAACTCTTAGAAGCTAAAAGAAACAGCTGTGAGGATTAAATGCCTACAAGAAGATTAAACGTCTACACCTGTGGGATTTGGCCACGGTGGACGGACTGTTTTGCAATGGTTCTGTTCTTATTTTATGGATAGATCCCAGTGGGTGGTGCTCGTCAATAGTACATCTTCCCTGGGGGGCCTCCCATGTAGGATGCCATAGGGTTCAATCTTGTCCCCTGTCTTGTTTAACATGCATATGAAGCCACTGGGAGGTCAGGTGATATTAGTATGTGGATGATACCCAGCAGTATTTGTCTTTTTCATGAGACCCAGGTCCAGCTGTCTCTTTGGTTTCCCGGTGTCTGGCAGCTCCTGGGGACTGGATGAGGTGGAGCCGGTTAAAGCTCAATCTTGATAAGAAAGAGTTGTTGCTAGTTGGTGGGGGTAGTGACCTTATTGGGGGCATCCGACCTCCATTTGGTTCCATCTGTGCGGAGTCTAGGGGTGCTCCTGGATCCGCAGCTGTGCCTGGATCTCCAGGTGTCAGTTCTGGCCAGGAGTGCCTTTTTCCCATTACACCTGGTGAGACAGTTCCACCCATATATCTCAGACCCCGATCTCACCACCATCATCCATGCATTTGTTACCTTGAGGCTAGACTACAGCTATGCGCTCTAAGTGGGGCTGCCCATGGTTACTATTCAGAAACTGCAGCTAGTGCAGAATGCAGAGGCTCGTCTCCTTACTGGGACAGGCCACAGGGAGCACATACCACTGGTGCTCCATGCGCTGCACTGGCTGCGAATTTTATTCCGGGCCCAATTCAAGGTGCTGGTTTTGACCTATAAAACCCTACATGGTCTAGGTCCTACTTATCTGTAAGATCACCTCACCCCCCAAAACCTGAGGTGGCCCTTGCAGTCGTCTAAGGATGCCCTCCTTGAGGTCCTGCATTACTGGCGGGTCCGTACAGACAAGAGGGCGTTCTCAATGGCTGCGCTGTCACTTTGGAATGCCTTCCCAGTAGAGGTCCACCTCAGCCCGGATCTCCTGGCCTTCTGACGTAACTGTAAGACCTGGCTCTTCAGCCAGGCTTTCTGCAGGAGGGTGTGGGGAAGGGGGTTATCTATAACCAAAAAATTGAAATTTATTAATGCTTTTATGTATTTTTGTGATATTCATTATTTTATTTGTACATTTGTATTTATGATTGATCTGAACGCTGCTCTGGGTCACCAGAGGCAAGAGGGGAGGGATAACAAATGAAATGAAATGAAATGAAATAAATAAAAAAATATAATAATAATAAATAATTAATAAAATGGCATGGATACTATTTAAAAACACCATCATGGAAGCCCAGATTAAATGTACTCCACAGGGTTAAAAAGGTAGCAAGAGGACCAAATGTCTTCTAGTGTGGCTAGATAGTGAGGTGAAGGAGGCTCTTAGAGATTTAAAAAAGTGGCCTTTAACAAATTGAAATCTTGTCCAATGAGGAAAATAGGAAACAGCGTAAGCACTGCCAAATTATTTTAAAATGGTAATAAGACAGGCCAAAGGAAAATTTGAGGAGAGACTTGCTAAAGAGACAAATACTACTAATAAAAACTTTTAAAAGTACATCAGAAGCATGAAGCCTGATAGACAGTTAGTTGTGCCATTAAATGACCAGGGGCCAAAAGGCGTGCTCAGAGAAGATAAGGCCATTGAAGAAAAGATGAAAGAATTATTTTTTCACTCAGCGTGCAATTAGGATGTGGAATTTACTGCCAGGGGAGGTGGTCAAGGCCAGCAGTATAGATGAGTTTAAAAGAGGTTTGGACAAGTTTCTGGAAGATAGTTCCATTAGCAGCTATTAGCCATATAGGGTTGGGGAACAAAACCCTTTACTGTCAGGAGCCTGGGGATGACCAACAGGGAATGGATAGCATGGTGACCTGTTGGGTGCTTCTCCAAGGCCCCCGTGACTGCCCACTGTTGGAGACAGGATGCTGGGCTCGATGGACCGTTGGTCTGACCTAGTATGGCACTTCTTATGTTCTTAATTCTTTACTTCGGACTTCGCTGTAGAGAATATTGAGATACCCATGCTGGAACTGTTCTTTGTAGGTGATGAACTGAAACAGCTGTCACGAATCAATGTAACTCTGGAAGAGGTTTTAGAGCAAATTGACAAACTAAATTGTAATAAATCACTGGGACCAGATGGTATACACCCTATGGTTCTGAAGTAATTAAAATATGAAATTATAGACCTACTATTGGTAATGTGTAACCTATCGCTAAAATCTGTCATTGTACATGAGGAGTGGAAGGTAGTGAATGTAACACTGATATTTAAATAGGTTTCCAGAGGTGATCCTGGAAAGTGGAAACTACAGATAGATTAGCCTAATATCGGTACTGGGCAAAATGGTAGAAACTATTATTAGGAACAGAATTGCATGGCGTATTGATAGACATGGCTTAATGGGGAACAGTCAACATGGATTTAGCAAAGGGAAGTTGTACCTGAAATAATATACTGGAATTTTGAGGATGTAAATAAACATGTGGATAAGGGGAAGTCAGTCAATATAGTGTATCTGGATTTTCAGAAAGCGTTTCATAAGATCCCTCATGAGAGACTCTTGAGGAAATTAAAAAGTCATGGGATAGGAGGCAGTGGATGTCCTATAGTGCATTGGTAACTGGTTAAAGGATAGGAAACAACGGGTAAAACTAAATGGTCAGTTTTCACAATGGAAAGACATAAATAGTGGAGTGTCCCGGGGATCTGTACAGAGACCAGTGTTGTTTAATGTATTCATTAATGATCTGGAAAAGGCAGTAAACAGTGAGGTGATCAGATATGCAGATGATACAAAGTCATTCAAGTTACTTAAAACCTGAGCGGACTGTGAAGAATTGCAGGAGGATTGTGCGAGACTGGGTGACTGGGCATCTAAATGGTAGATGAAATTTGTTGTGGACAAGTGCAAAGTGATGCTGTAGCAGAGAGGCTCTCTTAGCTCTCAGAGTGGCTTATTTGGCTATATCTGGGGAATTAGCAAACCCTGCCACATCCAAAATTCTCTTTCTCTCTCCATCACTCTGAGGCGTCACATGAGGCTCAACAACCTTAATAAAGTTGGAGTTTTAAATTTGGGTATGGGCCTCCCAGCACTCATTTACTGCCCGTCTCAGTATCACCTTTTGGGGCTTATCCTGCTGGTTGCCAGGTCTCCAATTATAAACAAAATATAACTCAGGTCTTTACAGACCCCTGAATAACAGAAAGTCCACACCTGGGTTTAGTAGTTGTCTCTCTCTGGGCTCCTTGGCTGCTCCCTGTCTAGACAACAGTTTTTCCTGTCTGCTTTAAGGATAGGCTTTCCACAACCTGTTCCTCAACTCTCTCAAAGAGCTGCTGCTCTTTCCGCTGTCCTCCCCCTGACTGACTCTGCACTTCCTGTTTTTAGCTTGGCTGTGCTCAGTCAGGTGATTTCTGTAAGGCTGCAGATTTAAAGGGCCAATGCCCTTATACATGAACAGAACATAACAGCTACTCTGTTACAGATGCACATGGGGGAAAACAATCCAAGCTATATGTGACACATTACACAATGGGTGTTTTTAGACATAACATCAATGGGTGTCTGAATGTGTGTTTTGACTGTGATAAGAACACTGGTTTTGTCCTGTGTTCACCATGTGGTGCTGCTTACGGAATTTTCACACAAGACACTCTCCACCCACTACTCACCCACTATCCACCCACCACACGGTCTCGTTACCATAGGGCAACACTGCAGCCCTGCAACATATATAGTGGGTGGGTGGGTGGTAGGCGGGTAGTGGGTGGAAAGTGTTGTGTGTGAAAATACCCTTAGACACATAGTTCATCTTGGGGCAAATCGGTGTTTTGCACACCACCTGATCTCAGCACTCAAGCGCTGCTGCCTCGTTCCCCATGTTGTACCTGCTAATATGCCACGCAATATCATTAGACACAATGTTGGACATGTGTTCAGCTGGAACATGCAAATTGTCCTTATGATATAATAGTGTTCACATTGCGTGTTCAAATTGGTGTTGGGACTGTTATGGTGGTTATACATAATGACCAAACATGTGCTTAGGGGGTTTGACACTCGATCTTCTTTATGTCTAAAGATGCTCAATGCTGGATTCTAATTAGGAGTTACCACTCAGGAAAAGGACCTTGGAGTCATTGTGAACAATACATTGAAATCCTCAGCTCGGTGGGACCAATCCCATGTCTTCAACTTTAGTGTTACCCCCAACCTACTGACATAGCACGCAAATTAAGACAAAAGCCTTACCTTACAATTACAATGCTTTTTGGAGTATGAGTTTAAAATAGTTAAGCCAAAAGGTTTCTCTTAAACCGAAAGGTCTTTTGATTTTAGAATATGTATATCCAAGTACTAGGGAAGAGGAAAAGAGGCTTTTGGAGGAAAAGGTAGTAATAGAGTAAAATGTTTTTAATAATAGCATGCAGACTTTGATTCTATTAACAGATTTGATAGTGCTGATTTTTAAAATTCAAACACTAGAAATTGATTAATTACTTGGCTGCTGTGAATGCATAATAGGCATTTTATATCACCTTCATATTTTCATGCCTAGAGCCAGACTACTATTGATTGCTTCATGGCACAAACTTATCATAATAATCCTTAACTGGAAAGAAAATGGGGAGCCATTGTGTGTATGTATAGTATATATAAATAGTATATAGATAAAGTAATTAAGTGAGGCATTTGTGATATTTTTTTCCATAAAAGCAAATTTTCTTTTTTTTAGATGTAGTCTGCCTTGATAGTTGACATTTTCATTACCATGGTATCTTGATAAGCAGTTTTTCATGTTGCCATTCCCTGCTCCTGCACTACTCAGAGAGCTGATAGACATTTGATAATCTTAAGAGCACTAGCATTGCTTTATTTGAATGTAATGCATTTTAAAAGAAGCTTGACCTTCTAATTACCACCAAACCATGACAGAAAGACAATACCTTCTGACCACCTGTTAAAAATGTAGTTGTGCTATTCAGGACACTAGATTCTCTGAATCTCTTTTTTCTTTGCAGTGTATTTGAAAGCTGACAAAAAGTTTGGAAGCCCATCTCATGAAACTGATTGTAATAATATTGTATCAGATATTAATTTATCTTTGAAATGTGTTGCAATGCTATAACTTCATTTAATTTGGTTGAATCATGTTCAGTTTACTCCTGTGTAACTAAAATCAAGCTAAAGTTCGGAAGGTATTGTATTACAATTACTGTCGGAAGTTGAGAGTTTTGACCAAACTTGGTCCGTTCGGACAACCAAACCCGAACCAACCAAACCCAATACCAAACTCTGAAACGACCGAACAGTTTGGTCAGTTCAGATCACGTTTGGATGGTTCGGAAGGGAGAAAAGGGACCAGTGAGTGAGCAGTTGACCACTGCCTGACCTAGGGATGGGGAAGGGTCAGCTGAGGAACAGACTTGCAGGTCCGGGGTGGAGAGGCTTGGAGTAGCAGCCAGCCTGCCCAGTCACCATCCCCTTTCTCCTCAGACCACTGGCTTGGCAGGCTGCGACTGGCCACGAGCTAGACTGCACGGAGAAAATGGGGCTTACGGTAAGGTGGGCACAGCAAGTAACAAAACTCATTGCTCTCCCCACTTCCAACACCTTCTGACCTAGTCACTGTTCCAGACAGCAGGCATTTTCAGAAGGCTCCCTCTCCCAGCAGTTTGTTCTCCTCAATCCATTGCCATCCTCCTCCTGTTTCACCTATCCAACCCATTTACCTCCATATTATTATTTATTTAGATTATATTAGATAGATTTAGGCATTATCTTTATTTTTTTACCTCTCCCTGTGTTCTTCCTCCCCCCTCCATTGAATCTTTTCCCTCTCCCTCTATATATTCCATCCCTGATTCCCTTCCCCTCTTTTTGGATATATTTAGAGTAGGATTATTAGATTGATTTAGGTTTCATTTTAGTTTTGTACCCCTCCCTGTGCTCTTTGTGTCCCCCGCATCCCTGTGTAATATTGTAAAGATAGATAGATATTAAATATAGTTGTTAGTTACTATAGATAGATAGGAATTAGCTAGTATAGAGATATATAGAGATAGGGTATTTTCAGACGTGACAGGGCCTGTATTGGCCCCGTCATGGAATCACCTATTGATCCCCCACAGGGCATCAAACCTGCATGTCCAACAGACGTGCCGGCTGATTCCGGCAGGGAATCAGGGAGGGGGCGGGGCCGCATGGTACAACATGCAGCCGCATTGCCACTCCCCCCCACGCTCCCTAGGCCACCCACCCTCTTGGGAGACGGGCGGGTGCCGTGGCCAATGCAGCCGCAGCGCCCCCCCACATTGACCATGGCCCGGAATCCCAACACTGATTCCGGGCCGTGGTAGGGGGCCAGATGTTATGGTCCCCTTGGTCATGGGGGGGAATCACATTCAACATGCAAACGGAGATGGTCTGGCCAGGACCTCTTTTTGCATGTTGAATGTGATTCCTCCCCATGATTCACGGGGGTGAGCATCTGGGGGGGAGCTTACATTCCCCCCAACAGACATTACGGGATCACGATCACCATGTGGGGATTCACCGTGGTTGAGCATGATCTCGTAACTTCTGAAAATACCCATAGTGTTAGTTTAGTTTTGATAGAGTGTGTTTGTAGGACTAGGCCTTTAGATATAATATTTAGTTACATAGATTTTAGAATAGTTAGAGTTAATGTAGAGATATATTATAGAAAAAATTGAATATATATATATATATAATATTTCTGTGCTGCTGTGCATTCTTTGACTTGGAAGACATGGAGAAGGAAAGGAGAGTCCAGTCTGCTGCCCGTAAGACAGGCAATGTGGCACGTGGGAGAGGTGGTAGGGGTAGGGGCCGTGCCAGCGGAGTGGTAGCAGGCAGCAGCAGCAGCCCAAGCACATCATCATGCCCCAAACTCTGCAGGCCTGCTTTATGGCAGCAACAGGCTTCAGCAGCTCAGTGTTGCCTCCTGGCAGTGCCCACCTCCACTGCCACGCAGGGCACTGGAAGGCCTCCAGTACATGATACTGCATCTGTCTCTGCTGCTGGTGGTTCTGGAGCAGGTGCTGCTGCTTCTGATGTTCCTCCAGGGCTACCAATGTCCCCCACTGTCGAGGTGATCCCCAGCAGTCCAGAACTGGTGAATCCCACCCTGGCTGCTAGAGGCAGGGCCTGATCCCTAGGCAATGGCAGTAGGGAGAGGAGAAGTAGCAGCAGCAGCAGCAGCTATAGAGGGGGGCACAGAGAGAGTGCCATCAGCATGGTGGTCAGCCAAGCCTCAGGGTCCCAGTACTCCCCTTTGCTGGATATCACAGTAATTGAGGACAGTGAGGCAGAACTTGACACTAGTGCCACAGAGGAGATGTCTGGATCTGAGGTGATGGCTGTCCCTCCTCCCAGAGTTGTGTCATCATTGCCACCACCAAGTTCTGTCCCTCCCAGCAGTGCTGGCAGCAGTGCGTCACCCAGGGCAGGACAGGAGGCAGGGGGAGAGGGGAAATCCTCTGTCTGAGAACGTTTTAAGCTGGTGCAGGCAGATGATCCCAGGCAGGTGCAGTGCACTTTGTGCAATAATCTGGTGAAGCATGGGCAGGAGCTCACCAACCTTGAGACAACTGCCATGGCGAGGGACCTCAAATCATGTCACAGCACTCTGCTGCTAAGCGGGAAGGCTGGGAAAGTGGATGCCAGCGGGTTCCTGACTACAGCGCGCAGGTTGCCGCCATGTTCTACACCTGCCCCAGTCTTCCTGCCCACCTCTCATGCCACGCTGCCTGTCTGCCCGCCCAGGTTGCTGCCTAGCTCAAAGCCTGCCTCAATCCGCCTTCCTGCCTCTCATGCCAAGGTGCCTGTCTGCCTCCCCAGTCAACCCTGAGTGATGTGCCCCATTTGCCTGGTAAACGCGCTGCTGCTGTCTGCTGGTCAGTGGGTGCTCTGCTCTGGCACATCCAAATATACCCACGCAATCCTGCTGCTGCTGTCTGCTGCTGTATGGGACCTCTTCCCTGACAAATTCTAACATCCTGGCTCAGCTCGATGGGTGCAATGCACAGGCAAATCCTGCCAATGCCGTCTCTGCTGTTCCCCAGGTTCTGTACCTGGGGAATCCAATGTCTTCTCCTGCTGCCAATGCTGCCACTGGACAATCCAATGTCTGCTGCTGCTGCCAATGTTGCCTCTGCTGTGCCACTGCATCAACCCTAGGACCCACCCTCGGAGTTATGGAGATGTCATTTGGCTCAAAGAGAGTCATCATTCAGCAGTGTCAACAAACAGTCACTCCAGCCCTGGGAATTGCCGTCAAGGGTCTGGGGCCTATGTTACCGGCAGGGAGGGCTGTGCCACTGCATCCAGAAGCTGCCACTTTCTGGCGATGTCATTCCACGGCATCATGAAACAGCCACTCCAGCCCCAGGACCTGCCGTCAGGGGTTTGGGGCCTACATTACTGGCATGGAGGACTGTGCCACTGCATCCAGAAGCTGCCACTTTATCCCTAGGACCCACCCTCAGGGTTATGGTGACATCATTCCATGGCATCAAGAAACAGCTGCTCCAGCCCCAGGACCCACCGTGAGAGGTCTGGGGCCTACGTTACTGGCAGGGAGGGCTATGCCACTACATCCAGAAGCTGCCACTGTATCCCTAGGACCCACCCTCGGAGTTATGGGGACGTCATTCCATGGCATCATGAAACAGCCACTCCAGCCCTGGGACCCACCATCAGAGGTCTGGGGCCTACGTTACTGGCAGGGAGGGCTGTGCCACTACATCCAGAAGCTGCCACTGTATCCCTAGGACCCACCCTCAGAGTTATGGGGACGTCATTCCATGGCATCATGAAACAGCCACTCCAGCCCTGGGACCCACCGTCAGGGGTCTGGGGCCTACGTTACTGGCAGGGAGGGATGTGTCCAATATCTAGAAGCTGCCATTCTAGCCCCAGGACAGGACCCACCTTCAGGGTTCTTGTGTCCTGTCATTCCGCACATGGGGCACTGTCATTCCACCTTTTCTTTACACAACCTGCTGTTCATGGAGAGAGAGAGAGAGAGAGAGAGAGAGAGAGAGTCTCCCCATTGCAAGAAGGAATGACAGATACGATCCCACCCATGATGTCACCTGCACTATATTGCCACTTTTGCCCAGAGAGAGGGAGAGGGGGAAAGAGAGAAAGAGGGAGGATCCCCACTAGAATGAGAGAGATGGGGGTGGAAGGGGAGAGGTAGGTGTATCCATCCAGCTCAAGCTGCCACCTGCCAGAACCAGGAAGAACTCCCATCTGTGCTCATGCGCCCGATGCCCATTGCCCAGTTCCCACACCCAGCAGCAAATCTACCAGAATGAGATGGAATATAACACAACATATTATATGTGCCTACCTGCCTGTGTGCATTCCTGTACCTGCTACCACCTGTCGCATGATTGAACGAAGTGTGCCCAACCATGCACTACTTCTAGGGACATCATTCAACTCCCATAGACTTTAGGATGTCATTCCACTGTACCTAAGCCCACTCATCCCAGGAACCATCAACGAGATTCTGGGACCATCATTCTAGTCACTCGGGGCTGCATTTCATTCCACTGCATCCAGAAGCCCGGTGCCCACATGCCAGCCTGCCCCCCCCCCCAGTCTACTCCTCCGTACCTGCCTGCGTATGCCTGCTAAAGCCACTGAAAAAAAAGCCCCTCTGACCACTAGCTCCCGCCACCTGCTGCCCGCTGCCAAGGAGTCTGTCTCTCTTTCTCTCTGGCACACCCACACAGACAGAAGCCCTGCCCCTCCTGGGGGGCTGTCTGAAAGTTGAGACCCTGCTGATGCCTGGCACATCTTTGGGTTAATACCTTAACTACACTACATGTGCTGCCAGGTGCTGTTGGTAGGGATCGACAAGCTGTATGAGATTCTGCCACCTGCCAGCCAGAACTTCAACACAGAGGGATAAAAGATTGGTCAGGAAAAACAAAGCTCGTAACAATAACAACAAATATAACTTTTATTAACAAAACAACAACAACATTATAAAACAAAACTCAAACATTTTAAACTACAAAGGAAACTTATTTTTACTCAGTCTTTGGGCCTGCCCCCCAGAGCTTGGGGAAAGGCAGAAGAGGTGCATGTGAGCTAGGGGCAGGGGGCATCACACCGGCATTTGGTAGCCATGTTGGACAGCATATTCAACAGTCCCTGCCATGGCCGCCTGCCACTTGGAGACCGAATGGTGGAAGAGTTCCAGGTCAGCCATCTCAGTGGAGACGTACTTGGAGACATACTGTGATTATGCCTCCACCTTCTTCTCACGTACCTTGACCGACTGGAACCGTTCCAGCAGTCGGTTCTCCATGGTGGATGCTTGCTGCTATAGACCAGCCACAAAGTCCCTGGTGGGTCTCTCCACCTCAGCCCGAAAGGCCCTTGCTGCTGTAGACTCCCAGGGGACTCCATATCAGAGCTGGAGGAGGGGGAAGGGCTTTGATGGTGTCTATTTCACATTGCCTCCCCCCCCCCACTTCTTCTGGCACTGATGCACCACCTCCATGGCTACACCAGAGTCCTGCCACCTAAGTTTCTCCCTGGGGAGTGTCCCCGCATGGGCAATGAGCCCCAATGTGGTCCCCTCTCTGGCCCTCTTAAATCTTTTCCAGCAGAGCTAAAGAACATAAAAAGATAGGAACATAAGTAGTGCCATACTGTGTCAGACCAATGGTATGTCAAGCCCTGCCTGCATTCTGTCTCAAGTGGGTGGGTGGTCAATCTCTCTCTGCAGGGGGCTTCTGTACAGGTCATAGGACAATCCATTCCTTGTTGTTCCAGCCCACGTGCCTTACCTTGGCCTTCCCTCAGGCTGGACGCTTAATCTTCACCCTCTTAATTTTTTTTTCCAAACAAACACACAATCAAACAGCAAACAAGCAGTCACCCACACCAACTCACCAACCAACCAAAAGAACACAGTCAAACCAACACACAAGGCAGCCAAAACACATGAAAACAGAACCAAACACCAGCCAGCCACACACACACATGTTCTCTCCCCACACAAGCTCCGCACGTACTCAAATTTCCAGTGTTCGGCTTCTGATGCGATCACAGGACCACGTGATAGCTAGACTGAAACTGAAACCAAAATCCATTACTGAATGGCCGAACCGAACCGAATGCTACCGAACTGAAAGACCGAACCCAAACTCAGCAACCAAACCGAACCTGAACTCAGCAACCGAACCGAACGACCGAATGACCAAACTTCCAAACCGCAATCTGTTCACACACCCTAAGAAGCACTAATTTAAGATGGGATTTATTTTTATCCTATGAAGAGAGCATTTCTTCATTGGAAGAAATAAATTTGTTTTACAACACAGCCTAGCCATGCAATATTCTTTCATAAGGGTGGTTTTATTGGTGAGGCTTTACCTTTATGTGTGTGAATGCATCAACCAGCACACCAGAGCCAACACACCAATGGAAATAATCAACTCCATCCTTATTCCTGCCATAGGTTAATACCTCTGTACACTAAATAACCAATGATCAGGCTGATTCAGATAATTCCTTCCCATGACTCCTCTTTAGATGATGGCCAAATGTGAGCCTTCATAGAGCAGGCAAATACACACACTCTCCTGAAACTCTGTAGACTTTAGAAATCATTACCCAAAGTTATTCTTTCAGTAAAGCACTTGAAACAACCTGTTACCTTAAACTGTTGGGAATAGGAGTGAGTTGTTATTGAATTACTGAATCCGTTTTCTGTGACAGGGTTTGAGGGAGGGGGGGACCATTGAATGGCACATCGATGGGTTTATATTACATGAACAGGTGACCTAGCAAACATTATAATCCAGGGGGGAAAGGATGGTAGAAATCAAGTTGTTGTACATCCCAACCATTGACAGGAGATTTAGGAGCCTGAACTGGCTGATCCAGAACAGGAAATAATGGAAGAAGGTGACTGCCCATGCTGAATAGGTCCCTAACCCTCAAGAATAAGGGACGAAATGGTCACTGATTCCTTGAAAGTCTTCCAGATTATATTAACCTGGCCACGACTGGCATACATGACAGTCTGGCTTGTTACCATCTTTGACTCCATCCCAAGAAAATAAAAATTTGACTCAGCCCCAGCACAGGAAGATAAAAACAGAGGTGAGTCTAAACCTTGATGTTGCTATCTTATCTGATTTCAACCTCTGTTTTGGTTCAGGTTCTTTTCTAGGTGAATATGTCTTTCTGACAACTTCCCCAAAGGAGATAATGATTGGCAACTATTACAACTCTGGGTATAAGTGGAGTAGTTTTGTTACAACTTTGTGCTGAAGAGTACCCTCATAAGATGTTTCTCCCTAGAAGCAGCAAAACCATGCAAAGTATATCAGGATGGGAACCCCCTCTTCAGATGGTGCACACTGTCTTGGGGCCCTTAGTTTGAGAATCTTGATATCAACCATTGAAGACCTACTAACTTTTTTTTTATCTGCTTCCTTGCAGCCAGTATACCAAGAAGCACTCCTTTAGCCTCATTACTTTGAAGTGATATCTGCAGGTCAATAAATGGAGCTGTGCATCACTCCCTGTATGCTGCCAGTGCTCAGTCTACAAAACTCAAGAGGTAAAAGTCCCAAATCATAAACGTATCATAGATGCATACCATGGGCTTTTTAAAAACGTGTCAGAAACTCACCGAGTTTCTGATAGCCTGTAGTTTCTGCCCCATAAAAGGTGTTATGTCTGGAATGCCATTACAATCAACTTCTAAAGTAAAGCTACATCAAACACAGAATGTATTATAATATTGTACCAGTTGTACTGACCTGTCATGTTCAATTTCTGTCATGCGTAGGGCTATGATTTTGTCACTACAATTTTTTCGGTAAGCCATGGCCATGCCATGATGAAAAGGGCAAAAACAAGGGAAACACGCAGTTGCTTGAATTTTTTAAAAAAGCAAAACAAATTTGAAAGTCACTGACATTGATCTGTCTTTACTTGAGCAAACAAAAGCCAGAACAATTATGACTCTGAGGAATCAGAAGCTATGAAAGAACAAACTTACTGAAAAGTTCAGCTATACAATATGATTCCTTTCAGAAATCTGTACTACAAATAGGCAGAAAAATGTGGAAATAGCACTGTTCCCTGATGTTTCAGACCCCTGGAATTAACAGGAGGCCATGAACTAAAACATATAAAGCAAAATCAGAGTAAACAAACAAAGCACATTTCTCTACTGGATCTAAACCTAGTATATATGATATTAGAAGCAATAGGACTATGAAAATTGACATGGGTTGATGGCTTGATGTAGCACATTACAGTTGAATCTGTCAATATAAGGGAGTGAGCATTTATGTCAAGAGATGAAGGGGAAAAATAACACCTTCTATTTCCCATCACACATGAAGCATTTAAGACAGCCAAATACTATAGAATTTGACGTGCTAGATCAAATCTCCTGCCTGTGATAGTGATCAAAGGCTTGATCTTATTTTTATTGGGTGCAATCCTAGCCTAAATGAATCCAATGGGGGAAGGTCTTACAGAGTCATCACTTTAAAATATGGACTCAGCAGAACCAAGATGCAGTATACTTGGTATAAAACTTTTGGAATGCTGTGATCAAATGATTTTTGAGTTATAAAAGGGAAGACTTCTGTATGAACTGCTGTTTGTAATCTACTATTTATATTTCAGTAATAATTACCTATAAAAAGTTTAAGGGCAAATATCATCATGAAGCATCCTTGATATGATGTTTGGTAGCACGAACAACCATCTCTCTAAACAGTCCTATATCCAATGCCAATCTTGTTGCTTGGTCAGTCCCCATTTCCTTTCAACACCCTCTCTTCCCTTCCACATCTTTTCCCCATTATCTTCTTGGCTTTGCCCTATTTGTTTTTCCTTCCAGACATCCCTGAATGATCATTTTCTCTCAGCAACCCCCTTCTTTTTTGTCTATGTGATCAAACATTTTCAAGTTTCTTCCCTTAATTGTATTGACAATGGGGGAAAGCAAATGAGACAGTAGCCCACAATAGCCCATGAGTCACTTTCTTGGAGAAGGTAAACAACGCGGTCCAGGCTAAAGCTAACCCAACTGGCTAATCCAGGTCCTCCCATCTGTTAGGCCTTGTCCAGTCCGGCCGTGAGGTGAGGTCCAAGGATCGGTCCAGAGAAGCACGCTCACCCCATCTGCTAAACTGATGATTGGGTAGACGTGGAAGAGCATGTGTCGCTCACCTGGCCCACCAAACAGTTGATTGGTTGGGCCTGGACTTGAGCACACTCACTCAGTCCACAAAGCAGCTGTTTGACATATGCATGCAAGTCATGTGAGTGCACTGCCCCCTGATCAGCTGTTTGGTGGAAGGTCCTCCTGCTGCTCCCGTACCTGACCTCCCTGTGTTCATCACCACTTCCCATGCTATCTTACAGCCCTTCCTCATGACCAGGTGGATATCGTATCCCATGTTCCCCCTCCCCCTGTGTCGGTTGGCCACCACCTGTTCCCCGTGCTTAGATGTGCATGTGGCATGGCTTGCCTTGGTGGTTGGGTCTCTGCAGGTGAAGGAATGATCTGGGGTGATCTGGGGTGGCTGGGGGCCTGGGAATGGGATCATGAAGGGTGCTGAAGAGGAATCAGGAGTGGCGTGGGCTGGCTGGAGGGCCCCCCTTAGTGGTGTTGGGGGGCAATGGCGGGGGAGGGGAGGCATGTGGTCCAGGCCAGGGTAGGGTTGCTGCTGGGGAAACCAGAGTTGGCAGACGAGCTGGTGAAACCAGGGGGAGGGTGCCATGGTGTTGTGCTGCCGACCCTCCTACAGTGGCTGGTGGGCCCATGTCATGCTGGGGGATGCACCACAAGGCCTTCAAGGTGTTATCTATCAGTCAGAAGGTTCATCTGGCAGTTCCCTCCAGCATGGCATGGGTTCGTTCCCTCTCCTGCCTGTCTAGATTCTGCTCATTGAGGAGGGCGGCAGCTTGGAACCTCTTCCAGAGATGCTTTGTACGGGACTGGCCCTAGATCTCCCCTCTTCCACTGGTTGCAGGCCCACATCTTCTGGTTCCTCTCTGCACTCCTGGTGGCGGCACCCATGGATGGACCGGACTGCTCGCCTGTGAACAGAACTGGTACCTGTGTTTAGCTTGGGGATGGGGATCTGCCCCCATTCATCTGTTATGATTCTGGGGCTGTGCTGGCATATCTCTCCTCCCCTCCTCCCCGGTTGCTCTCTCTATGGCCTTGACTCTGCTTGCATTCTCCCCCTTTGCTCCCACATCTGCTTTGGCATGTCGTGATGGCCCCATCCTTGCTCCCATGATCCTTGCATGCATTTGTCTCCCATCCCTGTCATGGCCTCATCCCACTGCCCCTCCTCTGAAGCCGTGTTCTCCTGCATCCCCTCTGCTGTCTCCACCCATTGTCCTGTGATGTTCCTGCCCCCCTCTTCTTGCTGTCCCCTAGCCCGTCCCTTGCTTGCCCTTGGATGGGGATGGGGCCAGTAGCGCTTCTCTGCCCTGTCCACCTTGCATCACCCCACCGCCTTCCGTCACTGTGCCCTTGTCTGTGTGAACCTACCATCATTCTCCATGTCACCAGGCCCCAGGATGGCCTCCGGTTACTCCACGTCCTCCTCCAGGGCCACCACCTCCTCCTTGTGCACCTCCAGTGCCCCTTGAGCTTCATGAGCAAGACCGATCTGTCAGTTGGGCGGTGCTTCTCAGCTGGGGACCTGGCAGTTGTGGGCCAGACCACTCCCCCCACCTTCCCTGTGGTCATTCTCTTACCTGGATCATATCCCTCTGCATTCTGGGGTGCATCTCTGGTGTTGATCTGTTCCCCGTGTGCCCCCTGTCCCTGTGGGTTCTGACTCTGTGGGTTTTGGGGGTGCATGCAGAGGATGATGTTGCCCGTTTAGGGTTCCAGGGATGCCTTCTCTACCAGTAGGATGGGGCTTTCTCCTCCTGCATCCTGGCTGGCTTCACCAGGGGCTGAGGGCTCCCCCTGCTCCAGTGGTTTGAGCGGTGAGGGTGTTGTTTTTGCCCATTTTCTGTCCCTGGTGAATGCTGTGCCAAGAATGCAGATGGCCACAATGTCCCTTGTCCATGCAGAGGAATCAATCCAGCTGGTCCTGGAACTCCATTGTGTGCATGGCATAGCCAGACTTGAGTTTGTTGTCCTTGATATGTTTATATCTGGACCTCAAGTCTTTTGCCTGCTACATGCATTGGGTGACATCCCTATTGTACCCCAATTGTTGAATCTCCTGTGTGATGGCTTCATAGACCTGTTTGGTCTTGTAGCCACGTATCAGGTTGTACTGGATCTTTTCAGCCCCACCTCCCACCCCCTGTATGAAGTCCTGGGTCTCTTGTCTGGACCAGGGTTTCCACTTTTGGATTCTGGGGGGGGGGAGGCATCCGGCTTTGCAGTGTGGAGCCTGTCTGGTGGCTGTTGTGGCAGTGAAGCAGGTGGTCTCCTGTTGGGGGAAGGCATGGGGGTGAGCTGTTGTCCTGCAGTACGCCTGTTGCTTAGGTGTTCCATAGCCCCCCTCTCCCCTGGGGCTCCCACTGTTTTACCTGACTGCCAAGGAGGCCCTCCTCAGCTGTCTCCCCAGTGGTGCTGTGCACCAGGGTCTGGGTGCTCTCCTGTGGATAGGTAACTTTGTAGCTGTCAGCTGTCCACCAGCGCTTTCCCCGGAGTGTGCTCAGGGATTGTCAGCACCCTCCCCTGTGTGGTGCTCTTACCTCACTCTCTGATGCACTCTATTTCCTGTGTCCCATGGTTGTGGTTCGGGGTGGGGATGTGGGTGGTGCCGGAGCTGCGTTGCACTCTCTGTGTCTAGAAGGGTGTGCTGTCAGTTGCTTGCTTCTCCTTTAAATGCTCCTGGCTGGGCATTCAGTGTCTCTTCCAGAGAGTGTGTCTGCTTGCGAGCTCCTGTGGGGCCTCTCTGAATGTGTCTCACTGGTTTTGGTGGACCCTTCCCATGGGTGGGTATGTTTTGCCATTTACACAGACAAGTGGGTGTTGAATACCCATCTCCACCCATCTCCACCCATGGAGCATGCCGGCTTCTTCCCAGCAGCTTCATGGATGTTGGTGGGTGGGTCACGGGAGTGCGCACACACACCCAATGCTGTTCACACAGACTCTCTCCCACCCATCCAATGGATGTTCATGGATGTTGGTGAGTGGGTTGCGTTTGTGTAAAAACAGCCTATAACTGAGAAGAGCCCAGGCCACCTGGTATACATGTTAGAAGAGTAGTTGGTGGAAATCTCAGAATCAGAAAGGTGGGTAGGATGGAGGGGAATGAGTTTATTTGGATTTATTTCCAAATCCATATGTTCTAGTTTTTTTTGGAAAGAGGACTCTTGGACTACGATAGAAAGAAATGAACTGCATTATTTTGCCACCCAAAAGTGATCTGGGTATTGCAGTAAGATGGATCCATTTTAGATAGTGTTATTAAGGAACTCAGCCAACAAAGAATTATACTAGGAAATTGAAACTGAGTAGAGAAAAAATAAATCACCATGTAAATTAATGTGTTGGCAGTGAAGGAAAAATCCTTGCTAATTGTTTTAAATGGAAAATGACAGCCTGAGAAACTGTACAAGAAGAGGAAAGACTCAGAATGAGAAAAAGACCTCTCCCTTTGTTCACATTATAATTCTTTCTTTCTTTTGCTAAATTCATCCAAATTAACTTCCTGTAATTTCCTCAAGAATGATCTATATGTTTCTGAAATGACATTTCTTAAGATTGCTGGGCTAATTTCAACATACAATATTTTAAGATAATGTTAGTTTAAGATGGTTGAATGTGGAAACAATCTGGTTGCTCTTTTTGACTTTTATTGTTTTATCCTTTCACTTCCTCTTTACTTTGACTTTTATCAATGTTCCATGCTGCTTTATTTTAGGACCCAGTATGTACAGTCAGTAGTGACTGATTACAAGATTCTCAGTCCTGGATCCTGCTCTGGGCAGCTTTGTGCAACACTAGGGACGTAGGCCATCATAAAGCTTCTTTAAAGCTGCACGTTTTCCTTCTGACAGAAGGAAATCCTTAAATGACACAGAGCCAGAGTAGGTGGCTCTACAACACCTCCATTTAAAAGACATATTTGACGGAGGTGGGTTGGTTCACCATCAGTGTAGCAACCTCCATGGTACTGCAGCAGCTGGCATAATTTAGGAGAGTCCTAAAACTGGGCTGCAGATAAGTGCCCGACAACCACCTTTCCATCTACTCAGGCATACTGAATATAAATTTTGTGACCCCCCCTGGATTTAGTCTAGAAGTTTAAGCACTGGTATGAATGAAAGAAAATGTATGCCCATAGCATTCATAAAGTCAATTTCATGCCCATTGTATCACTACAATGAAAATCAAATGCACCTACAAAAATATGATTAGGGACAATTAGAAAATTACAGTTGATATGGGAACTATACTTACATGTATTACTTTTGTGTGTGAATAGCAGCACATGCCACATTGCATGAACACAACTCTACGGGTGAAACAATTCTTCATGGCAAATTCCAATTCTGTTGGAACATGCTGCTCCAATCCAAATCTGTTGGAATTCAGACTGGCCATGATCCAGTCCCTATTCCAACAGAGATTTGGATCAGAAGCCCACATTGTGTGCATATGGATAGTGAAAAAGCCTTCAATGTGCTTGGACAGAATCATGCCTCACTATGCCATAAAACATAGAGTGGTGCCATTATGCTCACACGTGTAACAAGTTTTTTTTTTTTTAATATATGTGTGGTAATTGGAGCACTAAAAACGTCCCATGGAGATCTGGCATGTAATTTTGGCCATACCAGGTCTCGATGGGCCATTTTGTAAATGTGGATTTAATACACACAAAAAGGGCCCAATCAGCTCTACAACAGGGGTCAGCATGTAACAGCACTCAGGAATTCAAACTCTGAGGGGCCTATTTAAAGCAGCTGCTTTCTCAAGAACTACTGTTTGTCAAGAAAAAAATCAATCAAATAGTGCTAGAAATTCCTTTGAAGTCAGATCCAGAGAAAATCAATGGGACTATTTAAAAATTACTCTACTTTATGTGAGAGCTTGTCAGATATATTCACAAAGCTAAATGAGGTACAAGGGGAAAGTGTTGTGCATAGTACACACCAAAATAAAGAACAAAGTAAGAAGTTATCAGACGGACAGTTGACTATATTAATTTCATGATCAAAGGGATCAGTTGCTGTTTTCTCTCTTTGCTTAACATCAAGTTTGGGGACCTTAGACAGTTTGAAATATATCCGTTATTTTTTCCTGGGAAGGGGTAATTGATGTTGTTCATTTACAGCTGATACACCCAGCATTTCATACAAGTTAACATTCTGCTCCTAAAGGTAAGCAGAAAAGCTGGTAAGTTTCCATGTCATGTGAATGAAGGCGAATGACCTGTTTCTGACGGAAACAGCATTCACCCTGATTTGTCATTTTAGGTCTACCAAAAAGTCCTATATCATTGGTAGATAAATAAAGCTTGTCATAGAAACAATAAAGGTTTCATAACCAAAATTAATTAATCAGTAATGCTAAAGTGGAGAAAAAGAAAAATCAGGACAGAAAGTCAATGTTTATTTTAACACTTTCTCAGCAAAACATTAGTGGATTTCAGGGGATACTAACCAAAAATACATTTCAGAGAACTTCTCACCTGCTGAATATCAAAACAATGGAGATGGCCTGACCTAAAAATAATTGCAAGGGGTTTTTTTAGACTAGAAAGTGTTAGGCAATCGAAAGATAAGGTTTGCAGCTAGTTCTTACTGTAATAAATAGCATCATGAACTGACTGTTGGGATTCATTTTACTTATCTCTTTATTTTTTTGGATAGAGAGGTTATTTTGATAGGATCTTATATGTCAGTCCTTTTGACTTGACCTTAACAGATGTGACTTGATGTCAAAGCTGATTGTTAAAATCCCTGAGGTTATTTTTGACTCCAGCTATTCCTTAACCTTATCCACATTCTGCCCTCAATTTTTTTTTTTTAATCTTAACCAAGCACCTTCATCTTTGTTGTGCTTGCTGCACCCAGGTGCTATGAACATTGTCTCTTCCCAATTTGACTCTCAAATCCTCTGTTTGCTAATTTACCAAATACCTTAATCAATGGCCTACCAATGGGTCCAAAACAGTTTACAGTAGAAAATAAAAGCTGTGGGCTATATTGAGGAAGTTAGACATTGATTTGAGACTTCTGACATTGATTAGGTCACTTTATTCTGATACGGAAATGAGGGTTAGACTGGATAAGCAGGGGAAGTTATCGGAGAGGATACCCTCAACTAGAGGAGTTAGGCAGGGGTGCCTTCTGGCCCCCCTGCTCTTTAATCTGTATGTTAATGACCTGATCCTGAAAACCCGTGATAAGGGGAATTACATGGCCCCCAGACTAGGCCAAAGAAGGACTCACTGATCATGTATGCAGATGACAGTGTATTATTATCCACCTCTGGTTTGGGATTGCGGCTTCTCTTGGTGGATTTTGTAAAAGAAAGTAAAGCTCTAGATTCGAAGGTCAACTATACAAAAACAAAAGTTTTGATATTCAATCAAAGGTACAAGCAGGAGCCCTGGCAGATGGACTCAGCTCCTATAGAGCAAGTGAGGACCTTCTGCTATTTGGGGATCGTGTTCTCATACAATGGCTTGTGGGTCCCGCATATTCACTCGCTGAAAAAGAGTGTAATTGGAACTACTGGAGCACTTATTAAATACTTTTGTACCAAAGGTGGATATAGGTTTAAACCAGCAATGAGGGTTTTTAAAGCAAAGGTGCTTGCTAAAATGAGATATGGGGCATTACTGTGGGCCCATTCCACTGCCTCATTAAAGACTCTGGAACCTGTTTTTCATGGCTTCCTTCGGAGGCTCGTGCAGGCACCCAAATCTACTCCAGCTGCTCCCCTCAGGCTGGAATTGGGTACCCAATCCCTGTTGTGCTGGAGACATGGCTGATAGGTGTCTTAAAAATTGGCTATATTGGTGGAGAGGATTATGCTTTTTTATCACTACAAGAGAAAGCAGACAATGAGAACTTTAGATCCTGCTGGTGGGAGAAGACCATGGTGAGATTTAATGAATTAGGATTACCTCTCTCTTCTTTGAGAAGAATGTCGTTATCATTTAAGGAACTAAAGAGCCTGGTAAAAGTTAGATTGTTCGATATAGATAGGCAAAATACAATAGCAAAGGTTTTCAAGCTTAAATCCTCTCCCTGGTATCATTACTTTATCCCGGGTCCAGCTGGGGCGGAATACATCAATTTGGAGCTTCCTTTCCACTATAAGCAAGCATTATTGGCCCTTCGGCTACAGATTATGCCTTCTGCTGTGGTGGAAGGAAGGTATCAAGGAATACCTTATGCAGAAAGAATATGCCCCTGCTGTGGTACGGAGGTTGAAGATCTTCAACACTATTTTTGTGTCTGCCCTATATATACCTCTATAAAGGAGGGTTTGGGGAGAGTTCTAAAAAAGCCACCTGATACGATAGAAGTTCAAAATATGATCTATTTGCTGGCAGCCAGTGTAATAGAGGTTGTGGCTCGTGCTGCTCTCTTGATGAGAAAAGGCAGAGATAAGAAGTTGGCTATGGATGATAAGTGTAATGGGCCATGAAGTATAGGGTATTGAAAATAATCCCAGTCGAGGTTTTCCCTGCTGGGAGGGGAGGGCTGTTCCGTTTAAGGGACTTGTGTATAACTGTGTTTGAAGCATTTGTCTGTTTTTAGGCTAAGAGTTAATATGGTAAACTACCGTAGGGGCTCGTCCCCCCAATATAAGCTCTGTAATGTTTATGGTTATGTGATGTTGGTATAATCCCGGAGGGGGGTAGGTACCCATGGGTATCCATAGATGAATATGATTAGGGTATCTATTGGTTAGGGTACTTACTGAATGCTGAGTGGAGATTACCTAAAGGCGGATGGCGTGGTAATGTAGATATTATTATATATATTTTATTGAGATTTTATTGTGTTGTATTATGTCTTGTTTTGCTTGCTGTTTTGTATATGTCTAGCGGAGGTAAGGTTTAATAGTCCATGGTAATGGAATTGTGTATTTATCTCCTGAGTTTTAGATATGTTTTCTGTTTTGTTAGTGTTTTGTATTTGTTATGACTAAAGGTCAAGACAATAAATATTTAACTGGAATTGAGTAGAAAATAGCAGTTCTGTTAGCAGTGTTTGAAACAGCTAATTGACTGTTGGTGTAATCACTTTTTTTCTTCTTCTCTATAGCCAGTCAATCAGAAGTAGGAAGGAAGGAATGGGGCAGAATGCTACACATGCTTTGAGAGTGTTGCCTCTGGATCATGCTCTTCCACAGTGAGTAATGACATGTTACAAACATAGGGGTCATGGTACTCCCAGGAGATTCTGCTTCCAAGCTTCGTTCTCTCACCCCTCTCATTACATTGGGAAAAAAGTGTTGAGTATCAAAGGTTCCATTAAGAGCCCCCACAGACCTTAATTTCCAGCCATCTGTTGCTGGAAATTAAAACCGAGAAAATTAGAATTAGAAGTAAGTAATTAAAATTAGATGTAAGAAGTAAGTTTCTTAAATAGTGATTTATCATTAGAACAAACCACCAAACAAAATGGCAGTGAAAGAGCAACTTGGTTGTGTAACAGTGAGCTCATACTTTGAGTACAGATATATCCGTTTCTTATTATGCTTTCACAAACACTCCCACTCACTGTACACATACCTTGTGCAGAAACAAGCTCTGTATGAAACATCAATTTTACAAGAATGTGTAAAAATCTGTGGACATATTGCTAACACAACATCTACACATCTGCCAGCTTCATGGGGCTCTCTCAGTTTTAAGATTCCAGAAGAGCAGGAATCGTCTGTTGACTGAGCTAAGCCAAGGTAGTGTGAGTATTAAGTCAATTTTTCATCTACTCTGGATACAAGCCACAGTTGGCTACAAGATTTTGCCAGTTTGATTTATTTAGAGCTAAATAGGATGAAGCACCATGGAGTTGTGATAAAATAAAGAAAGGTGGATTCAATGATCTCAGAGTCCAATTTTATTGAGTGAGTGATTTCCAGTACAAAAAAGGATGGAAAAGGTTTTTGTAGCGATGATAACACAGGTTTCTGAAATGAAGCACAGTCAGCTGGAAAGGTCTGCATGGCATGCAGAAGAAGATACTATACAGCTGTGTACCAATGTGGGTTCAACCAGACCCAACATTGGCTAGAGAAAGGAGCACTGGGTTGTGTTTGATTCTGTTGAGCACAGGCAACAAGACCTTTTTGCCGATGTTAGTCCGAGACTATAAAATGAGGTGATGGTTTAAAATCTGTGAGACAAGCTTCATCATCTACCATTCAAAGTGAAAGCATGGTTCTATGGATGTTACAGTTAGCAAATGTAAGTCAACAGCTGGGAGGTCACTGCATGGATCATGCACTTCTGGATGCCCCATCACCTCTTCCTCCATCTATGGCAGGAGAGGCAGCACACCCCAAAGAGGATCTTAATCCCATTTGAGGAGCATGTGGCCATAGCAATATAGTCCCTCATCAGCCCTGAGTCACTTATGTCACTCCATAGGCTAGCACTTTGTAGGTGGAACCAGCACCATAGGCCACATCATGCTGGAATTCTGTGAAGCCATATAGGTCCTTCTACTCGACAGGGTGATGCAACTTGTAGATCAACACAAGGTAATGGAAGGATTCTGAGCTGAGGAGTTGCATGGGGGCTATTGATGTAACTCACATAGTCATCCTGCACACACACACACACACACAGTGGCTAGGAGTATATCAACTTACTCTGTTTCCACCCCATTGTCCTTCAGGTAGTGGTTGATCACTGTGTCACTTAATTGACATCTACGCTGGCTGCTCAGGAAGGAGCCATGATGGCCACATCCTCTGGCGTTCAGCCTTCTATATGAAACTGTACAGAGGGGACTTTGGGCATAGTAAGACACATGACCATCATTGAGGAGGTGCCTATGCCACCGTTTATCATAGGAGACCTATCCTACCCACTGCTGAGGTGGGTCATGAAGGCCTATCCTGTGGCCTGCACTGCTGCTGAGGTACATTTCAACCACCGACTGAGCAGCACGAGGATGATTTTGGAATGGTTTCAGTGTCTTCAAGAAGTGCTTGAGAGCCATTGCAGGACAAATAGACTTTAAGGTGGAGACAACCACCCTGATGGTTGCAGCTGTATGTGTGCTTCACAATATAATACAGACACAGGGTGCTGCTCTGGACAAATCTATGCCTGTTCAAGCCCCTGGACCTGCACCACTTTACAGGCAGGACAACAATCCCCACAAGATGTGATGTGCCAGACATATCAGGGATGCCTTGTGCAGGCATATTGCCCGTAGGGACAATGTACAAATGTAATTGTAATCTGACAGATTAATATGTATATACCATGTAATCAACATGATTGGGGTGCCAGTGTCAATACTGGGGCAAGAGAGGGAGGGGGATGTATATAATGTGCAGGAATACACCTTCGCTTCAAATACACGTTTGTCCCATAGTCAGTATTATGTGTAAGGCACATAAGAGAGTGTACAAAGGCTAAATGAGCACTGTAGGCATACCTATCTGAAAGGATGACTCCCATGAGGGTGCATGCATTAGATGACAGGGACTCTGCCCTGAAATCCGGACTGGGCTGTCTAGATGCATGTAGGGGCATGGTTTGGGAGGAGCCATGGAGAGGGGGAGAGGTAATATCTCCGGTAACTGTAGGGTATGCCCCATTTGGGAAAACCTCCATGACGGGGTAGGATCCTGGAGTCATGGATCTAAGAAGTCTGTGTATCTTTAATACAGGTGGGTGCTGTGTGAAGCAGATATGCCATGATGAGGGAGGGAGTGGTGTCTGCTTGCCAATTTCCTGGGATCTGTTTGCCCACACATAATTCCCAGGTGTTCCATCACACTTCCATTATTGCTATGCACAACATCAATTGTTGGGTTCTAGATCCACCAGCAGTAATCAGTAAGTGCACTGGTCACTGGCCAACAGGTTCAGTGGCTTGGTAACCTGGTATGGCCAGCATGGTCTTGCCATTGACACTGGATCCCTTTATGGCCAGCCACCCAGCCTCATTGGTTGGGGCGTGGAGGCACAGCCACTCGATTGATCATTCTGTTCTTTCTGGGCAGGGCTCTGTGATACAGCCAGAGCATGATCCAAGTCATTTTTGACCATGTCTAACAAACATGATTTCCCAGATTTTCTTGCTTTGGCCCGATCGGGCATGCCTTTGAGTGGGCACTGACTTGGGTATTCTCTGGGGTCACAACCCAGGCTAGCCGACACCACATTCTAGAACACTCCTGGACCATTGAGGACAAAAATCTGGCAGCACCTCAAAAAACGTTCAGGTGAGGTCTGGGCTACAGTTGTCCAGAATGGACCACAGTGGGCTAACATCACGTTTCTTATCACCATATGTTCACATAGTACAATAAGCATAAATAGAAAACTCCACCCATAAGGAAGAAGAACGTAGAAAGAAATGAAAGACAGATGCTGATCATGTACCTTAATGCCTTACTGGAAGGCACTCAGGTACTGTAGTGTTACAAGGTATCTTTTATATGATACTAGTTTGTATGCAAGAGCACACAATGTTAATAACAGATCCAAACTACAGTAGCCCATCCCACGTTTTCCATCAAACCAAGAGTGAGAGGGCACACATGTATTAGTGTATTCCTGCACATTATATACATCCCCCTCCCTCTCTTCCCCCTGTATTGACACTAGCACCCCAATAATGTTGAGAGGAGATAGCTGTTGTGCTGTGAGCAGCAAGAATAACTTGGAATGTCCTCTTTAATCTAAGAAGAATACAGCATCTGTCTCATTCATTTCTGAAGCTACTATTACACTGAACGACAACAGTCACTACAGTAGGAGGCACAAAATAGGGATAATAGAACTTCATTGGGATGGCAGTGTGGCTAAGTTATTTATATATGTAGATGACCCATTTTTCATTGTTAAATAAGAAACCTAGCAACAAAGTACATAAATATGTGTAAAAATCCTACTTTGGAGCATTCCAGACCCAGTGTGAAAAAGAGAATGAAGAAAAAAATCCAGTTGCCATGTAATAAAGTTCAACTTTACATAAAGAATGAACTTGCAATTAAGTTCCTATTGATATGTTAATGGCATAAGGAAATCTTCAGTCACTTAACTGGAAATTATCAAGAGAGCTGTGAGTAAAATAGGTGTAAATACTTATTTACTACCAAGCTAGCTTTTCAAATCGAAGATCTGCTTAATTTTAGGTTATGCAGTTTGAATCCCCTATGCTCCCTTAAAAGTAATTTTCAGCTCTTTAGATTCAATGCCATACTCAAGCAAGATTCTGTTGAACTCATTGGAAGCACTGCCAGAAGGAGGATGGCCAAATACAGCTTGTTTTGGACTGCTGGCCTTCTCCACCACCTGCCAATGGGTGTTTTTAAACAGATGGTTGCCCTAGTACTAGCTGCACTAGCCTGCTTTGTCCCCGAGTGGACCATCCATCTAAAAGGTGGCCCCGCCAGATGTACAGGCAGAGAAGACTATTCCTGCTCCAGGGCAGCCCTGTCGGTGGTGTTCTGGAGCATTCCAGAGCCCTGACAGCAGAGCAGACTGGCCAAACTCAGGTCCTGGTCCAAAGTGGAACTGCGGTCCATCGGATGGGCAGAACCATGCTGCAGCTTTGCTTCCAGCCAGCTGTTTCCCCAGGCAACACCATAGAGTTGTGGGTGCCCAGCTAGAACATCAGGTGAGGGGCACCATGTGGGTAGACTGTAGGCCGGGTCAGCTGCTTGCCAGGTCCATCTGAAGTGGACCTAGGTGGGACTGGGAGCAGGCGAATGTGGGGAGCACTCCCGGAGCTGTTCCCGAGGCAGGCTGTAGGGATGTGCGAGTGCGGTTTGGAAGTTTGGAGTTCTCCCTGAACTCGGCCTGTTTGGATGACCAAACCGAACTTCTGAACCGAACGCTTGAATTTCCAAACAGTTTGGAAAATTTCTGATGAGTTTGGATGAGTTCTGGGGTGGGGAAAATGTGACTTTGGGTGGGAAAAAATGTGACTTGAAGGGGGAGGAAGCCGAGGAGCAGACTTCCTAGCACCAGGGGACACCAGGGGTGGTTTAAGGGCCAAATAATACCGACACACACAAAAAATCGGTTTCGGTACTGATAGCACTTTTTTGAATGTTCGGCCGAATTTGGCCAAACCAAACTCTGCCGAACCAAACAGCCGAACCTGAACTCGGGTTTCGAACCGAACGTCCGAACAGCCGAATGGTATTCTGTTCACCCATTCCTAGCAGGCTGCCTCATATCTGCCTAAAAGCACCGAATGTCTCTGGCTGTGTTCATCCTCGGTATTTGCTGAACTGAAGAATATTCATTTTGGAGGATGGAATTCTATGGTTGTAAGTGTCATGGGATGAGGAGTGTCTGGGCCAGACAGACAAGATGGTTGTGGTACAGGGTCAAAATGACAAGCAAAGCTGTAAGCCAGGACTAGAGGAGAGGTAGGATGAGAGACAAGGCAAAGCATGACCAAGGACTGGAAGCAAGGAACAAAGTAAGGGCAGGTCTAGAATTGTAGAGAGAGGGTTCATCTACCCAGCTTCCTGTTGTTACCATACAGGCTTATATCCTGGCTGGAAGCCAACCAGGAAAATAGGAGACATTTCAGAGGCTGGAATAAGCTTTAGTGGTATGTGTCCTGGCCAACTTAGAGAACATTACTGTAGAAGACCGGGGATATAAGCATCTTCCTAACTGAGTCAGACCAATGATCCATCTTAGCCCAGTATTGTCACAACTTGACACATCAGCAAGGTTTCAAATCCAGCTCTCCAGGGTCTCCAGCAGAGACCTCACCCAGCCATGTTACCAGAGACCCTCCAGGATCCCCAACAGAGGTCTCACAAAGGTGTGCTACCAGAGATCCTGAATCAGAGATGCCATAGATTGAACTTGGGACCTTATATATGCAAAGCATGCACTCTACCACCTGAGCCATGGCCCACACCATGCAGGTTCAAGACCCAGTGTCTGTGAATGGCACATAAAATTACTGAGTTCTATGGCTCAGTGTTCTCTGCTAGTTGAAGGGAGGACCTGGGACTCAACTTGCTTAATAACAACTTACCCTTACAATTATTAACTTATAAGTTCTTGGGGGATCGTATTTGTCCATTCATTCATTTTTTTGGAAGATGGTGGGCATGAGAATCTGATTTCAAGGGCGAGGGAAGAGTTGGATAGAGAAAGAACTCCCTAGAAAAGATACAATCATTTATTAGTGCTTCCTATCTAAGCTATTAATATTTAAAATGGCAGAGTTTAATCTTTAAACTTTTGGAAAGGTGAACTGTGAAGGATTCAAATTACAGTTTTGTAGAGATAAGTGAATATTCCCAGCTGTTTTAGTTTTAAACTAGTACTATTTATCTTCAAAAGTGATCAAAATATTTGAGAATATCAAAAACATGAATTCCTCTTCAGAGTAAGATGCCAAACAGCGTTCAGGCCACTTTTAGAAGTTTGGCTTAACAAAAAGGAGATTAAGGGGAGACATGATAGCAGACTTTAAATATTTAAAGGGCTGCCACCAAGATGATGGTAAGGAATTGTTCTGCGTCGCTGCAGAAGAGGCAGAACTAGAAATAATGGGCTCAAGTTCCAGGAAGGTATATTTTGGTTAAATATCAGGAAATACTTCCCAGTAGTAAGAGCTGTGCGACAATGAAACAAGTTCCCTAAGCAGGACGTAGACTCTTCATTGCTGGGGGTTTCAATAGGGGCTAGAGTGTACAACCATCTGTCATGGATGTTGCAGCTGTAGAGTCATCCTGAAACCAAGGAGGAGGTTGGATTAGACGGCCCCCAAAGTCTCATCCAACTCTAAAAGACCTTTTTAAACGTCTAGGACTTCTCCCGCAGTTTAAAACTGCGACTCTGGGAAACCTCCAGCAGGGGGAGGGGAAGGGAGCTTTAGACATGCCTCTGTAAACCAGAAGTTGCCAGGGTGCCATTAGAAACAGTGGCGCCACTTGTCTCCTGGGTGTTTTGAGTCGTGGCATAGATAAGACCTTGATTATCAGGGTCTTATGTATGCCGCATCTCATAATATTTGGGAGTTGTATGGCACTGCTGTTTCTAATGGCACTCGGATGACTTCTGGTTTACAGAGGCACGTCTAAAGCCCCCTCCCCCACATGGGTCACAGTTTTAAATTGCGGGAGAAATCCCGCACGTTTAAAGAGGTGGGTGTTTTTAAACGTGACCTGTCCATGCATGGTCCCCCACTGTCCAAGTCTCCAACTGATCATTTAAAGTTGTAGTCTGGGGAGGCGCAGTCCCATGACTCATGCAATGGCCACCCATGGCCATGCACAGAGCACTCCTGAAAAATCTGAAGTGCCCTGTGCGGGCCACTGTGGCCGCCTCTGTGGACGGAGCAGCCATGCAGGGAGCTTGAAGCCCTTCCCATCCACCTCATGTGCGTGGGAGCCCCCTGCTCCCCCACGTACTGACCACAGACCCCACTGCCACCGCTCTCATTTAAAAACACCCTAAGACTCTATGATTTTAGTCCATACCTCAAAGTCTAGGCTGGGCACAACATGGTTTCAGAAGATATATGAAGCTACAACAGAGTGCTGCTGGCCCTCTGACCTGTCCTAGAGTGCTGTAGGAGCAATAACAACCTCTCACCTGCCCTACCTCCCCATACATAAAAGCATGAAAGTTATAAGAGCACAAGTTATGCTTGGCAATACAAGAAAGAAATACAATACCACTGCTAGGAACTTAGCCCAAGGGTTGGGATCCTCAGGCCTGAGGGTCAAATGCAGCCCTCGGCAAGTTTTTATGTGGCCCCTTTCCAATGCCTGGATCTGGCCACTGGATCCAATCTCTGCCTCCAAACACTGAAAAACTGAGCTTAGGATAATGGGGCTGAAAGGAGGGCATGCACACAAGGACAGATCCAAGATCTGGGCCTTCCTTTTCTTGAATAAACCCATTAAGCACTCCCACCCTCAACCTCTATGTGGCCCTTGGAGCGCGTACTAATTTTCAGTGTGGCCCCCATGGCAGAAAAGCTTCCCCTTAGTCCATGCTCTAGGTATCTCTCACCTTGACTACTGCAATCTTCCTCTTAATGGCCTTCTCTTCTTTCATCTTGCCCCTCTCATTTCTGTTCAAAACTCCAATACCAAGGTCATCCATCTTGCCTACCACTTTGATCTTGTCCACCCCCTCCTCTCCTTCCTCCACTGGCTCCCTCAACCTGAACATATCTAATACAAAGTTCCTCGTCATTACCTTCAAGGCCCTTCATGACCTTGCTCCTGCAATTTCTCTGTGCTTATTCCCTGATACATTCCCATCCATGAGCTTTGTTCCTCTTCTCCCATGACCCTCACCTGCCCCCAAGACTCCTGTTCCTCAAGACATATTAACCCCTTCTCCCCTGTTGCCCGCTGTCACTGGCACTCCCTCCCTGAATACATTCACTCTGCTCCCTCCCTCCCAACTTTCAGATTCATCCTGAAAACCTATTTGTACCATCAAGTTTTTCCCTAGCTCCCCATCCCCACAGAATGGTCACTGATTTACTCAGGGTCCCCTTCTCCTTTGTAACTAAGGTAAGAACATGAACCTGCGACTTCTCAACTTCATGAATGTATTCTTTACTCTTCCTCTGTTCTCCCCTCCTTCATGTCCCCTTCCTTGTCTCTCCTGTGCTGTAAACACATGAGGACAGGGACCTATCTAAAATTAATTTATTATTTATTTATTTTCTTCAATTTATACCCAGTTCCATCCAGAGCCAAGGCAGCTGATCGGTTGCTGCTTTGCTTGAACCTGGCTGGAGGCCTCTAATGTAACACTGGGGCAATACAATATTGAAATAGACCCACTGCATTTGGGGAGGTGTTTTAGCCCAGATAACCAAACATAGAAGCCAGGATTAATTCCTAGCTGACACATGAAACTAAAATATGTCTTCCTGGAATGATCTTTAAAGGTCAGCAAACCTCCCCCCCACCCCCAAATGAATCTTGCTGAAAGTATTCACATGCTTCTATGCCATCCTCCTCATGGTTTCCTAGTTGAGCACAAGAAATATTCAGTGTCACCACAGTGGATTAATTTTAGCATGCAAAAATAGATTGGTATAAGCAAAATGGAAAACAATTATTTAGAACTATGGCCCTTTTTACATGAGATGAACCCACGCATGAACACCCAGAAATCTGGGTGTTCATGTGTGGGTGCATCTCATGTAAAAGTCGTGGCAGATGGGTATTCGTGCGTGCGTGCTCCCAACGAACACACATGCACACACCCCTCCATCCATCACCCATGCATGGGGCAACTGGCGAAAACAGCAGTTGCTTCGTGCATGTAAATGGGTGGAGATCAGTGTGCCCCCGTCTACACCTTCCCCCCACCCACCACACATGCACCGGTGCACGCATTGACCCCACCCCCATGCGGCCTGTATAAAAAGGACCAATGTGTAAATGCTTGCTCCTTTTAAAGAAGCAGATTGTGTTTGCATTTTACAATACTTTAACAGCTTATGCACCAAACTTTCTGTGAACTTTTCTATCACTAGTTTTCAAGCTGAGCCCTTGAGCATTCTCTCTGACCAAGATCTTATTTTATTTTTATATGTTTTTGCAAATTTTTCTTATTCCAAAACTCCTCTGAGGAAAATGCTCAGTGGACTTCTTGTTGGGGAAATATTTCCCTTTATGATATTACAATGATTACATCTGGAAGCACATCCCAGCAAATATTTGTAAACATTCCAAAATGTTGTACTTTTAATAGACCAGATCTTATAACTATAAATCTATTGTCAGTAGGGCTGATGTGGCAGCAGCTGTTACCGCATTGCGATTCCATTCCGCCATTTCGGAATTGCCCACGCCACACCGCGGCTTTTCTGCGGACATTCCGCTAATTCCGCCGGCATTCTGCAAATTGTGGAATTGTGGAAAAATTGCGGAAACTGTCAGAAAATCGCTGTTCTGCTATTTTTTTGTGCTGGTGAAATGGCAGAAGTAGCAAAAATGTCATGTTTACACTATTTGGCGACGCCTGTGGAAGTAGCGGAATGAAATTAGCGGAACTGCGGAAGTAGCAGAATGAAACTAGCAGAATGAAAGCTTCTGCCATGCTGTACCACTAGTTGCGGAAACACTGTTTCTGGCGGAAATAGCTACCGCTGCGACATTCCGCTACAGCCCTAATTGTCAGTACTTTGAATTTGATTATCTGTGAAACAAAATAATACTAATAACAGGATGTTGCATTGTCATTCTTTTGTTTCATTTGTTCTTTCAGTGTCAGTGGTAACTATATATAATTAATTCATATAATTCATATAAGCCTTATCTAGTTTAGTTATCTATGCTCTGAGTTAAAATAAAAGATTTTTTTAAAAGGGAACTGTTACCTATATATGAATCTCGGCAATATTTTGTCACATAAGTAATCTAATTCTTTTTTAAAAAATGGGCAAGCACATGCTATTATTTATACCAGTGTAGAATTTCTGTAACGATACTCCAGCTTTATAAAAAAATTGGCTACCATTATATCTTTTTTCTATACAAATATAATCAATGGATGAAAACAGACATGACACTAACCACCCTTTAACCACCCTTGGTGGTTATTTATGCATGTTTCAGGACTGCATTGGGCACCAATACAGCCCTGAAGCATGCATAAATAACCACCAAGGGTGGTTAAACGGTGGTTAGCGTCATGTCTGTTTTCACCCAATAAGAGGTATAACATGAGGGCTCAAACGAATATGACACGTAATACAAAGGCAGTTCACATATTCATTCCCACAAATGAGTATCAGAATTTGGTTTCATCATTGGTCATTTTTACACACACCTTAAAGTGCTGGTCTTTCAATCTTCTGGGTTTACAAGTGCACAAGTATGGGTGATTTCAGACGTTACGTGCGCCCGATTCACTACAGTGGATTCCCAGCAGTGACGAGATGACTAACCACCCCCCGTGGACAAGAAAGGCCCCAAACAGACGTGACAGGAGCGGGACCACAGTAGGGAATTGCACTGGCAGACCATGACCTGGGGCAGCACAACAGATGTTACACCGATCCTGGGCCATGGTCAAAACACCCAGAAGGCACGGGGGTGGCCCATCCCAGCTGCTGCTGCTGCTGCTGCTGTTGCTGCTTCTGCTGCTGTCCCCCCACCACCTCCATGTTCAGCATGACCACCACCGCCTCCGCCTCCACCACCTCCTCCTCCTCCTCTCTTGCTCGCTCGCCCTCTGCTCTCCTATCCCTTCCACCTTGCTCCATCCCACCACGTCCCCCTGCTTCCAGGTGTCCTTTAAATCTCCCTCCCCGGCCCGTGTTGTTGCTCATTGTCTGGCAGCATTGCTGCATGCTTTGTCCCCAGCTGGGAATCGTTCTGCTTGATTCCGGCCAGTGGTTGCTGTTCAGACATTACTTTTTTTTGTTTCCCGGTGGGAATCGTTTTGACCACACTTTTGGAGATGGTCCAGGCCAGAGCTCCTGAAGCGTGGTTAATTTTGACCCCTGCTGGGGATTGACTATGGTGAACATCTGGCGCCTGCGAAACAGACGTTCAGGGTGCTTTGGCATCGCCGCGGGATTGACCGTGGTTGACTGTGGGTATTTTCGGATGTGACAGGGCCTATTGACCTCGTCATGAAAACAATAAATTCATCCCCTGCCGGGATGACCCCGTCATGCCCTAACAGACGTTCTGGGGGATCCGGGTGGCGAATCAGGGAGGGGCGGGGCTGCGCGGTGCAACGTGCAGCCGCATGGCCCTGCCCCCTCCATGCTCCCCACCACCCGCCCTCTGGGGAGACGGCTGCAGTGCTCGCCCAATTTTGCCACGGGCAGGAATCCCTGCGGGCATTCCGGGCCATGGCCGCCTTCCAGAAGTGATGGCGGGGTTCATCACGGCGGGGAATCGCCTTCGCCACACAACCGCTGCTGGTCCCGCCGCTTCGGCCGCTCACATGGTGAAAGTGATTCCCCACCATGGTAACATCTGGGGGTAACATCCCCCCAACAGACGTTCCGTGATTGCAGCCACCACAGGGAATTGACTGTGGTTGACTGTGATCTCGTAACGTCTGAAAATACCCTGTGATCTCGTAACATCTGAAAAACCCTAAGTTCCAGATGTATTCTTCACACACACACACTGCCCTGAGGCAGTTCCTGTGTGCATTCTTCACACAAACACTGTCCTGAGGCAGCCTAAAGTAGGCACACCTGTAGACCTAAGGGGCTTCCATGGAAACCAAGGCCATTTTTACATGGATCTGGGTGTGTGGGGGGTGGGCGTGTCGGCGATGCGGGTGTAGGTAGGTGTGTGCCCACTTACATGGACACCCACACACCTACACCTACCGACACCCATCTTCACCCATGGAGCATCCTTCATTCTGTCTGGGGGCTCCATGGGTGGAAATGGTTGTGGGTTTGGTGTGCATAGGGTGTTGGTGGGTGTGCTCTGGAAGTGTGCATGCACAAACACCCGCCACCCATGGCATTTAAACGGGTGCACCTCATCCTTCCACCTCCCAGAGGCCATTTACACGGAATGCCATCCCCACCACACACCTGCCTGAACACTGAGTGGTGGTGGTGGTGGGGGCAGTCATGTAAAAATGGCTCAAATGACTACAGCTGCCTGGAGCAAACCAGTTTACCAGGAGAACATTTTACACACAAAAGTTCTGGGAGAAGTTCTATGCAGAATGTCTAAGATTCAAATGTTTAAGATCTTGGTGAGTGATTTAGACACATAGAAAGTTCAGGATGTAATAGGAAACATGCAGGAGAAATGTGTGTGCAAAAACATCCACTGTTGTGAAATTTGTATCATTTATTTGGTACAAATAAATTTCTGTATGTTTGTCACTTTGGTAATCTGCTATTTCATGTTCTTTATTTAATTGCTACAGTATTTTGGTATTCATCACTTCATTTATTTAGCACCAAAGTGAACAAAGTACCAAAAGCTGAAGTGACCAAAATGCCAGATGTGAAATATCCAAATGATTATTCAGATCTGTAAACCACACGGAAAATGTATAATGTTTCATGTGCACTTCATTAAAACAGATAGGAGTATGTCAATTATGGTGTTCATACCAAATGTTTGTTTCAGCCTTACACCTACTGTGTGTGTCAGTAAATAAAAATATTATCAAATTCTAACAGCTATCATTTTCTAAAGACTAAACAGCTCTCACTCCTAAACAGTCAGTAAGTAATTTGTAACCAACCATAAACTTCTGGGATCTTTTTTGATGATATTAAATTATCTTCCCTGGAAACTGTAGCCTCATTTTGATCCACAAAGGAGTTATTGGTAGTTTAAGCTTCTCCTCACCATTCCATCAAGTTGCACAAAATTTAATTCACTGTGACTGCTTAAGGACAAAGTAACAGTTCTCCTTTTGTGTTATTTCAGCAGTTGACCATTCTGCACACAGATAAAAAAAGGTATTTTCCCCAAAGGAAAGTCAGTTACCATTAACCATTTTCTCCCTGTGAACCTAAAAAGGCCCTTGGGTGCAAAAGTACCCCAAACACAACTGATCTTTCCATATGGTGTAGGGATGGGTGAGCAGAACCAAGTTCTGAAATTTGGTTCAGTTCAGTTCGGAAATTCGGTTCGGTCTGGAAGTTCGGTTCGGTCAACCGAACTATTCAAGTTCGGTCCGAATTTCTGTACAAAGTTTGGAAATTCAAACCTCATTGAACTAAATGGAATATTATCTTTTAGGGATGGGCGAACAGAGCCGAGTTCAGAAATTCAGTTTGGTTTGGTTCAAAAATCAAGTTCGGTTCAGACGTTCGGTTCAGTCGACCGAACTGGTCGAGTTCGGTCCGAACTGTGAACGTCCGAACCACGTTCACACATTCCTAATATGGTGTACATTTGTACCCCAGTCAATGTTACCATGGGCTACAAATGTTTCTCAATCATGCAGAAGTACTAGTTAGAATGCCTTTTAACCCTCATCCACTATTGTGCATATTTGCTTTTGTCAGGAAATGGACAGTTATGCAGGATTCAAGTTAAAGAGCTTGAAAATAAAATGTCAATACTATGCACTGAATTGCATTTTCAAACCCACATTGTTCACTAGAAAACTTCCAAGATAAAGATGTTCCAACTAGAGCTGAAACTCAGGCCCTTTTCACATAAGATGCCCCCACATAAGACGCCCATCCCACTTCCCCACCTGCTCGGAGTCTGGCAGGAAATGGGTGGTGTTGTGGCTTCGTTTGCCCTCACTTGACCATGTTGTCATGTCATATAGCGGGGTGTGGTTATCCCTCTGATTTGTGTTAGGACTGTCCATGGGAACCATGTGTGTATTCAATCGGTGGAGCCCTGGGTGAGTGGGTGACCAGTGGATGGGTGCCGCGATGCCCCCTGACCTTCCACAAACCCCTGGGGTGGTGTCCATGGAAATGCCTCCCTGCTCGTTGCCGGTGGGTGTGCAGTACATGGGTTTCCCCCCCATCTCCACCCACCCTGGCTCACGGTGGTGTCCATTTGAAAAGGGCCTCACTCTTTCTGTTCTCAAAAATCTCATCGATAGAACAAGTCAAGAATTGGCTGATTCTTGAACTATTGTTGGGAGATTCTTCAGAGCCAAAAAACCCTCTTTGTGCATAAGCAAAATGGCCACCATGGTCATTCTGCATGTGCATAGCCCCCAGCGGCCTTTTTGCACGTACACAGAACATTTGGGTTTTTTTGAGAATCTCACAAGATTCTTGAATACCTCAAAAAATGTATGCACATACACAAAATGGCCACAGGGGGCACACATGTGCAGAATGGCATGTTGGCTATTTTCGCACATGCATAGAAACTTTTGGTTTTTTTTTTATAATCTCTCATGATTCTTGAAAACCATAAAGAGATATCACGATATCTCGCTGGGGTTGTGAGAATCTCAAGAGGTTCTCACGAGAATATTTTCCATTCCCGTGTCACCCCTAGTTCCATCCAGCATTATTACCCAGCATCAGATGGTTTAAATGTATTTATGTGAATAGCAGCATTTATACAATATGAATAATTCTACAATTTAAGCAATACTAGGATGTTTATGTTTATAGAACTTTATGCAGAGTTTGTCAGGGAGTGTAGAGGAAAAATAACACCATGCTATTTACATTTTGCTAATAAATTCCATCAAAACCATTTTACTTGTAATTTATTTAGATGCTAATGTTAGCTATTCATAGCAAACTTAGTAGAATTATGCCCATTATTATTTTCTCTAACTTTCCTATTACGGATTGAATGATTTTATTGTTCATATTTCCACCAAAACATAGTTTAAAAATTATTTCCATTATTTAGTTGATTTTGTGTGTCTGTCTTCTTTTTCAATGGAGCCGCGCAAGTGATCAGCGAGGCAAGCAAATCGAGGAATTAGTGAAAATGAACCCATCAAAAATTCAGCCAAGCATTAACCTTTTCTGTATTGTTCATTCTTCAGCCAGACTCAAGCTAAGCTCGGTGGTTTCCTCATTATGTGCCATTGCATTGCATAGCTCAAAATACAAATGGAATGAAATAAAGAGCCTATTGTGATTTTAGCTGCCACTCAAGGTATTAAATGCAGTTAATAAGAAAAACAAAACGGGAGCTGCATGAATCATGTATTTTTCATAAACAATTCATAGCAATTCTGATTGCTTAGTACAACTGGCCTGAATATATTCAAGATTAAGATCACGTGGTACATTTTAAAAATCTCAGTTGAAATCCTGAATCTACTTACTCACAAGTACTGCTTTTGAGTTAATGGGACTACTTGTGAGTAAGTAACTTCAAGACTTCAGGTCTCACACCCTCCACCCTGGTCTCTGGATTGACCCCTGCGGTCAGCTGGAAGCGTCCATCTCGAAGTCCCCTGGGTATCTTGGTGGGTGACAATGGAGAGAGCATTCTTGGTGGCCGTACCTAGGCTATGGAACTCCCTCCTGGCTCAGACCTGGGTGGCTCCGGACCTCTCCTTATTTCATTGAAAATGTAAGACCTGGCTATTCCATCAGGCTTTTGTTGATGGAGATGGGTGAACTGTGGGTGGGTTGTGGGTTAGGGTGTTAGGGTATTTGTATTGTTTTTTGCAACTTTCCCCACATTGTTTTATATTAATATGACTGTTTTAATGTGTGTTTTTATATATTATATTTATAGTATTGTATTTTGTATTTTCTTTATTCTTTTAAAATTGTTAGTCTCCCCGAGCTGCTTTTGCAGGAAGGGTGGGGTATAAAATATATTAATTAATTAATTAAATTAGCAAGCAACATACGTTTCTTTATGTGGTAGGCCAAGGCTGTGGAAACATTTTCTTCCTACGGCCATTAAAAAAATTAGTATTAGCTCTGAGGGTCCAATAGGAGTTGGAGGCATAGGGTGTTTTTTAACTTGCTTTAACCCATGTGGCCATAACATCTGATCATGCCCACCAGATGTTACCTCAGATGGGATCAGGGCTGTCCCCAGACAGTGGCAGATTTTAGCTCACACTTTTGCTCGGCCTCCTCGCTGAGGCACAGCACAGGCTAAACGATGCCAAGGTCCAGGGAAGCCATCCTTGGACCAGGGTAGAGTGGGCCGTCATGTGTGATGGCCCACTCTACCTGACCCTGATCTGGGGCTGGAGCATTGCTGTGCAGATGTGGTGGCGTCACAGGCTTCCACGTCTGCCCATCAGCGAGGTAAGTGTGGCGTAGTCAACAGAGTGGAGGGTGGAGCCATGGGTAATTTCAGACATTATGATACCATGGTCAACCACAGTGAACCCCCTGTTGTGGCCGCGGTACCATAATGTCCGTAGTGTGTTCCGTCAGATGTTCACCATGGTGAACCTCCAGCAGAAAACACATTCACAACGGTTTGGACCTCTGGCCACCTGGAAGTCCACAACCATGTTTAGCTGGACCATGGTCCGGAATTGGCGGAAAGTAACGTCCGTTACTTCCGCCGATTCCGGACCATGGTCCAGACCCTGTTGTGGGATCAGGTGCAGCAGTCGGATTGGCTGCTGCACCCACCCATCTCTAAGAGGGCGGCTGGCCAGGGGAGCATGGGGGGGTGGGGCTGTTCGGCCGTATGTTACACCGCTAAGGCCCTCCCCCTCCCCGATCCCCTGTAGGAATCAGGCCGGCACATCTAAAGGAGAGATGGCCTGATTCCTGACCAGGATCTGAAATGTGGTTGAACGTGGCGAATGCATGTCTGAAATTACCCCATGTGGACCATATCCACACTTCACCCCTTCCTCTCCCTGCCCCTTCCCCATCCCGGGCTGCTGGCACATCTGTTCGGTGGCCGGGTTAGATCATGTCTGGGACCCCCTCTCCGGCTGGGACCACCTCACTCCCCAGGTTCTGGATCAGCCCCTATAGTCAACTGGATGCACCCTTTTTGAGGTCCCCTGAGTGTCTTGGGTGGAAACTAAAATGTGTTAATTAATTAAATTAAATTAATTATGGAGAGGGTATTCTCAGTGGTCATAGTCTGAGGCTGTGGAACTCCCTCCCAGTGGAGGTTCGTCTGTTCCCTGACTTTCCTTCCTTCTGCCAACGGTGTGAGACCTGACTCTTCTGCTGGGCTTTTGGTGGAGGATGAGTAGTGGGTGGGGCCAGATCATGTTAGTGGGTTGGGGGGGGGGGTTCCTAGCGCCAGTGGATATATATATATGCTTTGTATTGGTTTTATGTGTTTTTATGTTTTTACTAATTTATTCTGTTAGCCACTCCAAGCTGCCTGAGGAAGGATGGGTGCAGGATATTTAATTTTTGAAATAAAATAAATAAATAAATAAATAAACTTACTCTTTCAGTGCTTAAAGGTAGGGACTATAACCACAGATCAGATGTAAGAATTTAAAAGAGCCAAATAAAAATCAACCATTGGCCATAGGTTGAAGAGTCCACTCATGCCTTTCCATTAATCAAAAATAAAAATACAATTTTATATATACACAAAATATTTTTGGTAAAACTTCCCAAAACATAATCAATGACAGGTCAAGCACAATGTACAACTAATGGCTGAATGAAAGTGTCTGTGGACTCTATACTAAAAATGCATATCTTGTGACCTACACTCAGGCCACCAATACTGGTATAAAGAAAAAAACCCATAAAGGAACAATCTCTGGGGTTGAGAAGTTAGGGAATGCTTGATGAGAGAGGTAGGTTTTTAGGGGGGATTCAATGCTCAGGAAGTTGGGTGGGTAGTGGAAGAGAAACAGCCGAGTTCCCAAATAGGGACATGGTAGGAAACAAGGGTAAAAAAATAGGGAGGGACAAGGCCCTGAAGAGTCTTGAAAGTGAGAAGAAGAAGCTTGTGCTGGATGCCAGTATGGGATGATGCCAGTATGGGACATCATTGCCCACACCCAGCCACTTAACATGGGCCTTTTTAAAATGAGATGCAACCATCCATATCCACCCATCAACCTCCAACCTGAATGCTCATGTGAAGGTGGTGTGGGTGGGTGAGCACTCTTGTGACCCACGTAGCACCCACTGTTGACTACTCATGGAGCACTGGCAAAAAAGCCAGAGTGTGCTGTGTGGGGGCAGCCAAACAGAGTGTATGGGAACCGAAACCCATGTATCCTCAGCCTGTATGAATGGATGCAGCCAGCGATGTCAGCTGAGTGGTCCATCATTCAGGAGCACTGTGCTAGGGAAACATCTTTGCAATGGACAGGAACTGGCCGGGAGTGCTGGGGAGCCCAGGTTCCCCAGCACTCATCTGGGACATGTCAATTTCAAAGGCCAGCTCAGCACGCTTCCCTCTCCCCCATGGTCCATGGTAGGGGGAGTTCAAGGCAGCTGCCATGGTACCTGCCCAGGGAGCTGCCCATTAGAATCCCTCCCCACACACTCCATCTGAGTGAGCACTCCATAGCTATTCCACTCAGTGGACACGGATCTCCCCCCCACCAGTCATGCTAATTCAAAAGTGGCCATGGGTGCACACAGATTGAAGTGGGGTTGGAAGTGGGGTAGCATCAGTCCCGGGAGGAACAGTTCTGGGAAATACACAGTGCTTATGCTGCTGTGGGGCACTTTTCTATCGATCCAGTGCTGCACCTCCACAATAGCTATAGTAGAAGTTCTGGTGGCTGAGCCCAAGTTAACAGATGCACTGGTACTTATATGCTGACTGGCCTTTGTTGGTGTATTATGTATTGATTGGGCAGTTTGGCCATGGTCAGAGACACAAGAGGGATGAGACCTGAACAAATTCAGTTCAGCTAATTTGATGCATAAGCCTCAGGCTGGCACAAATCAAGAAGGTCCATGCGAATAAAGATGTAAACAACTCGCACTCTAGCAGAAAAATGTATCTTCAAGGCCACAATAATAACCCAGACAGCCATTATCTCTGAGAAAATAAAGAAGGTCTGAAAGAAAATTGAGGTAGCTCCAGGAGACCATATTGGCAGCTAGGCAGTAGAGAAATACTCCCCCAAAAAGCCAAAATAGCTTTGGTGGCTATGCTCCAAATGATAGAGAAATGAATGTTATTATTATTATTATTATTAACAAACATTTATATAGCACCAGCAGTGTACATAGCACTTTACAAAGNAAAATAGACACGGTCCCTGCCCCTAGGGCTTACAATCTGAGAGACAGGAGCTGGGGGAGAGACTTAGGAAGGGGAACAGAGGGAGAGACAAGGGGTCTAACATTAATGAAGAATGGTCAGCTTATTTTCTGCACCTGGCAGAGGGGGCCCTACAATATGTATTCTTAATAAATAAAACTATAAAAGGAAACATCCATGCCCTTATCACTTGTCACTGGCGCTTGCGGCTACTAGCATAGCAGTAAGCCTGCGTGGGCCTCTGACCCTTACCATCGCTCTCAAAGATCCAGAGACTCCTGCCCAGCTATCTGCTGGGCCCCCTCCTCTTCTCCTGTGAACCAGCTTGTGTCTCGGACCGTGGCCTCTGACACGTAAGATATCCTAGGTTACTGGGAATCTCAACTGGTAACACTGCCATGTCCAGATGTTAAGTGTCTATCCAATAAAACTGATTTGTACCCACATAATTTGGCTTGCTAATTGGCGACCTTCGATCCCATTTGGGGTAAACTGAGGTACAGCAAACTCATTTATTTCCCAACAGGTGCAGCCACACAAGTCGTTCTGGGGGGGCTACCACTCCTTTGGCAGCCTTAACCCAGTCTGGGGCCTGGGCAGTCAGACCGCACAATGCAGTACATTGTGTGACTGGCTGCTGCCAGAAGTTCCCCCTGCCATGGGGCAGGGTGAGCAGATGGCTACTACACACTGCGTCGCATCTGGAAAAATCTGAGGACATGTCGTGTAGCAGCTTGCCCCATATAGGGTAAGGCTGCCAAAAAAGTGACTCCCTGTGTGCCAGGACCTCTTATGTCCTGCCACGTGGTGAGCTCTGAAGCAGGGTTTGGAGTGGCAGGTGCTGCTGCCCATCATGTGCTGCCACATCACAGCCAGGGGCAGGATTTTGGTCAGGCCGGGGGCAGGGCCTGGCACCTACTCATATGGCAAGCACCTTGGCTTATCCTGGCCATGACAGCAGCCCGGCTGGCCCACAGGAAGCCCGCTCATCTCCCCAGGTCCCTGTGCTGGGCCCGCAATGTGGCAGCTGTGCTTGCCTGCCATGGGGCCATGCAAGGATTCGGCCCCTGTAGCTCATGCGGCTTCACCTATAGGCTGGAGGATAACTCATATTGAGCTATACTCAACATAATGATTATTTTTTTATTTATTCCAATTTCTAACCTGTCCTTCCTCAAAAGTTCCCTTCCCCTAAACATGCAAACATATAATGCATACAAATATAAACGGTATAAAAGTCAAAATAAAAAATTGCTCCCCAAACCCTTTCCCTACCTGCTAAATGGCTGGTGAAAAAAAAATTGACCTTACATTGCCTCTGATAGATGTTCAGGCTTTCGCAAATCTCCAAGTTAGTTCCAAAGCCGTGGAGCATCCAACAAGAATGCTTCTCTGTGTATAGTTGGTGTGTGGATTTGGGTCTATGACTTGCAAGAGGTCACCACCTCCCTCCCCCGATGACCTCAGCATCTGTGATGGAACATAGGGGAGGTGGAGGTCTTTTAGATTGATCTATTTTTGGTGTAATGTCCTCCTGAATTGCACTCACAACAGTAACTTGTCATTTTTTTGGTTACTTACACATCTAGCAATTGGCCTACTTCACAATGCTAACAAGTGTGCATGCACTGCCACATAGACATACAAGGAAAGGCTAAATAAGTTTGGCTATTGTCTTTCTGAGGAAACCTATGTTTCTCTTGTTTACACATTGCTAACAGCCATTTCCAGACTGTCTCTTCTGCCATAGTCATCTTTGTCAATTAAGTTATGTGTACAGGGCATTCTCAGAGGATGATATAGTTAGCTTCAGTCATGCTGTTACAGTGAAAAGGGGCACTAGAGATTCCTCACTCTGAACAAATCACTATTAGAGTATTTTTTTGTTCCTTAGTAATGGAAAGTTCCATCTCCCCTGTGCATTCTGCCATTAACTAATGCCTCTGCAAACTTTGCTCATGCCGAGCAAACTAAGATTAAAATATTTCAGTTTTGCCAATCACTGATATTTGGGAATAATACATTAGTACCCTAAGAAATCAAAAAAATTAGAGGAAAGGAAAAAGAGAGCGAGAGAAAGCATGTGGGATTTTGATTTGTGCTCTATTGTCAGAAAGTTTAGGCTTCGTTCAATTTGGGTAAATTTTTCTCCACATCCATAAGGGTTAGATGCTTGGGGGGGCGGGGGGTTGGGTTTTTTTTTTTTTAAAAAAAATTATAGTATGGTATAATTAGTCAACTGTGTGGGTGATTACCCACAGAATCAGCTCCATTATCATCATTATTATATATAGTGCCAGCAATGAGCTTGATACGGCACTGTCCGAATTAGAGACAGGTCCCTGCCCTAGGATGGACAAGGGAAGAGGGAAACAGAGTGTGACAGAGGGTGAAAAAAGAAATGATGGTGCTACCATGGCAACCCAGACCAGGGTGGGAAACCACAGCAGACATGATCCAGACTAGATTGGAGCACTGAACACACCTAACTACGGCTGTACTTCTGGGGAGGGTGTGGAGATGCATGAATGTCAGACTGGTCAACCCTGCCCCTCGCCATATAGGGCAGCCATGGAGGTCAATGACAGCTGGCCATGGCTGACCCAATCCAGGCTGGATTATGGTGGGCCACAACAGACATGCTAACATCCTATGGTCTTCTTTGCCCAGATTGGGCAGAACTTTACCCAGACTGTAATCATGGAAGTTTCCAGGGTCACAGCCCAGGCTAGCCACTAAAATGGCCCAGAGTAATCCCGGGCCAACATATGGCACCACCTGCACAAATGTGCAGTCAAGGTCCAGAACAGAACATGACAAAGCAGGACAAAGAGGCCTTCACATTTGTTAACTAGACAGTGGAAACAAATAGTGTTAAAAGCCTCAGTGGCTGCTAAGGGTATTTTAAGACTGGTAGCCAGAATCCCGCCGGTTAGGTCGTCACTTGTTCTGAAAATTTTTAGGGGCAAGGTTCAATCTATATTAACCTATGGGATGGCAGTAATTCCATCAACTTATCCCACGGAACTTGAGGTGGTGCAAAATAAGTTTTTAAGGAGCTTACTGAGAGTACCGCAGGGTACACCAGGTGCAATGGTGAGAGCCGAAACAGGCACACTCCCAGTGGCGTGTATTGGAAGGCGGTTATGTCTTAATTATTGATCTAAGTTATGCACATGGAGTGGGTCTACTTTTGTTTATAGGAGGAGTTATCCAACGAGGGGGCACGTCAGTATCCCTGGCTCTGCGGGGTTATAGATCATCGAAGGGCTATAGGCCTGTCTTTCGCCTTTCTTTGGGGGCTGAATATAAACCAGCAAAAGAGATTAATTATAATTACCTCCAGTTTGGCAGATGTAGCCCGGCAAGAGGATTTCACGGAAGTAGCTACCTGGAAGGCCGCCCCATGGCATTCCCATTTGAAAGACCATAAGTTTGACCGCTACTTAGATGTAATTAGAAACCTGGGTTTGCGCAGATGTTTCACTCTCTTACATTTCCAGCTATTTCGTCCAGCCATTACCCTGGGTTGGTTTAAGAAGTTGCCCTATTCTCGACAATTATGCCCATGAAATGACTTGGTTGTAGAAGATCTAGTGCATGTTTTGTTTGATTGTGTATTTTATACTACCATAAGGGAGACATGGATTGCTCCACTTTTGAGGGGGAAAGCCTATATGACATCCAGTCAAAGGATTAAAAAAC
>QEPC01015304.1:13274-26939 GCA_003113815.1 Sphenodon punctatus
TCTTCCAGAAACTTGTCCAAACCTCTTTTAAACTCAGCTCTAGTACTGGCCCTTACCACAGCCTCTGGCAGTAGATTCCACAACCCAATTATACGCTGAGTGAAAAAATATTTTCTTTGATTTGTTTTAAACTTGCCACCCATGAGTTTCATGGAGTGTCCCCTAGTTCTCTAGTGAAGAATTCTTTATGGCCTTCTTTTAGATATTTGAAAACTGCTACCATCTCATCGTCCCCCCACCCCCGGTCTGTTGTTCTCTAGGCAAAGCATACCAAATTCTTTCAGCTTTTCCTCATCTGGCTTGTCTTCCAGCCCCTTTCTCATCTTAGTTGAATCTTCTCCAATATTGAATCTTCTCCATTGTGTCTCTATCCCTCTTGAAGTGCAGTGCCCCCGACTGAGCACAATGTTCCAGGTGAGCTCTCACCAGCACAGAGTAAACTTGGCAGCCACCACCTTCTATGTCTTGGAAACGATGCACCTGGTAACACGGCTCAAAATGGCCTTAGTATGAACTTCTAAAAGCAAAGCCAGCCAGTGGTCTGTAGTTACACCTGTTTGCTTTGTGGCTGATTTTGCCGGATAGGAACCTGAACGCAGTTGCTCTTCTCCATTTCTGTCCTTGCAAACAGGCTTCAGAGTGGGATTCAGAGGTACAAGCTCCTCCTCTCCCGGACGTTGGTTTCATGAAAGAAACCCATCTCCAAACGGCCGCAATTTCCTTGTGGACTGTGGTAGCTGCCGTCCAAGCGGTGGAGAGGAAAGTGGAGTCGCACGCCGCACGGTTGCTGAATCTGGAGCGGAGATCGGGGTCAGCTGAGAAGAAATTTGTGGACTGCGAAAAGACAGTGGTGGAGTTTGGGAACCAGCTGGAGAGCAAGTGGGCCGTGCTGGGGACTCTGATCCAGGAGTATGGGCTGCTACAGAAGAGACTGGAGAACATGGAGAACCTGCTAAAGAACAGGAACTTCTGGATCCTGAAACTCCCCACTGCTAATAAGGGTGAAGACCCCAAGGTAACAGTATTACACTTAACGCCAAAGTCTGAAACTAATGGGCATTTCCAGTGGCTGCTTGCAAATTAGAGGCTTTTGTTATCATTAATGATTTCTGTGGTGCTTTTAGTGTCCATCATCCTTATCTAGTTCACCTTCCAATAACCCTGTGAGGCCATTGTTGTTTCCATTTTACAGATAGAGGAACTGAGGCTGAGAGTGAGCGACTTGCCCAAGGCCCCCTACTGCATTCATGGCTAAAGTGCATGATTTAAACTCCCAAGTCCAAGACCATGAACTTGTCCCCTAGGCTACCCTGGCTCATTTGTCAACGTGCCTTTGACCTTTGGAGACTTCTTCTTGTTCAGGATAAGGAGGTGGATTAAAAATGTGTTTTCCCCTCGGTCTCTTTAATTAGACTGAGCCCATTAAAAAGCCTCGTATCTGGAGAGAGTTTGGATGGGGAACCTACCGTTATTGGGTCCTGATTGGATAAATTTTCGTGGTTTTTTTTTTTTTGTTTTTTTTTTTTGTGTTAAGGTTTAAATGTAAATTTTTGTGGGGGATGAAATCATTCTGCATTTAAATTTTTGGTGGTTGTTTTTTTTTTGTTTTTTTTTAAATCTGCTTCTCCCTGCCTTTTCAGGCAAATGAGACTGCCCCACCCTGACTGCTGCCTCCAGATTTGTACAAAATCCTGCAAATCTCTGTTGTTGTTTTTTGGTTTGCTTTTTCGGTTTGGTTTTTTAGAATGTACAAGGAATATTGGAAACTGAATTGTTCAGTACAGAGCACTTTTGAAACAAAAAAAGTTCTCTATTTATTTTTTTAAAAATCTCCTGAAAAACGAAGTTCCCAACCCCAAGAGCCATGTGCCCAAATCCTCGTATAGCTGAGGGCCACAAGACACACCTCTCCTGATTTGTGATTGGCTGGCTGGCGCTCTACGGTCCTGGCTGCTGAGATTCCAGGGAGCAGCTGGGATTCAGCTGCTGAGTCTCGGGCGCAATGAAATAAGACACACGCAGAGCCATTACGGCAGGGTGAGGCCCAGCACCGGCTGAGAGCCGTACTTGAATTACCCAGAAGCCGCATGCAGCCAGCTCCCTAGCCCCAATTTGGCCCGCCGTGCCCTAGACCTCCAGCATCACGGACAGACGCCAGTTTTTGAAAACGTCCAAAAAGAAGGATATTCCTGCAACCTCCTAGGCAACCGATTCCATTGTCCGACTGCTCTTACAGCTAGGAAGCGTTTCCTAATATTCAACTGAAATCGTCTTTGCTGCATAATAAGCCCGTTCCCTCTTGCTCGGTCTTCTGTGGCCGTGCCTTTTTCTCTAGACTAAACGTTCCCAATCAGGGTACGGAGCCAGGCTCCCCCATGCAGCGTAACCCACCTCTTGGTCCGGAACGCTTTTCAGCACTAGAGAACCTGCGAGTTTCACATTAAGCAGCCTGCTAGAAAGAATGTCTGTTCTGCAGAAAGTGGCTCTGCTCCCTCCCTCCCGTTAATTCTTTCCTAAAATCTTCCCTTTTCTGTCAGACTCCCCCTCTTTCCTCCTCCCATCGATCCTTTTATACGTTCAGTTCTCAGAATTCCCCTCCTCTCCCGGTAACTAAGCTAAGCTCGTGCACTGGCGATTTCTCAGCTTCATTAATGTCTCCCTGTCTCTCTCTATGTGCTCCCCCCCCCTTGTCTGTTCTAAATTGTAAGCCGGGAGCCCTTCAAAGCAGGGACCTATCTCTTACCCCCAACTGTACAGCACCAGGCACATTGCTGGTGCTATAGAAATAAGAATACAAGCATTGGGCTCCATGCTGATGGGTGTCATATGGATCCCTCAAAAGACAGATGCTTGTATAAGTGGTCCCAGCATTCTTCAGTGCTGGGGACGATAACATGTTTTTTTTACCAGGAGAGACATGATTGCTCTGGAGCTGGCAAGCAAACAGAAGAGACCAGGTGTACCTTAAGCATCAGTTTGAATGTATAAAAATCCTCTTGCAATCCGGTAGAGGACCTAACAATAGTCTCCTGCTTCCAAACTAAAATTCCTTGCTCTAACTTTGCGGATTTTAAAAAGAACAAGGATCAATCTCCTTTAAACTTATTTCTATTAAATATTCTCCCTGATATTCCCAGTTCCGAGGGCCCCTGGCTCATAGACTCTTCTGTATCTGAAGAGATCATTTCCAGAGTGGAAAAAGTAGTTTCATTCTCTCTCCTGACTTGGTCCTGATTTTCTGCAAAGTAATTACTGATTCAAGCTATTCATTGTGGCCAGTTCTGGTCAAGGTTATTCTGCTGTTGGGATGGAGACCTATTCGTTCTCTCCTCAGTCCAGACAGCAAGGGCTACATTTCCATTCTTTCCTGTGCATTCCTCTCTGGTAGGAGATTAAAAGAGAGGTGATATCAGGAGTAGGGCTCCCAGATCAAAAATAAAAGATGTTGTGGGCTTCTGAAATAAGGGATGCCCGCCCATTATGTTCTGTGGCGTGGTGGGACTGTGGAGTGGGTGGAAATAAGGGAAGCCCGTTATGTTCGATGGGGTTCTGAAATAAGGGACATCCCTTAACAAAGGACCCCTGGCCACCCAATGCCAGAGGTAGTTGTGATGCAGAGGCATCCAAACTCGGACTGTGACCCCCCCAAGTGGAGTCGTGAGCCCCGTCGGTATTTGATCGATTTTGTATGTTTTTGTTGCTGTCGTCTCAGGATTTTATTTTAGGCTCAAAATGGGGGTCCCCCAGGCAAACCGTTTGAGAACCCCCTGTTGTAGCGGAAGATGCTGAGCGTGTGTGTGACGCTTATGATTCCAGGTGCCGGTGACGTTTGATGACATCTTGGGTCATTTTTCTCGGGAGAAATGGGAGAGGCTTGCGGACTGGCAGAAGGAGCTGCACAAGAATGTGGTGAAGGGCAACTATGAATCGCTGGTGTCGCTTGGTGAGGAGCCGTTTTTACCGATTAGACTCTTGGCAAACGCTGACCGGTCATTCCTAACATCTCGCTGGTGTTCTTCCCTCCTCTGAATTCTGGTGGATCGGGAAGCGGTGCTGATGCTTGGGCAATCGATCGACTCCATCCACCTTCCCATTTTAGAACCCAGCATCCTTTTCAAATGCACCACGATCAGCCCTCCTCTTAGTTGTCTCTGCGGCGTGATCCTCTGAGAGGATAGTATCGTTACGTGCACTTAGCGCGGGCGCGAGTCCCATTGACGTGCGTGGGACTCACACCTGCACTCTGTGCCAGCCCGGACATTGTCTGTCCAGAGGATTTAATAATAATCATCGTTTTATTTAGAGTGCCCTCCCCGCCAAATGGGGCTTGGAGAGCTTTACAACATAGATCACCATACAGTAACATACAACAAACTCCTCAAAGCCCATTGAAAATCCAATTGAAACCATTTAAGAGGGGAAGGGGGAGGAAAAAATATATTTAGGGGAAACCAGCAGTGGATCCTCTAGAGAATTAAAAAAAAAGTTCAGGCGATTTTTAAAGGAGGAGCTAAGGTGGCCATCCGGAGGGAGCGAGTTCCACACTGAGCGCCTGCCACAGCAAAGTCACGGCCGCCTGCGATGGCAGGATCCCCAAACAACGGGTGGTTACTGAGCACAGACAGACAGCAGGGCGAGACACCAGGATCAGGTCTGGAATGCTCTGGCTAGATACCAGTAGCCGAGTTTCCCCAACACGTTCATCTTCCTGCAGCACTTCACTGCGCCCATTTTAAAGAAATTGCAAACCCAAGAAACCGGACATGGTATCCTAGCAGTGATTCTTACCAGTGCTGTAAACTAGGAGTGGGGAACCATTAGTCCTTGCCAGGCTTGAAGGCTGGTTTGCATGGCAGGGGCAGAGGGCTGTGAAGGAGGTGATGAGGCAAAAAATGTGGGAAAAGGCCGGTTCGACCTTCTCCTGCGCTAATTATACACACACACACACACCCCTATTTACGTATTTATTTTACACCTCTATGTCGGAGTCTAATCAGTCATCAGTATTGACTCTGGCGATCAATTCATCTTGGGGTGTTCTCAAACGAGAAGTTACCATGCACGGTCACCCAGGAGCCACGTACCTGACTGCCCGTCCAACGGTGAAGCAGGGGGATTTGCACTCCTGTGAATCATTCGGCACCCACGCGTGGCCACTCACAGGGAACTGCCGGAAAATCCCGAGTGCCCCGCGTGGGACAAGCCCCCCAAAAAAGTGTGTGGCAACGGACGTCCACGCATCCCCATGAGCTGGGGCGGATGGATCCGTCACTCAGAGGCACCTTGGGCAGGGGACACGGCCTTTGCAAGTCTCAGGAACTGGCCGCAAGCATTGGGGAGCCCAATCCCCCAGCGTTCACGGCCAGGACGTGTCAGTTTCAAAGGCCAGCCCGGCGCGATTCCCGCATGGTCAATGGCAGGGCAGCGCGAGGCAGCCGCCGGAGTAGCGCACTGGGAGCCGCCCATTAGAAACCATCCCCACGGCTGCTCCGCAGTCACTGACGCCCCCACTCCAAGCCTTGCTCGTTTAAACCAACCCCCCCTTCGTCGCTCAGCAGGAGGTCTAACGCAGACCTCTTCCTGGTAGCCCCTAAGGAGCCATAATGGCACCTCACGCTGGTGTGTGTGTGTGAGAGGGAGAGGGGTGTAGCTCAGCCCCTGTCACCGAGGAAGGGCCCTGCTTCCACCTTCTCCTGGAGTCCTGCCCCACCACAGCTCAGCACCCCTCTGGCTCCAGCCAGGGCTTTCAGGAGGAGGCAGCGCTGTCTTGCCCCAGGCCCTGTTAGAAAGCTGTTGTCAAACCCCAAGGCTGTTTTGCTTCTGTCCCCATAAAAGATCCAGCCTAGATTTTTATTTTTATTCCAGTTAGGCTCAGGGCAGCTTACAAAATATAAAAACATAGAAAACAGCTAAAAATAAATAAATAATAATCCCCTAGCGCCCCGCCCCAACCTTTTTCCTAACCCCTCCACCCAACCCCTATCCCTGCCTGCCAAATGCCTGGTCATGCAAAAAGGTCCTGCATCTCTTCCTGAAGACAAGCAGGCTGGGACTTAGGCGGACCCCCCCCCCCAAGGGAAGGGAGTTCCATAACGGTTGGACAGCCACCGAGAACGTCTCTCTGCACGCCCTTGTGGTGAAAATTTGGCAGGCAGACGGTGCCTGCAAGAGAGCCCCCTCAACTGACCTCGGAGGTCGTGATGGATTATAAGGGGAAGAGGCGGTTTCAGATTGAAACAGATTGAAAGTCTCTGCGTTTATTACATTATTAGTCCTTCCTTTCCCTGGCGTCAGCAGTTTCGACTACAGGGTGTTCGCCTCACCTCGCAGGGCTGGGGGCAAGCCAGTTGCTTTGCAGTTGCCTTGGAGCGGGAATTATTTACCCCTTTGCCTTGAACCACACATCAAATAAATGGCTGAGTTGCTCCCCCATTTGATTCTCTGCTTGTAGCAGGTGCCCCCTAAAAGCTCTTCTTCTGCTTTTAGTTTCATTGATCCAAATTCCTTCAACGTCCTGCTGCTCTGAAGTATCCGTTTCCATTACTTTGTAAAGCACCAAGTACATTGCTGGCACTATATAAATGCTTGATGATAATAATAATTAATAATCAGTGACCCTAAACGGGTCATTGTTCCTTTTAAGCAGAGTGCTGCCCCATATCCATCTGCCCAGCCTGGTTTGAAATGACCCTCTCCTTTTTTAAATAGTTCTGATTGTTTCAATGTCTAAGGAAGGGCCCCATATGGTCCCAAAAGTTTGCACCCTTCCTCCAAAAGTTGTTGGCCCAATAAAAGAGGTCGTTTGAACTACTTGGTTTCCATTTTTCCTTTTTTAAAAAAAACAATGCTGATTCACTGTATCCTCGGTCCCCTTTCTTCCCCCTGACCAGATTATGCCATTTCCAAGCCTGACATTTTAACCCGCGTTGAACAAGAGGGAGCTCCCTGCCTGGCAGAACAGCAGAACCTGGAAAGGAGAGAAGTCCCTCCCCAGCCCAGCCTGGGTGAGTACGTAGTGGGTTCAAGTGGAAATGGCCGTTGTGTTCATAGCAGGGAATCTTAACAGAAGCTCAGAGATCCAAGCCCTCGATAGGTTTTAATCACCCGGTTTTTTTGTATCACCATTGCAGATGCCCCTCACAGCTTTCCACCTGTCCCGGCGACTTCTGACAGCATTGCACCAGCTCCCGGCACAGGTAATAAATTAAAACACCTTGGGAAGCAAGAAGTGTGGTGAATACTGGGATATCATGCCGCTTCTGGTGGGGAAACTTTGCAAACCAGCAAGTGGTTTTTTTTGTTGTTACCTGTAACAGATTGCCCCAAGTGCCTTGCAAGGCCAGGCCCAAATCCCTGTAGGGGTGCAGCCTAGAGATGGGCAAGTGCCTGTCCCTTTAAAGGTGCGTGAGTTCCAGGCAGCCAGGGTTAACTGGTTGGGAGTGAGCAGATACTAGCTTAGGCGAAGGTGGTTGGGCCTAAGAAAGTCATATGACCAGGGATAACAGGGAGGAGATCCCAGGGAGTAGCTTTGGGTCTGGCTGGCTAAGGAAGCCAGGGTGCTGAGCTGAGCAGCATGAACAGAAGGTGCAGAGCACTGCCAAGGAGCCATGTGGCCAAGTATTTGGAGCAAGCCAAGAGAAGGGGGGCAAATACAAAGAGGGTCTGAGGCTGGTTGAGTGATGATCACCATAAAGAGACAGAGAGACGCATGGGTGTGTTACAAGCGCTGTAAATAAACAACAGTGATGGCGAAGGAAGGTCCTGGGTGGCTTGTGTGTGGAGGCCGGATCTGCAGAGACTTATTGTGCAAGTTGCCTCTGTGCCCTCAGCCGAACCGACTTCCTCCTGCCAAATGGCTGATCCGGCAGGGGAGCAGGGGACCCTCCTCCCACCCTCTAGTGCAAGGTTGACCCTCGCGGCTTGCCGTCCAAGCGGGGCAGAGCCTGCCTGCTCGGGAAGGGAGAGCGCTTTGCCCCAGGCTGTGGAGGGGGACATGGCAGAATTTTGCCGTTCCCTGCTCACTGTCTGGTGCTTGGGCCATTGAGAGGGATTGTCTTTGTACCTTGCTGAACTCAGCTCAGATTAGCTACGGCGTGCATTTGTTCGTTATCGTTTCTGTAGCGTGTTCAGTGTTCAAAGTGCTTTAGTAGTAGAAATAGTCATTTTTTTATATAGCACCAGCCATGTGCTCAGCGTAGAGAGATGCCCTTGCCCCAAGGAGCTTACAATAAGAAGAACATGAGCGCCAGACTGGGTTAGACGAATCAAGCCCAGTATCCTGTCTCTGACAGTGGCCATTCTCAGTTACTTTGGAGAAGTACCCAAGAGATGATAAAGGAGTGATCCATTCCCTAATGTTCACTCCCAGCTCCCAACAGTCACATGTTTCCTTCCCCCATACCTACTTGGCTACATGGGGCTGCCCTTGATGACTGTTGAGAGCTCAGCTCCTTCTGGGGACGAGGCGCTGGGAGCACGTTACACCAGCGCTCCATAGTCTGCAGTGGCTGCCTATGGCTTTCTGGGCACAATTCAAGGGTCTGGTTTTGACCTTTTAAAGCCCTAAACGGTCTAGGCCCCACATATCTGAGAGACCGTCTGTCCTTCAGTGCCCCATTGCGGCCCCTTCGACCGGCCGGGAGTGCCCTCCTGTGGGTACCCTCTGTTAGCCTTGTTCTTACGGCAGGAGTTCTCAAGGGGCCGTTCTCAGTCGCTGCCCCAATGTTATGTATGGAACTCCCTTGCCCCGGAGCTTCAGTTGAGGTCAGGCCTGAGCATCTTCAGAAGGCGGCGGAAGACCTTTCTGTTTGAAAAACATTTGGTGGGTGGAGATAGGAGTAGGCTTGTTAGGTGCTTTGGGGGTGGGAAATTGGGAGGTGGGTTTGGTGGGGAGTTGTGGGAGGGTTGGGGGTTTAAGAGAGCGTGACCACTTCCTCTGCTTGGAACTCCCTCCCTGAACACACACACACACACACCACACTGCTCCCTCCTTTGTGACCTTCAGATCCCTCCTAGAAACCTACCTCTTCCATCAGGCCTTCCCTACCTTCTCAGCCCCCTAGATTGCTCCTTCATGCTTCTCCTTACACTGTCCCATACTTCTGGATGCCCCTCGTCGCTAAGCTAAGCCCAGGCCTCTGCAGCTTCATGGAAGTATCTCTTGTTGCCCCTCCTATGCTTTATGCCCCTGGGGGCAGAGACCTGTCTCTCAAACCATCACAGTTTAGTGCCAGGCACGTTGCAGGTGCTTTATTGATAATAAATAGCAATAGCTGTAGCATCTCTTTTCTCTGACCAGAACCCCCCATTTCTACAATGGACATTGTCTCCTGGATTAAACAAGAGGAGGAGCCAGGCGTAGCATACAACGAAAGCACCAAAGGAAGAGAGATCCATAAAAGCATGTATGCCGGTGAGTACGGCAAAATCACCGTATGAAGAGACTCTCCTGTATAGCTGGTCCCCTCACATTTACTTGGAGATGCCTCCAGTGGAATGGCCTCTCTGCTTGCATTGTGGGTTTGGGGGGGAAGGCGATCTCCTTTTGGAAAGGCATCCCTCTTGGAGACAGGAGAGTAGGCTGGGACTGGACTTGAGGGGAGGTGGGAATTGCAGGAGGGGGTACAGGGAGTAGAGAGGGAGTCCACTTGAGGGGGAAGTTTTTCAGCACCTGTCAAGGAAGGGGATAGTATCTGCATGAGGGAGAGGAGGAATTGATTTTCCCCCCTCTTCCAATGGAAGTCTATTGTGAGTCAGATTCCCACATTGTTGGTCATGAGGGGAGACCCTGGGGGTATCCTGCATTCTCCTGTTGTGTAAGACAAACTCCTGCTCTTCACCTTTAAGGCTCTTCATGGCTTTGCTCCCCCCTATCTCTCTACACTTGTTTCCCGCCACATCCTCTGCCCTCACCCTTGCCTGCTTGCAACTCCCGTGCTCCTCAAAATGTATCTGCCCCGTCTCCCTTTTTGTCCTCCCTCCGCCACCNAACTCCCTCCCTGAACACATTAATTCTGCTCCTTCAAATCCCTCTACCTCTTCTGTCAGGCTTTCCCTCGCTCCTCATAGACACAAATTGCTTGCTGATACCTCCTTCACTCACGTGCTCCTCTTCTCTGTAACTAAGCCAAGCACGGGCACCTGCGACTTCTCTGCTTCATGGATGTCTCCCTGTCCTTCCGTATGTGCCCCTGTCCTTGTCTCTCCTAGACTGTAAGCCCCTTGGGGCAGGGACCTGTCTCTAACAACTGATTGTGCTGTGCCAGGTACATTGCTGGCTCTCTAATTAATTAGTAAATAATAATATAGACTGGTAACGTTTGTGAGAACTGCCATTTATTGTTGGGATTATTATTATTATTTATTCATATAGTGAGAGCAATGTGCCTAGTGCTGAGCAGTCCTAGTTAGAGACATGTCTCGGCCCCAAGGAGTTTGCTAACTAGGATGGACACAAGTGGGGAGACACAAGGAAGGGGCGCACAGGGAGACGTTCACAAGGATGAAGGGTTGCAGGTGCCACGTGCTCAGCTTAGTCACAAAGGGAGTTGAGGGACCCTAAAGGGTAAGAGAAGGGTTGTGGGGGAACCTCCTTCCTGGGGACCAAACGTAGCCCATGGCTGGTTTTTTATTTGGCCCCTTTCCAGTTCTCAGATCTGGAACCGTGAATCCAGCTTTTAATTTACACCAGGGAAGGGCAACTTCCAGCCCACGGGCCAAAGCCGACCCACCGCCATTTTTTATTTGGCCTCTTTCCAAATCCTGGCCTGGGTTCCTGGATCCAGGCACTGAGGGCGGGGAGGAAGGGACGGCGGTGAAGGTAGCAGGCATTCGAGGATGGCTGCACAGCAATGATCCATTATCTGGCCCCTCTTCTTCCTGAACGTAGCCCTTAAGCCCTCCCACCCCAATTTCTGTGTGGCCCCTGGCGCTTGTACTGATACTCAGAGTGGCCCCTGGGGGGGAGGGAGGGGGGATAGCTTCCCCAGCCCCGGGGATAAGGAGAAACATAAAGGAGCAATTTCCAATTCAGTCAGCGGTTCCCCAAATTGTGTGTCTGGGACCCCATGAGCCATAAATAGAATCTCATGGCCCCAGTCGGCAACAAAGCCATGCCGAACCTACTGAATATCCACATGATTGCAATCCCATCCACAGGTGGCGTGATCTCTCCTGTGCTCCCCACCCACAGCTTGGAAACTGCTGGGGGATAAGCTAAGTTCTCGCTCTCTCTCCCCCCCCTCCCCCTTTATAGCGGACGATGGGCTCTTCCACAAAAACGAGGCATGCCAGCAGGAGAAAGGCCCGGCAAACCCAGAGCCTACCCTGACCTTTCCAGGAAGATCCGAGTCTCTTGCCTTCCAGGGAGCCAGCTGCGAGACTCAGCCCCTTTCAAGCATGCCGCAGACGGCCCCTCCAGCCTTAGCCGAGCCTTCGTACACCCTGGCGGATCTCGGCCAGCTCCCCGGCCAAGCAGGCAAGGGCCCCTACCTGTGCACCGAGTGCGGGAGATACTACAGCCAGAAAGAACACTTCCTCTTGCACCAGAGAACCCACGCCGGGGACAGGCCCTATACCTGCACCGTGTGCGGGAAGGGCTTCGCGCAGCAATCCAACCTCAGCAACCACACCCGGCTGCACGCGGCGGAGCGGCCCTACACCTGCGCGCAGTGCGGCAAGAGCTTCCTGCACCGCTCCCGCCTCACCTACCACGCCCGCACCCACACCGGCGAGAAGCCCTACGTCTGCGCCGTCTGCGGGAAGGGCTTCACGGAACAGTCCAAGCTGACCTGCCACGCCCGCGTCCACAGCGGGGACAGGCCCCACACCTGCACCGAGTGCGGCAAAACCTTCAGCCTGCAGCTCAGCCTCCTCCTGCACCAGCAGAACCACCACGGCAAGGAGCGGGCCCACGAGTGCGCAGAGTGCGGCATCTCTTTCAACTGCCACTCGGGGCTGCTGCGGCACCAGATGACCCACACCGGGGAGCGGCCCTACCAGTGCACCGACTGCGGGAAGGGCTTCCTGCGCAAGGAGCACCTGCTCAACCACCGGCGCCTGCACACCGGCGAGCGGCCCTTCCATTGCTCTGCCTGCGGCAAGAGCTTCATCCGCAAACACCACCTGCTCAAGCACCAGCGCATCCACACCGGGGAGCACCCCTACCAGTGCGCCGAGTGCGGCAAGAGCTTCCGCTACAAGCAGTCGCTGAAGGACCATCTCCGAACTCACAACGCTGAGCCGGGGCCGCCGGATCCCGCCCAGGGACTCCTGCAGGAAATTGAGAGCGGCCTGCTGGACGTTAAAATAGAAAACAACTGGTAGCGAGAGCACGTGGCCACATCCCTCAGCAAAGGGGCTCTGAGCCCTAGAGACCTGCGACATAAACCAAGCCGCCTGGGTCCCAATTGATCTCATCGGGCTTGGCCTGGGCACGCTTTCCTCCCTCAGCCCAGGCTGGGCTCTCTATCTGCAGGAGGCTTTGCTCCCCCGCAAAACGCCCCCTACAGAATGCCACGACATCGCCGCACTCCGCAGGGGCGGGGCTACATCAGAAAAGGAGGCGGGAGAATGCTGTAGCTCCGCCCCTTTCAGAGCACCGTGCTATCGCGGTGCTATTTCCTTTGAGAGGCAGGGCCACCCAGACACATGGGGCCCAGGGTATTCCGTTCAGGTTAGGCCTAATTCAGGCAAGGCTTGGCCCCACAGAATGTCTCATTGCTCCCCTGTGTCCATGAGGCTGGCGCTAACGCTTAGCAGAGGCTTGCATCTCATTCCCTTCAATTGGACTTGCCCCTGTGCTAAGTGGTTCTGTGGCACTATCCAGCCAGAGGATCCATGCCCCAAGGCTCTGGTCCTCGAGCTGCTCTGCTGGCACAAGCCTTCTCGAAGCAAGCAGGGCTGCCAGGGCGGGAGGCGTTTGCTGGAGTGCCCCAATAGGATCGCTCCGCAGCCATACGGTTTGAGTGGCCTTCTCTTCTCTGGCAGTGGAGACAAAGCAGGCAACGAGCCCCAGTGACAAAATCTGCAGGAATGTGGCCAACGTAGACTCTTGTCAAATAAAGCCGAGCGTTCGCTCTGTAAAGCGGAACAGGAAAGACAGCTGTGCGACAAGGCGGGAGCCTTCCAGTCTCGGAAAGGAGCGTGTTGATCAGAAAGAAATTCCTGGGCTCACTGATGAGATAGGAGACTTAGTGAATCTTAGAGAAAAGACATGAATCCCTCCTCTGCTCTTAATCCCAACCTCTGTCCAACTCATTCTAGTTAAGGAGTTTTTACTGTCTCAGTTTGGCTCTCGTTTGGAGACATTCCCAGGGGATGCTGCACGTCGCCCAGAGCTCAGGCTGGACATTTTTCTAAAACAAAATCCTCCTGAACTTCCTTTAATGAACATTTTGATTGATCCAACCTTTCCTTGAGACCCCAGCCTTTAATGAACTGGAGACGGTACACTACGCCCGCATGACAACTCTTTTTAAAACAAAAAAACTGCTTTCTTCTCTGACACATAATTTCAGGACCATGTGGCATTTCACGGAGGCTTCCAAAAACAGCCTCCCTCAGTATAAGTCACCAGATATTTTTTTTCACGCAGAGAGGGTGCAAACCCAGGGTGAGGGAGGAGTCGTTTCTGTAAACTCCGTATTGACCGGGGGGGGGGGGGGG
>QEPC01015304.1:27988-38109 GCA_003113815.1 Sphenodon punctatus
CTGCCACGGCCCACAATCTGCCCACACGGCGTCCCTCCCTCACACCATAGAGTTGTGGACTAGAGCGCCCGCAACGCTATGGTGTTGCCGTGGCAACCCCCAGCCGGGAGCAGCGCTCCACGCACCAGCTATCTGCAGAGTAGGCCGACGGCAGCTCCGCCTCTGGCCGGTGCCCCAGGTTTGGCTGGCCCGCTTTGCTGGCGGTGCTCCAGGACGTTCCGGAGCACCGCCAATGGTGCTGTCCCACAGCACGGACAGCCTGCCCCACCTCTGCTCCACTTCACCCCCGGGCAGACTGTCTTTAACCAGACAGGCCCACCCTGGGTCTAAAACACCCATTGTGTGGTCAAAGCCAGCCCTGTTGGCTGAGTCACGGCGCTCTTCTCTGACTAGATAGCGCCAGCATTGGCACCTGGCAGAGACCGAAGCCCCAGTCGCTTGAATTGGGACACTAACCCAAGCTAAGCATTCATGTGGGCGCTGTCAGCTGAGAAGATCACACCCTCAGTGTTGTGTGAACCAGGGGCAGGGAACCAGCCAGTTTGGATATTAATAAAAGCTCCATGGGCCAGATAGAAGTTGGGGACAAGGGTGCTTAAGGGGGAAGAGCATAGGAAGGGGGAAGGTCCAGAACATTGATCTGTCCCCTCGTGTTCACGCCCTCATCGCCGCTCCCTTCCCCCTGAGCTCAGTCCTTCAGTGCTTGAGGTAAGGACTGGAACCATGAACCAGTTCCAGGATTTGGAGAGGGGCCAAATAAAAAATTGGCTGCAGGCGAGATCGGACCCATGGGCCGCAAGTTGCCCTCGCCCAGCGCGAACGAAGAATTTTGCTTCCCCACTGTGGAAATCCAAACCCCAATCCTGCTGCCCCTTTGACTGAACTGTATGGGGCTTCCCAGGAGGGCAGCCCTCTGACCTAATGCCAGAAGCGGCATCATTTAAGCCTAGACACACCAAGGCCTGAACCGGTCCAACACAGGCTAACCTTGGCATCGGTACAGGTTGGATCAGCATTCTAGCACACTGGAACGTAACAAAAATCAGGCCAGGGGAACCAGCGCTGCAGTATCTGGAGCAAAGCAAGCCTCCGTTTGAGCCATTTAGGCTACGCATGGGGCCTCTTCAGAGCCAGATGTTTGAGGCGTTACAGCCTTAGAACAGATGGAGCTTAATTTTGTTTTTCTTTGCTTTGCTGCTGCCTTCTTAGCTTTACGGCCAAGCCTGCAAGGAACTATCTCAGGGAAGGTTCTGAACAAAAATATAGTTACTAGAATACTTTCCATTCCCCTGGTGGAGCAGGCCCAGCGACCAGAGCAAAATAACACTCTAATAAATAACAGGTCTTGTATTCATGGGCATGATTCACATTTACAGAAAGCCTTTCAAAGATCCAAACAATATTCGCAACCAAGATGAAAATTCACATATGGGGTGTGTGGTTTTTTTCCCCCCAGTTATCCACTATTCTGTAGGTTCAGTTATTTGATTTTGGCTAATGCGCATGCACAAATAGCTGAAATGAAGTAATATCCGACAAACAACCCAAAACGGATATCCAGCAAAGACAGAAGGAAGCCAGTTGCCCGTGCTTGCCACCAGAAGGGAAAACACTGAACGTTCCTGACTATTGTATATCTTGGTGGATGCAGTTCAAATAGGGTGAAGTTAAACTTTCTCAGTACCATCCAGCCCTGCGGACTCCTTGGGCCCAGAGCGGAAGCTCTGCTAATGGTTCATCGAGGCCCCTTGAACCTTTGAGATTGAAATGAAGGCGAAATAAGTACTGTGGAAGACGTTGGAAGTTGGTCCATTGCAACTTGGGCCCTTCTCACATGAGATGACCCCCACAATGTGTGCGACTGGGTGGGTGGGGGGTGTCCATGTAACAGACAGTGGGGGTGCATGCGTGCGCCATCCATCTCCACTGATCTACCACGCACGGAGGCGTTGGACAAAACGGAGGGGCCTCCGTGGACGAAAGGTGGGGGAGATGACAGTTCCCCCACGTCACGGGCTGCACATGTGCCGCGCACTCATCCCCCCCCCCCCCCCGCACCATGGCTCCTCCCGACCTGTTTGAAAAGGGCCTTGTTGGCATGGAAGAGCAGCCTCTTCTGATTTCTTGTCTCTTCAGCCTCTGAACCAAGTAGTCCACTAACATGGCAGCTCGTATAACTGCGTCTTCCCGGTTCCTTATTGACTCTGTTATCAGAAATAGATGGAAGCGCGGGCAGCCCATTTGAGCCTCCCATGATGCAACTAGCCTGTGCTTGGATGTACAGCTGATGCCATGCAGGTCATTCGAATCACCACTAACCATATCAATGCTCTGCTTTTGTATAAAACTGCTGATACTTGAAAAATGTGAAACTTTTTGGCATGAAACTTGGGTTTTGACCAATAAAAGGTACTTCTCCCACCTTCCATGTCTGCTGGGTTTCAACGTGCCGTAGCAGGGGTTCCATGGATCTGCTGGAACATGACCGATCACCTCGCTATGGAGCAGGGCAGGGCTGGATTAAATGAGTCTCGAAGCCCTTTCCAGCTCCGACTCCTGAGCGTTGTCTCTGGGCTAGAGGGCGCAGCCAAATGAGCTGCGAGAACCCAATCCCCGCGCAGCCCTGCGTCATGCAAGTGAAACCACCACACTGCGGGGCGAGCACGGGGAGCTGGGCAGATGTCTCGGCCACTGTCAGATACCCCGTCATGACCGGGGCAGGTTGAGGCACCAACCACACAAGTAGGCGCTCAGCCCTGCCTGTTCTCCTTCCCTCAACCAAAATCCCACCCCTGGATGTGACGTAACTGCGCAGTGGGCGACTCCACTCGCCACTCAAAGCACCGCAGCCGAGCTTGCTGCACGGTGAGGCACGCAGGCAGCCGTGCCTTGGGTATCCTTACCCCGGCAGAGGTAAGGCTGCTATGCAATGTGTCCTTGGACTTTTTTCGAAGGACGCAGCAGGCAGCAGCCAGCTGCTCACCCCTGGGCAGTCTCTGGCAGTCGCCGGGCACATGATGCACCGCATGGCGTGGCCCGGCTGCGGCCTGGGTTACGGCTACCCAAAGCATGGTAGCCTCTCCAGGGTGTCTCGTGTGGCTGCACCCAGAGTCTTTTCCACCGATCTCTTTTGCCTTTGTTTTGATTCATTCACTCCCATTTCATATGCTAGTCAGCTGTTCACAGGGATTCCTTTATTATTATTTAATTTTTATTACTTGATTAGGTATTTATAGAGTGCCGGCAATTTTGCTGGTACTGAACAATTGTCCGTTAGAGACAGGTGCCAGCCCCAAGGGGCTTCCAGTCTAGAATTGACAAGGGAACTTGGGGAGAGACAAGAAGACGGCCACAAAGTTGGGGATGTGCAGGCATTTGTCAGGTCCGGGGCTTGAACCCCTGCCCTTTGGGATGTGGAAGGGGTGCTTTTGGGACCTGCGCCACCGTGTGGACCTGATAACCTCCCGCATTTCTCTATATGTGTTCTCCGGTCTCCTTGCCCCTTGTATGTCTACACCCTCCCCCAGCTGGGGCTTGTTTCCCCAGCCCGGCCTCCCAGCTTCCTTATTGGCCACAAATGGTATTTAAACTCTGGTGTGCCCTCAGGAACCTGGTGGAGCAACGTCTCTTTCCTGCTTTGAGCCTTTGTTGTGGGTGCAGTGGAGTTGTGCCTTGTACGCTGTGTCTGTAGCAAATATCCCCCCTTTGTCTGTCTCCCCTATAGCTCATGTGTTGATCCCCCCCCCCTTCGAGTGTGCTGTGTGCTGCAGTTTGTCTCCCTACCTCCCTGTCTCCCCTATAGCCCATGTGTTCCAGTTTGTCTCCCTACTTCCCTGTTTCCCCTATAGCCAGGGTGTTGATCCCTCTTAGAGTTTACTGTGTTTCAGGTGTTGTGTGTCTTGGCTTGCTCCCCTCCTTGCGATCCCTCTTAGTCCTTGTGGTCTTCCCTGGGAGTTCCCAGAATTACAGCTCCCTGCTGCCTTCCCCCCGTAGCATTGGGAACCCTGTGTTCCCTTCTCTTCTTGGTGTGGGGTCTTACTACTTCTCCTTGACCTCAATGATGAACTAGACCCTCTCTGAAGCCGGATTCCCTGGCTGCAAGAAGAGAGTAGTCTCTTAGGACTCCAAGACCTACTGAGAGGTCCTCTTTCCTATAAGCTGCCCCCCCGCCCTCACCGGGTTCCTTCCTCTTCCCTTCCCTCGGGGGGTGAGCTCTCCCCCATCCTTGCTCCCCTGATACCCTGTCCCCCCTGACAGCATTTAACTTAGTTACAAGGAAGAAGGGGACCCTGAATGACAGGCCGGTAGAGGAAGCATCAGTGAGCAGCAGCCTGCGGAGGTGTGTTTTCTTCCGACCCTGTATAAACAGAATTTACACCACTTTGGTAGAGTCCATTTTTAAACCACTGTTTCAGTTTAACAGTGGGTGAAAACAGACATGCACGTAACTCTGCTTTAACATTTCTTATGCATGCTGCAGGGCTGTATTGGCACCCTTTGTGTCATGTTTTTGGGGGTCCACTACCCCACTTTCCTAGGTTGGGTGACTCAGTTTCCCTCACTTGCAGGTCACCTGAACCAGTTCTCGCTCTGGCTGATTGTCCTGCAAAGGGGATAATCCTTTTGTCTCCCAAACTCTCAGAAAGCTTCCCGTTCACACACTAGTTCTCTGGGTTCGCAAGAGCTTGAAGGCTCAAGTTGCTCAGCTTGTGTCCCCACTGTAAACAACAGAAAGCACTTCTTGATAAAGAAGAAAGTTTATTGATTACATAAGCAAGAATAGTTTGAGACAGAGTGGCTAATAAAGTAAACAAAACAACGCATTCCTAAACTACTGCGAGCATCCCTAAAGTCTTACCCTATAAAAGTCCCTTCCTCAGCCAGTGAAGTAAGGCGGCTGGGCGCCAGTCTTAAGTTAGTTAGAATCAAAGTTCTTTCTCTAAGTCCATAGTACCAGCAGTCTGGCTGATAGGTGAGCTGATGCCTCCAAGACTCAGCTCAGTCAGAGGTTGAATTGAATTCCAATTCCAGTTGTCTCTTGATGGCAAAGATCTTAGCTTAAATACTTTTGCTATCCCTTTGTGTGATTTTCCCACCCTGGAGAAGCCTTGTTTACCAGCAGGTCCGCAGAAAGGCAAACAGGAAGCTTAATTTGCAACTCCATGGGGTAGGTCTGATTTCAGTAGCGAATCCACATTGGCCTCTCTTTTGTCTCCATTGCATGAAGCGAGTTTGCCTCTCGGCTTCCACATTACATGAAGTGAGTTTGCAGTTCTTAACATTACATACATGTTTAACCTTTAGCTTTACATATGTTAGACCTATAATACAGTATCTCTCTGTGTCACTTTGCAGCCTGCGACAGGCATAAGAAATGTTAAAACTGAGTCTTCCCATGGTTAAAGTAAAGGGAATTTCTGCCCATGCGTACGGCTAGCACAGCTGCTCTCCTGCCTGAGGATCACGCTGTGAATCAATGCAAATGCTTAAGGAACACTTACGAAAAATACAAATGTTGCAAGTCCTGCATTGGCACCTTAGATGGGTGTTGTCACCCGTTGTGTGCTGCCACATCACAGCCAGGGGCGGGATTTTGGTTGGGCCGGGGGAGGGAGGCATTGGCCTTGGATGCCAATGTAGGGCCTGCAACCTGTATTTTTCATAAGCGTTCCTTAAATATTTGCATAAACTTTGACCTGAATCAGAACCAAAGGAGAAGTTTCTAACTATGGCCGCTTTAAACGAGGCGCTGAAAAGCGCCTCCTGAGTCCCGCGTTTAGAGAAAAGGGGAGTGTTTACATGATCCCTGCACTGCTGGAAGAGATGTGCTCCCCATTGTCGGCAGTGGCGTGCCGCTACCGACAATGGGGAGCACGTCACTTCCGGCAGCGCGGGGAGCATGTAAACACTAGCGTGGACTCCCAAAAGACTATAAGTACCAGCCCCTGTGATGAACATTAGTCTAAGAAGGTGGATTAAAGTATTTACACCAGAAGAATTAAGATAAAATAATATATTTACTGTTGTCACACCATGGACAAAAGTACACTATTCTTATATCAATACAATGTATATCAAGCTGTATTCTGCTTCTAGATTTAATACATATATGCTGTATGCATTACACAAATCTATTATTTTCTACAAAACAAATCCATTTTTGTGTTGGACATGACATGTTTCCAATGGGATGGCCCGGTTTTCATCAGCAACACAAGTACAAGTCTGGTGGTATTATTATTATAATTATAAACATTTATATAGCGCCAGTTGTGTGACCTGGTGCTGTACAGAACATAGAAATAGACGCGGTCCCTGCCTGTGGCTTACAATCTAAAAGACAAGGAGGGGGAGACAGGGAGAGGGGACAGTGGGAGAGACAGGGGAGAAGACCGACAAACATTCAAGCAAATGCGAAGACTCAGGTGCGTGTGCTTGGCTTGGTTACAATCAGGTTGCAGCAGTCTGCAGAGGAGGGCAGACAGTAGGTATCTGGGAACGTCTAGCAGGCATTGGGAAAGGCAGCGAGGAAGAGTTGGGTCTTGAGAAGGGATTTGAAGGAGCGGAGGGAGGGGGCAAGGCGGATGTGGGTAGGGATGGAGTTCCAGGCATGGGGGGCAGCGAGAGAGAAGGGTCGAAGGCGGTTAAGTGAGCAGGAGAAATGAGGGAGCGTGAGGGAGGGGACAGAGGAAGAGCGGAGAGCCCGTGCAGGAGTGCATAGGGAAGATACGGTCCGAGAGGTGTACACACACTATACAAATGTATGGAGCTTGTCAAGTGATGAACACATGGGTGGCAAATATATCTGTAGGATACAAAGAAAGAAAATGATTTTAGATAAATAACATAAAGAAACCTCACTCCATTGTTTCCCAAAATTATATCCAACTGGCTAGTCCCATATTGTAGCTCTACATGCTTGAATAAAGCCAAGCAGTTGTAAGGTAAATTGATAGAAAACTCAATCTATCAATATGACTGCAAGGTATTTATTTATAACTCAATATTCTCCAAAGAGGATTTCTCAATACCTTGCCCTCCAGGAAACTTGGGCTGTTTCACAGCCCTCGTTCAGTTCTTTTATAGTACATTATGTCCCCGCGACTAGACACTGCAATAGGGGTCGCCCGTCTGGGGGCCTTGCTTGCCTTATTGCAGAATCTCTCCAAAAGGACATAGTAGCAGTACCCTAAACTGCCCAATTGTCAGCGGTCTTCTGTACGAAGGGGTGCTATCTAATTCTGGTCATTGCTTAATTATATTCCACCTGCTAACGCCAGATATTATAATCCTAAGCACTGGACCCAAATCAAGGAATTATCACAGGAAGTTGTAGCCGTTTATCCATCTGCCAAGATTCTCTTGATGGGCGACTTTAACGCCCGGCTGGGCTCTCATGATGAGGCCCTGATCCCCTTTGGCCGGAACATCCAAGACACTAGTCCCCTGGGTCCCAGGCAGTCCAAAGATAAATTGGTCAACACCTCGCGTCTATTATTTTTCAAACTGTTGACAAGAGTTCTCGCTGTTTTTATTGAATGGCCCGGATCCTGGTGATTCTCCGGGGGGGTTCACTTACCTGGGCCCGATGGGATCCAGTGTTGGAGACTATATAGCAGTTTCTCCAGATACAGCCCCTCTGCTTAGGCATTTCGAGGTAAGCTCCTTTCATGGGAGTGATCATCTCCCGCTGGTCCTTGATCTTACAAGATGCACCCAGGGCCCAGATGTGTGGCCTAAATTTTCCAATGCAGCATTTCATGTCACTATCAAAGTAAATGAGGATCTAAAGGCCAAAGTAAATTCCTTCCTCACAACCTCCCAGTATGATTTTATCAAGACCCCGCAGCCAGCTATGGTTAAACAACTTTCTTTGCTGATGGAGGACTTACACGATCGTGCTTGTATAGGGCCAGCCTGGGTAGGTCCATTTCCTCCTCCTCCCACTCCAAACCCTGGTACGACCAGGAGTGTAAGGCTCTCAGGAGCCAGTTAGTACAGAGCTACCGGGAGTATAAGGGGGTGGGGCTGGGAGCTCCTCCTCCCCAATATTTTATGGCTAGGAAGAAGTACAAGGAGACCCTCAAGCTGAAGAAGGCTGCTTTTTGGGATGATTACTGGGGAAAAGTAGTGGCTGCGGCCACCGCTAAGGATACTAGGACGTTTTGGAACCTGGTAAATAGGCAGGGCAAGTATAGGGCAGATCATTTGCCTTCTATGGTCCCCGATGAGCTCTGGGTTTCCCATTTTCGAGGCCTTTTTGCAGGAATGCAATATGCCTCTGAACCGACGCTTTTGCTCGGGGACGAGATCTTAGCCCCCCCTTGGCCTCCTGTTTCAGCCTCCGAAGTTGCGGAGATTGTGAGCACATTTTAGAACGGTAAGGCTCCGGGTCCGGACTTGGTCTCTATAGATCTGATTAAGTCCTTTCTGGACTGGTGGGCCCCCATATTGGCCTCTCTATTTACGAGTATTAATAATACTGGCCACATTCCTGCGATTTGGAGTAAGGCTGTGGTTGTGCCCATTTTTAAAAAGGGGGACCGGGCCTCTCCGGCTAACTACAGGCTCATAAGCCTGTTGTGTACTATCTCAAAGATTTATGGTTGCTCTTTAAGCTGAGTGCCTGGGTAGCCCACAATAGAACCCTATTCACAGAACAAGCGGGGTTCCAACGGGGACGCTCCACTATGGAGCACTGTCTCATTCTCCAGCACCTCATTGAAAAATATAGGGCAAGAAATTGTAGGCTTTATGTCGCATTTTTAGACCTTTCCGCGGCATTTGACCGAGTAAATAGGTCTCTTCTGTGGGAGAGGCTGGATTCTATGGGTATGGACCAACGTTTACTTCCCCTACTTCGCTTGCTCCATACCAATACCACCTTGGTTGTTAAGACTGATGCCGCGGGTCATCTCATGGAGGATATTTCCACTCGTTCAGGTGTAAGGCAGGGTTGTGTGCTTGCACCCCTCCTTTTCAACCTTTTTATTAATGGGGTAGTGCCGTTAGCTTCTTCTTTTCATTCCCCCAAATTGGCTGATCACTCCGTTGGCGCGTTACTTTACGCCGACGATATTGCTATCTTGTCTCAAACAAAGGTGGGGTTAAGGCGGCAGCTTGACTGCTTCTCTAACTTCTGTCTTCAGAGTGAGCTCAAGATTAATTATGGAAAATCCCACATTCTGATATTCTCTAGCTCTCGCCAGGTGACCCAGTGGAGGGTGGGCAAACAAGTTATTTCCCAAGTGAAGTCATTCCGTTACTTGGGATTGCTTTTTCACTCAACAGAGACCTGGAGGGGGCATGTGGAAAACGCTGCATCTCTTGCAAAAGGAACTTTTCTCTCTTGCCAGGATGTTTTCTGGTATGGGGAAAAGGGCAATAGCGCCTGCTGCCAAGGATCTACGTACCAAGGTTCGAGCCCAACTTTTATACAGGGCCGAAGTTTGGTTGCCCTATGCCACCGCCCTGGAGGGGAAACTTAATAGCCTCCAGGTGTGTTTCTTCCAGTATCTTTTGAAGATTCCATCGGGTACCCCTTCTGCAGTCATTAGGGCCGAGCTGGGTCAGCGTAGATGGTCCGTGGAGGCCTAGGCCCTAGTCTTGACATTTTTGGCCAGGTTATTCAGGACCGGAGGTTGACAAGGTATTGGAGGGAGGATACCTTTAAGAGTCCTTGGCAGCGAGTAGTGGAGTTATTCCTCAGCAAGTTAGGTTTCCATCTAGATTAGGTGCATCTGGATAGCATCGGTTTCCTAGACCCTTTTCAATCTGGGTTCCGTCCCGGCTATGGCACTGAGACCGCATTGGTGGCCTTGGTAGGCGACCGCCGCCGGGAGATGGATGCAGGATGTTCAACATTTCTTATCCTGCTAGACCTCTCGGCCGCTTTTGATACCGTGGACCATGGGCTGCTGCTGACGCGGCTGCGTGACCTGGGGGGTGTGGACGGGACTGTTCTCTAATGGTTCCGTTCATTCCTCTCGGGGAGGAGCCAGCGGGTAGTGCTGGGGGAGGAGACATCGTGCCCCCGCGCCTTATCATGCGGCGTTCCGCAGGGTTCTATCTTGTCTCCGCTATTATTTAACATCTATATGCAGCCCTTGGGGGAGGTCGTG
>QEPC01015304.1:38987-62202 GCA_003113815.1 Sphenodon punctatus
TTTTTAGTTCCCCCACCTGATTTTGATTTGTTATCTATTATATATTTATGATATTAGCCCTGTTTTAATATTTTATTATTATTGTTAGAAATGTTTTAAATTGCTTTTATTGTATTTTAATTGTTGGAAGCCGCCCCGGGCTGCTTTGCAGGAGGGGCGGGGTATAAATTTATTAAATAAAAATTATTGGGCTGGTAAAGATCTGGGGGAAATGACGACCGAGATTATCCGCAGGTTATATGATCAGGATTCCCAGGAGGAGATAGCAAGGATTAGAGCTAGGCCACATGTGGCAGATTATCTCTGTTTTATTAGACCATCACCCGACATGGCTGGTTATTTATCTTCAGCCATAGTGTCACGGGGGAAATATTTGTTTTTATGTGCAAGGCTGACTGCCTTGCCAACAGCCGTACTGGAGGGGCGAATGAGGGCAGTAGCTTTTGGCGAGCGGCTGTGCCCCTTCGATTTACAAAGTGTTGGGGCGGTTCAGCACGTGCTATTTAATTGTCATCTGTATGACTGCATTCGCGCCGAGTATCTCTCTGTTTTTCTCCAGAGATATCCGGGTAGAACCGAACAGAATCTTCTTCATCTGGCGCTGGGGGATGAGGACCCTCAAATTACTGGTGCTGTCGCCCAGTTTCTCATGGCAGCTTTGAGTCTTCGCACATTGTTCTTAAAGTTCAGGCAACCTATTGATTAAGAGTGAGGGATTGTGGCATGTTGATATATTTCTGTTTGTAATTATAGTGTGATTTTCTGGGTTTCCCAGGGGGTGTAGGGGAGGCATGAGGTTTACTGTACCCCCCTCTCCTGGGAGATGTTTTGTTTGTATGTTTTGTCTGTTTATTTGTCTGATTTGGCTTTGGTCGCAAATACATTATTAATTATTATTATTATATCAAAATCTTATAGCCATATAGGGGTAGATCTCATATAGAGTGAGTTTCAATACTATAGAATCCAATAATTACATCCACGTATTCTTCCCACAAAGTCTATAAGTTTACTAAAATAAAGTGCCACTCCATGTGGGAGGCCACAAACTCACCTACGCCCCCAAGCTTTCCCAAACATCAAATGAAACCACATATGGTCCTCTAGCAGTATGTCCTGACCAATCTCTTACCCAATATATATTGAGCCAATGAAAACTCTTCCCAGGTGTGACTCATAACCTTACTTGATAAGCTAAGTACATGCTCCTGGTGATAAACAGTGGGTCCATGGTTCCTCATTATTTGCACCAAGATTTGGAAAGGTAATCCTTTACTATCCATTTTAATTAGGTCATGAATGGGTGTCCTCCAATATGATAATATAAGCACCCCCTTCACAGAATTTAAACTACCTTTATAACAATCATTTCTAAAGTGAGGTATTACCCCACCCAATAGTGTCTCTAAGAAGTCCATTACAGAAGCTCAAAACATGTCTCTGTTGGCTCTTCCACAGTCAGTCTGACCATATACATTGGAATGCCTCCTCCATAGTCTTTATGTAGCAATACTCTTTGTAATCCCTTAGCAAATAAGCTGATTTCATTCCTTATTCTTCAAGAGGGACCATTCTCTATAGCAGACAGTTCATATAGAGATCAACCCATTCAAACTGCAAGGGCTCCTTTGATGTCAATAAACTCTTCCAAAAGTGCTCGTTCCTGATTGAGATGAGTTCACTCCTTGATCTTCAAGTAGGTGACCTTCCTCCTGGTATATCCGTACTCGTGACGTGGGGGGGGGGGAGGAGACCCTCCCAGTCTGTCCCAATCTCTGCACAATATTGACATGACCCCATCATTACAATACTAAGAGGTTCTCCCTGGTGATTGTAACCAACATAATGAAGAGAACTCACTGCAAAATAGAATAAAAGCTCAGCAAGCAATTTATAATATAATTTTGGACCAATCAATGAAGTCATTAAGACCAAAAGGAGCCAACGTCTTTAATTTCAAAATCCATCTGGCCTCTAATTTCTACAGATCTTGTTCTGAAGTGTGATGTTCAGTACAGCAGAACTGAATATCATCAGTTGAATGTTTAAAATCCATAAAATGTTGTACCATTGGTTCCATGACTTTTTTGCATCTTATATTGGATCTGTGCTCAATAATTCTGACCCTTATTTTTCTCTTGGTCTTACCCACATATTGTAAGCCACATGGGCATTGTATCAAATATATAACCATGCTACTCTGGCATGTGAAGCTGTTCAAAATCCAAATAGGGTATTTTGCATTAGGGGATTGGATCATCTGATTCCCCGTATTGAGATGACATACTACAGGCCTCACAGTGCTTGTTGCCTGGCCTCAGGACCTGGTGCTGGATTGGGTTTTCGTTAGTGAAATCACTATTGGCTAAAAAGTCCTTCAGATTCTTAGTCCTTCTAAAGGCAAAAATAGGTAATTGGGTGCATCTTGGGATATTTCTAACTAAATCCCAATTTTTAATAATCAAGTGTTTGATAATATATGCCGCCGGACTAAAGTCCAATGTAACTACCATCCTATCCTGATTCAAATTACATTGCTTAGGGGAAAGAAGCTGAGACCGCTCTGTATTTAGAGCCCTGTGAAATGCTCTTTGTAGTAAATCCCTAGGGTACCCCCTCACCAATAACTCTTGTGTCAGCTGTCGCACCTGTATTTTGAAGGAATCCAGTGATTAATTATTCCTCCTCAGTCTAAGGTATTGCCCTATTGGAATATTACTTCTGACATGGGTGGGGTGAAAACTATCAAACCTAAGGATGGAATTCACATCAGTTTTCTTCTTAAACAATGGGTGAAAACAGACATGACGCTAACCACGCTTGGTCATTTATGCATGTTGCAGGGCTGTATTGGTGCCCTATACAGCCTTGCAACATGTATAAATGACCACCAAGTGTGGTTAAAGTGTGGTTAGCGTCATGTCTGTTTTCACCCAGAGTAGTCTGGATAGTATGATCTTGTACATGAATCTGAATATCCAGAAACGATATAGATATTCTACTGAACTCTAATGTGAATTTCAACGAAAGATGTTGTGTATTCATAAAGTATATCCAGATGGCCTTCCCAAATGAAAAATAGGCCATCCAAATGCCGCCTAAAGAACTTTATATGATGTAAAAAAGGATTATTATGAGCTGTTAATATTGCTTTTTCTTCAAAATCATACATAAATAAATTAGCCAATTCAGGTGCAAACCGGCAGCCCATGGTGGTGCCACTAATCTGCTCAGTTTCAGCGTGTATGTAAGACCTGGCTGTTCCATCAGGCTTTGGGCGAGGGGCGGGCTGGGTTTTTTCCCCACATATTGTAATTTTAAATTGTTTTTTAAAAATGTATATTGTTTTTATTGAATGTTGTTCGCCGCCCAGCCCTGCCCTGAGGGCAGGATATAAATTTTAAGTAAATAAATAAAATTAATGTAGTACTGATTGTCAAAGCGAAAATAATTTTTCTTTAGTACCACCTCTGCCAGTCGGATAAGAAAACCAGTAGGTGGTGGGTAAGGACATTTCCTTCGATTCAGATATTTTTCCAAAATAACCAGAGCTTCATTTTGGGGAATGTTGGTATACAGTGATTCTACATCCATTGTGATCAGCCATGATTGTACATGTTCCACATTAACCCCCTGTAACATATTAAGGAAATGCATGGAGTCTCTCATATAGGACGGGATAGTGCAAACAAACGGTTTTTTAAAATAATCTATATATTTGGCAGCTTTTTATTATTATTATTATTAGACATTTATATAGCGCCAGTCGTGTGACTTGGTGCTGTACAGAACACAGAACTAGACGCGGTCCCTGCCTGTGGCTTACAATCTAAAAGACAAAGGGGGGGGAGACAGGGAGAGGGGGCAGTGGGAGAGACAGGGGAGAAGACAGACAAACATTCAAGCGGATGTGAAGTCTCAGGCGCGTGTGCTTGGCTTGGTTACAATGAAGTTGGTAGCAGCAGTCAGCAGAGGAGGGCAGACAGCAAGAGTAAGGGGAAAGACTAGCAGGCATTGGGAAAGGCAGCGAGGAAAAGGTGGGTCTTGAGGAGGGATTTGAAGGAGCGGAAGGAGGAGGCAAGGCGGATGTGGGCAGGGAGGGAGTTCCAGGCATGGGGGGCAGCGAGGGAGAAGGGTCGAAGGCGGTTAGGCGAGCAGGAGAAACGAGGGAGATTATTTTCAAAAATAGAGTCAAATCCTGATACTATAGGTCTACCTAGGACAGGCCATTTCATTTTATGTACCTTAGGAAGGATATAGAACACAGGCACCCTATCCCCCAAAGTGATGAGAGAGTCATAAACCGATTCTTTAATTTGACCCAGAGCATAAGCTTCCTCAATAATGCCAACAATATTAGTCTTGAGACATTTGGTAGGATCATTTTGTAAGGGGAGATAAAAAATATTATCAGATAGTTGTCTTAAATACGTCTGTTTTGTAATCTTTCGTATCCTAAATTACAATTCCCCCCACCTTTATCAGCTGGTTTAATAGCGATGTCAGCATCAGAACTCAAAGAGGATAAAGCTTCCTTCTCAACTCTAGGGAGATTGTGCCAGACATTAAAATGCATCGTATCCACCTGTACAAGGGCAGACATTATAAAATCCTCAAAAATTTTAATGTGGGGATTCCCAGTGTTGGGGATAAATGTGGATTTTGGGTGACATTGATTTCTTTCAACCTCATCTTCAAGTAATTGTTCGCCCCAAAACTCTGCTAACTTGATTTTTCTGACCAATCTCCGTATATCAATACGTGAAGAAAGAGGGTCATATCTGGAAGTGGGTACAAAACTAAGACCCTTTGCGACAAGTTAATCACTATAGATTTTTTTCAAACTTGCCTCCTCTAAAATCCTGACCTGTCTCCTCTCTCCCATTACGTCTCCGGTAAGGTCTGGTATAACGACCTTTCCCGAAAAAAAGAAGACATCATGGACCTTGAGTTGTTTGTGATCTGGTCATAATCCCCCTATTCCCACTGGAATGAGATTCATCCAAACTGTCCCCACTGGCACGTTCTTCATCCCCACTTGTATCAGTATTAAGGTTAAAAGAAACCCTTCAAACTGGAGCTTTTTTCATAGGGCACCAGTGGTAAACTATTTAGTTCATAATCCTTCAGGTCCCATGAGTTCGTCACTTGACAAGCTCCATGAAGTTGTATAGTGTGTGTATACCAGACTTGTACTTGTGCTGCTGCTGAAAACCGGGCCATCCGGTTGGAAACACGTCATGTCCAACACAAAAATGGATTTGTTTATTTTGTAGAAAGTAACAGATTGTGTAACTCATACATACAGCATATACGTATTCAATCAACAAGCAGACTACAGCTTGATATACATTGTATTGATATAAGAATCGTGTACTCTTGTCCATGGTGTGACAACAGTAAACATATTATTTTATCTCAATTCTTCTGGAGCATGTAAACACTCCCCCCGCGTGGCTTTTATCTAAATGTGGAACTCAGGAGCCGCTTTTCAGCGCCTCGAATAAAAGTGGCCTAATTAATGTTTTGCAGCTCATTATGTAGCTCGGTAAAAGCTGTCTAGATGCAGGTTTACTTTGAAATGACACTGAGAATACTATAGCATTGTTTTACTCCACAGCTGTGCCTCTTAATGTGTTCGTAGCATTAGCTCTGAACTTGAGCAACAAGAAGCTTTTGCTGCAATGTATTGTTTTTATTTATAATTTCTGCAGCACTTTCAGTGTTTAAAGTGCTTTACAATCCTTATCTAGCCCACCCTCACAACAACCATGGGAGGTAGGTCATTATTATTCCCATTTTACAGATGGGAGAACTGAGGATGAGTATGATGTCACAGCCAAGCGGATACAGCTGGACAATCAAAGGCAGCATCTTCCTCTCCGTCAGCTGTTGGTTCCCAAGAATGAGATGCTGCTTACAAGGGGCTGCAGCAGGGAGAGCAAACGGCATGCTATATGGAGGCCACCACCTGTGCTGTGTTCTGCTCTTCTCCAGACCTAATCTGCTACGCTACAATAGGCAGGCAATCTTCTGGCTGCAGCGACAATGGCGTCTGCAGTAAGGCAGCACGCTGTGGAGCTTCTGGCCCTTTAAGGGAGTTAAAATGGTGCCCAGTTGAGCGCAACTGGGCGTGGAGAAGAGAAAGACCATGCCAGCCACCAGAGGAGTTCAGGAGGATCTGCGTTGCTGTTCTCTGGAGCTGTCGGAGGACAAGAGGTATTACGGACTTGGCAAAAGGCCTAGGAGGCAGAGGGGTGCCCCTGGCTGAACCCCAGGCCTAGCCAGAGGGTTTACCTAGCCAGGACTACACACAATTTGGTATCTAGGTTAGGGGTGGTTTGCACAGACTGCAAATAAAGCAAGCTGTGTTTGAACTCAACCCCACGCGGCTGGATCCAGTTCTGGGTGTGGATTCTGAGGGCTGGGCCCCGCTACATTGTCATTGCCAAGCCCGTTCCGTTAGCGCATGTTAGCCACATGCAGCACAAGAAGCCTGGTTCTAAAGGGACAGCCCTTGCCAACAGTTAAAATGGGTACCCACAAAAAGTGGAGTACTCGACCAGACTCGGTACCCACTGTTGCTGATTTACTGGTTTCCATCCCTGGTTTCCAGCTTCCAGTACTGATTTTTGGACTTTCTATCCCAATCCCTGTACCGACCTACCGTTTTGGTGACATGGTAACTGTAATACCCAGTATTTTGGGGGGTAATTGGGTGCCCAACTTGGTATTTCGGTACCAATCACCACCACCCCCGCCCACCAGACCACCGGAAAAGGTGGGCATTACTCGCCGGTAGCAACTGCGGTCCCTGTTTCAACTCCGCCCTTGCCATAAGCAGCACCGGTGTAAAGTATAAGGGCAGGGGAACAAAGCTAGGGTGCTACCCGTACTTAAGCTGTGCTTCTCCCCCACCCCTCTTGGGGAACAGAGCACCTCACTGAGATGATCAGGCCTCGTTTTCCCAGCCCTGCTCACAACACCTCTCTCTCTCGAGATCCCACAACAGAGCATGGTTGGAATCTCTTCACGCTTTCAAAGATCTTTGTCCTTGGAAGCAGATCTAGGAAGTATATACCTAGTGGAACTGAGCCCTACAGCCCACCCCTCTTGGGCAGAAAAGAACTGCTACTTATCCTCCACACCTCTAAAGGGCAGGATACGCTATCCAGGAGCAGGGGACTGAGGCTGGCAGGACGGTTACCGGAAATGGAATCTGGGCAGGAGAGCGTTCTTAGGATGAGGTCCATGGGATCTTTCATAAGCACTCAGAGACACGGTTTACATCTTGTTTAACAGTTCCACAAGAGGCACAGCTGCAGCACCGACTCCCCGGGACGTATCTTTAATAGGGTGCACTATGGGCCCTTGAGAGACTTGACTTGGAGACTGATGAGTCAGCTGATTAGCCCCTGGGCTGGAGAGCAGAAAAGCCCAGAAGCCTGTGAGAGAAGGGGGCACGGCCCGGGCAGTGAAGTCATTTGGGGCTGAGAGGCTAGAGAATGCCAAGGAGAAAGAACCGAAGGGAAGTTCTATATACTTTAGAAGCAAGCTGCCAGCAACCCAAACAGAGACAGAGCTGGGTTATCACGAAAGCTGTGGTGTTTGGCTTGGCCGGGCAGAGCTGACCCACTAGTTTGTGGGAGACGCCCCTACATCGAGAGGAAAGGAACTGGCTAAGGGGAGCTGGGAGATGAAACAGCTACACCTCAAGCTAGACACTAGAGAGAGTGAGTTGGTAACAGCTAATTCCCCATATCCGGGGGCTAGGGAGGCTAAGGGAGCATTGCACCCAGCCTGCTCTTCCAGAATGGTCAACCTGGCTTCCTTCAGCCAGGCTGTGGCTTGGAGGCTGCGTGCAGCTCTCTGGGCCCGATGCCACCAGCCAATCACAAAGCAGGAGGAGTTTTTTTTGTGTGCGTCTTATGGCTCTCAGCTACAGGATGATTTGGTAAGCAGCTCGTGGGGTTAAGAACCTTGGCCACCCCACTTGAAATGAGGAAGGATCCAGCATGGGGCACATGCAAGACACACTAGTGCTCCCACCGTGCACAAGTGGGGCGGCCCGAGATGCAGGCGGGTCTTCCCAGTCACTCTCCGGGCACCAATGCACTCACCCTGCCGAGCAGCTTCGGGGGCTCAGCAAAGACCGACGGGAGGAGGAAGCTTGCGGGGCAGCGTCCACGTTGCAGGGGCCAGCCAGGGCGAGCGTGCAGCTGCTGGTGCTTATTGAGCGTGGAGCGGCGCCCGAAGCGCTTGTGGCAGAGCAAGCAGGGAAACGGCTTCTCCCCGGTGTGGATACGCACGTGCTCGGTGAGGTGCGACTGCCTGCGGAAGCTGCAGGCGCAGCGGGCGCAGGCGTAGGGCCGCTCCCCCGTGTGGAAGCCGTAGTGCTTGACAAAGTCGCGCTTGAAGATGAACTCCCTGTCGCAGAGGGAGCAGGGGTAGGGGCCGTTCTCCGGGTGCACCCGCTGGTGAACCCGCAGGTAGGAGTGGCGTCGGAAGCACTTGCCACACAGTGGGCAGGGGTACGGCTTCTCCTCTGCACCGTGGCTGAGCTGGTGGCGCTTCAGGGCCTGCTGGGTACGGAAGCCCTGAGGGCACAGTGAGCAGGGGTACGGCTTCTCCTCTGCACCGTGGCTGAGCTGGTGGCGCTTCAGGGCCTGCTGGGTACGGAAGCCCTGAGGGCACAGTGGGCAGGGGTACGGCTTCTCTGCACCGTGGCCCAACAGGTGGCGCCGCAAGGCCTGCTGGGTACGGAAGCCCTGAGGGCACAGTGGACAAGGATATGACTTCCTGGCCATATCGGTGTCCCGGTGTTTGGCAAGTGTTGCCTGGTTGCGGAAGCTTTGCTGGGGATAGTTCCTCGCTCGGCTTTTATCCCATGGGCGCGACTTTTCCTCCGAAGCCGGGCCCCCATCCTCGATGAGGAGCGGCCGCGCCGGGACCCCCACGCTGGCTGCTGGCCCCTTCTCTCCCATGTTTCCCCTCCTCTGGCGTAGGGCCGGCCATCTCTCCTGGGCATGAGCCCTCTCGTGCCGCCAGGCGTATGCCTGCGTGCTGAAGCTCTTGTTGCACTGGCTACATGGATAGGCCTTGGCAGGCAGCCAGGCCTTCCCCGTGGCTGCCTCCTTCTCCCGCGTGGGCCGAGCGTGGGTCTCCTGGTGCTTGTTGAGCGTGGAACGACGGCTGAAACGCTTCGGGCAGAGCCCACAGAGGAAGGGCTTCTCGCCCGTGTGCGTCCGCAGGTGGTCGCCGAGGTGGGAGCGCCGCCGGAACCGCCTCCCACAGAGCCCGCAGGGGTGGGGCTTGTCCCCAGGGTCAGGCACCCGCTGAGGCACCAGGAGGGACGGCTCCTGGCCGTGGGGGAAGGGTCTCTGCTCCGAGTGGCTGCGCCTGTGCTTGGCGGCGTAGGAACGTGTGCCGAACCGCTTGCCGCAGACACCGCACAGGAACGGTTTCTTGGCCCCGCGCCCGGTTGTCGTGCGCCTCTTCCAGTCTCGCCTGCACGGCCGGGCGCTCGGCCAGGCTCTCTCTTTGGCGTGGGTCTCCTGGTGCTTGTTGAGCGTGGACCGGCGGCCAAAGCTCTTGGCGCAGAGCCCGCAGCGGTAGGGCTTCTCGCCCGTGTGGGTGCGCAGGTGTTCGGTGAGATGAGAGCGTCGCCGGAAGGTTTTGCCGCAGCAGGTGCAGCCAAAGGGACGCTCGGCATTGCGTGCCGGGGGCCGCAGGGGCAGCTCTCCGGGGTGCAGGCGATCCCAGACGCACTGGGAGAACGGCTCGCCCCCTGGGGACCCGCAGAGAGATGGCTCCCCCATCACGTAGACCCGGAGATTGTTAATCCCCTCCACCTTGTAACGGATGAGGCTGGGGTTCTTCCTGTGCCCAGGAGCCTGTGCTTCTACATGCCACCGGCCAGGGCGTGCGTAGGGCCCTGCTGCTTCTTCGGGGACACGCTGGCAGGCAGGAGGGCTTGTCTGCTCGTGGAAGCCGGCTCCATAGTCCGTGTCTTCCGTCTCCTCTTTTACTGGGGCGATGTTGCCATTTCCCCACGGCTGCTCCCCTAAGCAGCCTTCCCACCGAGGGGGCGTCTCTTCCTTGCACCGTGGGGGAGCTTTGCTGAGAGCAGGACGGGACCCCGGGCCCAGCTCACTCTGGAAGCACTGGGTATCTTCTCCCTTTGGGGGTTCTTCCTTCAGGGTCTGGATTTTAACCTCCTCAGCCTCCACTTTCACCTGCCTGCTCTCGGACGGGCGTTCGGCCACTGGAAAAGAAAAACACAGATCTTCTGAGAAAGGCGCATCCTCCCTGCTAGCGTAGTGATTCTCCGTGTGCTTTTAGGATTCACAACTGGTTCCCCTTTGTGTGTGTTCCCTTCCCCCTTTTAAATGGTTTTTTTAAATGGATTTCCAATTTGAATGGGGTTTTGTATTGCTTTGTTGTATGTGGTAAAGCGCTCAGAGTGCCATTTGGCAGCAGAACACTATAGAAAAAAAATGATTCTCCTTATTAACAATAATACACCCAGGGACTGCACGAGCTCTTTTGGCCAGAGCATCCCGCTAGGAGCTGGAATTCAGTTTGTTACAGGCTGTTCCAACGATAGGACAGCTGCTAGTTGGCAGCAGAACCAACTAGCGGCACTGCAGCAGCTTGGGGAGAGGGCGGGAGCTGGGGCGGAGAGGGGAGAACACGTGGAGCCAGTGCCGGTAACCGGATCCCGCGGTGACATGCGGGGCAGGGGGTTGGACCTGGACATGGGGGTTGGTTATAACCAGCCTCCCCCCCCCTTTGTCTATGTGCGGGGGTGTTTGGTGTTCTGTCCCCCCCTGCGGCGGCTGTGGATGAGGACATGCCGTGCCAGCCTCCCCCTCGTGGGGAAGTGTTTGTTGGGGGCCGTTGTCATTGTCCCCTTCCCCCTGGAGACTGTGGCAGGGGGCTTTTTCCATCTCCCCCTTGGGAGCCCGGGTATCAGTGGGCTGGGGGACGCCTACCTGTCAGCTGGAGCATGATGCCGGCCCCTCCACCCCCAGGAAGGGGACGGGACGTGGGGAAGCCGTCTTCTGCGTCATCCCTCAAGTCCCGGGAGCGGCTGAAGGGGCCGAGAGATGGACCGGATGTATGCAGTGTGTGTTGGGAAGGGGAATGTGTCTGTGGCAAGTGGAAGGTCTCTCCCTCCTGGTGAGAGCAGGAGGGGAGACGGAGGGTCCCACCCTGGTGGCAGCAGGGGGAGGGGGTTAAGGAAGCAGTTAGGTTATATGAAAAGATGGAGGGGTATAATTTGTAATGAACTTGAGGGGTGGATAGGATTATACTGCGTATGTAATCCTAGATTGGGCGGGGGGGGGGGGGGTATTATTATTGCTGATGGTGATATCTGATACTTATGTATATTATGTATTGTAATATTTTTGTTGTGAGCCGCCTCGAGCCATTTGTAATGGGAGGGGCGGGATATAAATTAAAATTGATGATGTTCCCCTCTCCTCTCCTTTGTCCCATGAAATGTTATCTCCCATTGGACTGGGGCAGTAGGCTCCGGGATCCCGTCTCTCTCCTCTTTAGACTACTAGTGCTAAATTCATCTGTGGTGTAACTTCCAGGGCATCGTTGGCATTTCCCAATGATGAGTCTGGGGCCAGTAGCCCCAAAGTTTGGCCCTGGCTTTAGCAAATGCTGAACAGGACAGACCCAAGCAGCGTTTAAAACTGGCCAGTCATCTGATCCACAAACTACAGGGGAAACGGGATGCACGCGGCTTGGGTGTCTCCATAGCATCAAGTTGTAGGTGTATGGCAGGGGTAGGGAACCTCCCCCCCCAGCAACCCCGGGCCATTTTGAAACAATACAATCTCCATGGGCCAAATAAGATAAAGGGGTGGGGGGTGGGGTTTAAGGGACCATGCACTCAAGATGGCAGAAAAGAGGAGGGTCTTAGAGCTGAGCTGAAACAGCCTTTCCGTTTTCATGGAACAGTTCTCCAAAAACAGAATGGCTGTTGGAATTCCAAGCGATCAGAATTTGTTTTGGAATTCCGATCCCCACAATATGGCACCCAGCCCTAACAACACTGCCACTTCGTGCAGAAACGGGTGCCCTTTTTGTTACTGTTACGTGAACAAAAATCAGAACCATGCTTCATTCCGATTTTCGTTCAGACCAGTCGAACCAACAGGCTCCGTTAAATCCGGTTGGAAATGGACTTTTGCCTCTAGAGGGTCCCGATCCTGGAGCTTGGCCAAACTGGCTCTCGGGTCTGGGCCCTGCGCTGCCTTGGCAGTCCTGCGTCTTACTCTCGTCTACCTAAATCTCTGCAGTCGAATGGCGGCTGCTTCCCCAAAATCTCAGCAGCCAAGACGGCCGAGCACCAGCTCCATCCACCAATGGCGATGCAGGAGAGAGCTGTGTGTGCGCGCACAGGCATGTGTGTCGTGTGGTTCTCAGACACAGGAAGACTTTGGTGCATTTGAGAACTGAGCCCACCCCTGGTTTATGCCATGGCTCCCGCTGTTCTGGCAAACCACAGCCCCCAGCCGGCAATCTCCTCCGAGCTCACTCGGTGCTTGGGGGATTGGGCTGAATCCACAGTCCAGGTTCAGGAATTGGAAATAAGCTACCTTAAAAAACTGCTGCCAGCCAGAGGATTCTCCACTCCTGCGTGTAACGACTGGACGAGAGGAAGGTTATTTGTCTTTTGATGACAGGAAAGAGCCAGTTTCCTAGTTGCTCTTTTTACCGACTCACCTAAAGCCACGTTAGTGACCAGTCTCCCTGCTGGATCAACGTGCCCTGCCCGCAGCGTCTCCCCTACTTTCATCTTCTCGGTGACGTGGGGGTTGGGTGTATCCCAGCCTGCAGGGTGGAAACACGCAGAGTTAATCAGTGCTCCCTGGCACCGACGGTGTCAATCGTAGAAGCAGCTGGGCTACAAGCTGCTGTCCGGCAGCAGGCTCCCCTGTGCATCAGCTGAAAAAGGCATCACCCAGGGGGGCCCCCGTAGAAAAACGGAAAATTCTGTAGGAGTCTGCCCTTCCTTCTGCCCAACCCAATCCCACCCCCTGCCTGCTCTGGGAATCCCCTCCCCACCTCCTCCCCCACCGCTGGGATCCTCAACTTACCCCGGCCCGCCTAACAGCGGGAAACCCCGGCGCAGCAAGCGTTGCCATTGGCGACCCTGTGGTGAGCAATCATTGCATGTAAGCCTCTAATTGACGCGCATGCTGTGATTGATGGGTGATGTCACCACATGCAAGCCAATCAGAGGCTTGTGTACGGTGATGTCACCCAGCCTGGATTCCGTGCAAAAACAGAAGGTTGCTACCTTGTAAACAAGGTTCTTCGAGATGGCTCCGAACAAGGAGCCACTCGAAGAAGAACTGCAATCTGCGATAGCACCTTCCCTTCCCTTGGGGCCCTGGACATAGCCTAAGGGCAGAAGTAAAACACAGGCCTTCCTGAGTTCTGATCCTGGCTCTGCCACCGGCTCCCTTTTTGGTGTAGGGTGTATCCTTTAACTGTTCTGCTTTGCCGATGTAAATGGTTCTGCCCGTAGTCAGGGCCCGGTGAAATCTGTGTGTTTGAGGGGTGATGGATCAATCACTAGACCATAGAGCAGTCAAAGATACGGAGACAGACGCAGGGAATTGCCAAAGTATAAAAGGTTTTATTACCAGATGTGGAGATGAATGGGCTCATTCCCTCCGGAGCGGAGAGAGACAGAATGTGGGCTGCAACAAAGGTCCGCTAAGCTACACTGGCACTGAGATTGGAACACGGGTATCTGGGGGTCCTAGTGACACCTCAGGGTTGTTTATAGGTCAACACACAAAGGACTCTGACCTGTCCAATGAGGTGTAAGCTCACTGGCATAATTAGACATACGTAGAACTGTACATTCTCGAAAGTATCAAATTCATCCTACATTGGTCTTCTATGTCATTTCGTAACCTCCTCTATCAATATTCTGATGGAGAGAGACAGCCTGGCAGGGATGAGACTTCTTATCACACAAATATTTCCTCTTCCCAAGACTATATTAGGCCGAGCATGGGCATATTTCTACAGTTACCGAATGTTCTTAGTTCTGGTAAATGACCCCTGTTAGGTTTCATTTCTCTCTGAAGAAACCTTAGCCCTGACATGAGTTCAGGCTTGAGCTAGAGTCTGGTTCATTGTAAGCTCTCGGGCAGGGACCGTATCTATCTTATTTTTTGTAAAGCGTCAGGTACATCGCTGGCGCTATATAAATGCTTATAATAATCATAATTAATAATACCTAATGGCTCAACACCTACATTGCGATCACAGCCATTTTTGCAGAATTTTGCATTTTTGGCCAAAGTGTTGTGGAAATTGCCTCTGGCAGCGCAAAATGACACCCTGAGCAGGGAGCGTTATGAGCCAGGCAACCCGATGCTGGTGCTACTAGTGCCTGGCAATGCTGAAGAGGAGGAGCCCACAACCCATCCAGAAGAGAGAAGGCAGTCTTTCCCCCCCCGCCTCGCCCCCATAGGTTCATGTGTCATTTTGTAATCTCTGTATAAGTGAAGCACGTGCACCTGCATCTTCTCAACCTCATGAATGTTTCCTTGTCTCTCCCAATGTTCACCTCTCCCTCATCTCCCCCTTCCTTGTCTCTTAGACTGTAAGCCCTTTGGGGTAGGGACCTGTCTAACTACTGACTGCACAATGCCAGGTACATTGCTTGCCCTATACAAATAATAATAATAATTAATAATGGCATTTTGGGACATTCATTTGCATTCAAATGTAGCTTTATTTGCAGGACGGAGCTACTTTGCATAGTTAACTTGCATATAGTGAATTTATTCTGCTTGCAGAATTTGGAAAAACAAATGTTTTTGAATGTACAGATGCCTGGCCGTGGTTAGCTATCCTAACAGCTGCCCAGTGGAATTGCACACCCCTAGGTCCATCTGGTCTCTTACCCCACCTCTGAAAGTCAGCAGAAGCTTTAAAGCCGAGGTTCCCACCTGCAAAAGGGACCGAATCCCAAATGCTATTAGCTAGACCTCATGGGTCTCTGCTGCTGTTCGGGGTCACAGGATTCTGTCTCAAAGAGCGTGGGGGAGTCACACAAATAAAAAGGTTAGAACCCTTGCATGATGGCAAACCCACAAGAGGCTTCACAAATCCCAATCTCCCCTGTGCTGCTCACAAACCCTCCTGGCTTTGCAGGAGCCATGTGGCTGCCTGAGTAACAAGGCCAAGAACTAAGTAGGCCATGGAGATTAGAGTGACTTCCCTTTTTATTTATTATTATTATTATCTATATAACACTAGCAATGTACTTGGTGATGTACAATCCTAATTAGACAGGTCCCTGCCCTGATGGGTTTACAATCTGGGAGAGACACGGATACAGTCAGGAAGTTGAGAAGTCGCAGGTGCATGAGCTTAGCTTAGTTACAGGGGAGAAAGGGACCATAAATGAAAGGACCGTAGAGGAAGCATCAGTGAGCAGCCTGGGGGGATAAGGAGATAAAAAAGGAGGAAGAGGAGGAGACACTGCTATTTGGCTCGTTCTGTACAGAGGGAGAGGGATTTTGTTCCTAAGGGTCTTTGGATGAGCACGTTCAAAGAAATAAGCTCTTTTAAGGGACCCGCTGAAATTCAAGCAAGGCTCGATTCCCCGTTGAACACTCACCCAGCAACTCCAGGGCCTCGTAGTTCTCTTTCATCACGTCCCAGTACAGCTCCTTCTGCCACTCTGCCAGCATCTCCCACTCCTCCCGGGAGAAATAGACAAGGACATCGTCAACCGTCACCGGGATCTGGAATCAGAAGTGTTCGAAGCTCAGCACCGCTCCGTGCTGTACTGAGTCAGCCCAACGGCCATCGAGCCGACAGCAGCCCTTCCTGGTTGCTTTGGAGAAGTACCCAAGAGGTCATCATGGGGTGAGCCAATCCCTGCAGCTCATCCCAACAGAGGCTGCCTCTTGCAAATATGCAAGACTCGGGTAGCCAGAGTAGCGGTGGATAAAAGTCCCCAGGAAACGGGCAGTCAAATCCTCGTTTGGCCAGGAACTTACTGCCTGTCCTTGGGCAAGTCAATCTCAGGGCGCTTTTAAACGATACAAAAAAGGCAGCTGATCCTTTAATTAGCCGCCTTTCTGTGTGATTGTTTAAATGTTTGGCCCGGTTTGATGCCGGATCTTTCCCGCATCAAACCGGCCGAGGATTCATGCCCCCTCACTTGTGTACCTGGGAACCGCCGCGTTCCCTGGTTTGCAAGCAGGGGGAGGCGGAGGAAAGCCGGCAAAAACTGCCGCCTCCAGGCAGCGCTGATAAACACCCTTCCCCTTCTAAAGCCCCCAGCCAGTGATTAGATTTAATCACTGGCTGGGGCAGAGAAGATGACTTTTCCCAAACCCGGCTTTCTCCCAAGCCCACTTTGAAGCTGGCTTCTCCAAAACGCGCTTGGGAGAGCGCACGTTTAAAAACGCCCTCAGTTCTTCATCTGTGCAGTGGGAATAATAATGACCTACCTCCCAGGGAGGTTTGTTTATTTACTTATAAAGGAAATAAATACTTTATTTCACACCCTTCCTGGGCACTGGGACAGCTTATTCCATTTTTCTTGCCAGTGCAATGCTTATTTCTATCCCGCCCCTCTAGAACAAAGGCGGCTCGGAGCGGTTCACAGTAAAATCAAAATAAAAAAAAGCAGGATAAATACATAAATAACTATAAAACAAAGCATAAAAGTCCACATCAGTTTGTGCAAAACTCCAACTAATCCCCTAACCCCCCTCCCCCCTCCACCAAACGCCTGGTAGAAGAGCCAGGTCTTACAACGTCGCCGGAAGGCAAGGAGATCCGGGCGGAGGCAGATCTTCGGCAGGAGGGCATTGCAAAGCCTTCAAATGTCCTGCTGTCCGTACGGACCCACCGGAAACGCAGGGCCTCCAGGAGGGCGCTCTCTCCCGTACGACCGCAGGGGCCGCCCAGGGTGTGTGTGTGTGAGGCAATCACTCAGAAAATCAGGACCCAGAACATTTAGGGCTTTAAAGGTTAAAAGCAGCATCTTGAAGCGGACCCGGAAGACAATAGGCAGCCAGTGCAGTGCTTGGAGTACTGGTGTCATGTGCTCCCTGCAGCCCAGCCCAGCCCAGTCAAGAGACGGGCCGCCGCGGTCTGCACTGGCTGCAGCTCCTAGGGCAGCTCCCACGTAGAGCGCATTGCAATAGTCCAGTCTCCAGATGCACGGATGAGGGTGGCGAGGTCCGAGTCTGAGACAGACGGGCGGAGCTGTCTCACCAGATGTAACTGGCGGAAGGCACCTCTGGCCGCAGCCGACAGCTGGGAATCCAAGCGCAGCTGGGAATCCAGGAGCACCCCCAGGCTCCGCACAGATGGAACCAATGGAGGGCAAACACCCCCAATAGTAGGAGTGTTCCCCTCCCCGAGATCACGACCCCCCCCACTACCAACATCACCTCCGTCTTATCAGGATTGAGCTTCAATTGGCTCAACCTCATCCAGTCCCCCGCAGCGGCCAGACAGCAACGAGGCAGCAGGGCCTGGGTCAGATGAAAAAGAAAAAGACAGATACAGCTGGGTCATCCTCGTATCAACGACAACACACTCCCCAGCTGCGCACGACCTCCCCGAGTCACTTCATATACACATCAAACTGGAGAGGAGACAGAATGGAACCCTGCAGGACCTCACAGGGGACAAAGTATGATCCCCCTAGGCCCACCGCTGAAATCTACCAGCCGGGTAAGAACAGAACCAGCGTAAGATGGTTCCGTCCGCCCGGGCCAGGTTCCGCAGGCGAGTCCCCAGCATCTCATGGCTGACGGTATCAAGAGCCACTGCTGGATCCATCCGAACTAGCAGGGTCATACCACTCCTATCTAGCTCCACTAGGAGGTCGTCAACCAAAGCCACCAATTCTGTCTCCGTGCCGTAACCTGGCCGAAAGCCCGACTGCATGGGATCAAGAAAATTGGTGTGGTCCAGATGTGCCTGCAGCTGTTGGGCCACTGCCCGTTCAATCAAAGGGAAAGTTAGAGGCAGGCTGGTAAGTTGCTGGAGCATCCACATTGAGAGATGATTTTTCGAGGAGGGGCTGGACCACAGCCTCCTTGAGGCCGTCCGGCACCCTCCACTCCCGAAGGGAGGTGTTAATGACCCCAGCCAGTACCAGCCCTAACGTCTTCCTGGGAGGCCTTGACCAACCAGGGCAGGCATGGATCTAATTCACAAGTCGTGGCCCGAACAGACCCCAGGACGTCAGTCAATTCGGTCAGTGTCACCGTTTGAAATTCATCCCACAAAACAGGATCAGATGGGGGCATTCCTAACCTCTGACTCTGCCACTGCCTCTGAAATGGTGGCGTTGAAGTCATGCTCCGTGCGAGCGATTTTGTCCGCAAAGTATGTCGAAAACATGTCACGGCGGGTCTTGGCTCGATGGTCCCTCCCTCCCTCCCAGCAGCAGCAGGGACTGTGCCCCCTCACAGATGTTGGTGGGCCCCAGTGCACGTGCACAGCCTACCCCTATGATAGCTATGCCCTTGGAAGGCAATAAAGATTGAAAAGCACTTTGAACACTGAGAGTGCTATATAATAATAATAACAACTCCATAGTAGCATCCACAAATTGCATATAGCTTTAAAATTGTTATTTTCCCCCCCCTTATAATTAAACCGAAAATGATTAAGGATCCCAAACCTTTTTTGCACAAATGGCAAATATATTACTACAAAGTCAGCCCGCCCCGGAGAGCATCTGCTCTGTCTCCCATCAGCCACTTACACGAATGAAACTAAGACAAGCTAGAGCTGATCATCGAGGACATCACCCAGGTGGTGATCAGCTTTGATCAGATATTGGCAGCCTGTCTAGTCAAAAGCCAACTGCAAGTCCTGGCCAATCAGAGCTCACAAAGAGTCAGCCTCCCCCGCCGTCTGCATATTTCATTAACTGCTCCAGTGCATTTGAAAAGCAGGAATGATAAGGGACTTCTTAGATTGTAAACCCCTTGGGGCGGGGAACCAGTCTCTACTGATTCTACACCGCCAGGTATATTGCTGGTGCTGTATAAATAAAAATTGCATACATTATTCATTAATCAATCCTTAGTTATTCATTTCAGCTTCCTGCTTCTGCCTCCTGCAAACCAGCTGCACTAGGTGGATCGCAAGAGTAAACTGTAGCCTGGGAGTCGCATGCAGCTGTCGGCCAGGGCTGATCTCAGGCTGCCTTAAGAATTCTCTCTCTCATTTCATGGCACCCGAGTAGCTGAATCCCAGCCGCTCCGCAGAATCTCAGCAGCCAGGATTACAGAACCCGGCCTCCACCAGCTCATCATCACACGTGTGTGCCGCCTGTATGAGTTTGTTGGCTCCGGGACGTAGGAGGATTCGGGCCTGTGGCTCTTGGGGGTTGGGAACCTTGGCCACCCTGGTTACATAGGCTCAGACAGAGGGAATGATACTACGAAAAGCTAAAACCCACTGATAAGCAAGGACTTCAGAACGGAGACTGTAGGACACACACTGGAATTACAGCTAAAGGAGAACGCTATCCCACTGACCTTGGCTTATTCCGCACGACGCTGCCCCTCACTGAGCCTGGCTTTTTAAGGATGCATTTGCATTATGCCAATGGCTTTTCTCCTCTTTTAAGAGATTGTTTTAAACGATTGGCACACGTCTTTGCGTTTGTACGGGCAACGGGGGCGCTGGGAAAGGATTATTAGGGGTCTGCTGTCTTTCCCTGTGTGCGCCCCTCACCCGTGTCCAGCTTAGATCGGAAACCCACTGGGCAGGGAGCTGCCTCTGAAAACCAGTGACTGTAAAACGCTGCGTACGCCTAGGGTCGCGACAGAAATGATCAATAGGAGATTATCCAATTTTGCACGTTTGTTGTTTATTACTGAACTGCAGAGAGTAAAGGGGAAGGAGAGTAGCGTCCTCACCAAGGGGCGACCGTGGCAAGATCTGACCCAAGGACAGCGCAGGATTAGCCATTTCTTACCTCCTCGGCAGAATCCCGGCCAGGCATTTCCTGTCTCATCACAGCAGCTGGAATCCCTCTGCATCTGCAGTGCCCCGCTTCCTGCTCGTGCAGACCCCCATGCAATCAGACTCCCAGGAACCGTTTGCAGGAGGAAGCCAATTGCCCAGCAGGAAGTAGCTGCAGAGTCTCTCTCTCATTGGGCAGCTGGGAAGATGGAGAGAGGCAGCCTCTGCTATTAGGCAATCTCAACCTCGGGCTAGGCTAGGCTAGGCCTCCCCCTTGTGGGCATCAGAAGCAATTTTGCATACAGATTGAAAAGCACTTTGAATACTGAGAGTGCTATATAATAATAATAATAATAACTCCATAGTAGCATCCACAAATTGCATATAGCTTTTAAATTGTTATTTCCCCCCCCTTCTAATTAAACAGAAAATTATTAAGGATCCCAAACCTTTTTTGCACAAACGGCAAATATATTACATGGGAACTTGGAAGTCACCCTCTTGCAGGTAGCATCCCACCAATACGATGAGGGAGGGTGCATGGAGAGGCGTGCTCGGTTGCTGCCCCAGCGTTGGCGAACTTCCTTCCCCTGGAGGTCCATCAAAGCAGGCCCAGTGCTACCATAAAGGCAGCAATTTAGGGCAGCAACTGCAAGGGGGCAGCAAAAACTGCAGCCACCACCGGTAAGCTCTGCCGGGGGGGACAGAGATCCAGGGCTGCCTAGGGTGCACAATCCTTGTGTATCAGAGTCCGAGTGTCACCGGGATCCACCTCCTTCTCTAGGCGGTCCCCCAGATGCCCACTAGGCCAGCCGCAACCCAGTGGCCTGTGCCCACATGGGTTCCCAAGCGATCAGCAACCATCACCGCAATCAGGGACTCCCAGAAACGCCTCCCCTTGTTCTCCCAGCCCAGCCGTAACTCAAGAGAACTTTCTCTGGCCACCTGCTTGGAAGATTTCACGGTGTGGTTGTCTTATAGAAAAAGGTCCATCTAGGCTCTTGCCTAGAAAGGGTACCCCCTTAGTGAACCCCCCGTGGCCAAATAAAGACACAAGCACGCTAGGCTTGGTTATAAAACATATATTGAGTACATACAAGTATAAGGCAGTTGATCAGATGGTGCAAGTCCATAAATAAAATATAAAGCCAACACATTATAAAATCCACTGAAGTTCCCCAACTGTCCTCTTACCCTGAGGCACAATCCAGGTCCATCAGTCTCTCACAGCCTTGGCATGGAAGAGCTCTCTCAAGATCCTGTCTGTTCACTTTCTTTGCAGGGTTTTTTTCCACTTCCCCCCCTCCGCCTGCTCCTTTTGTGATTCTAAGTTCATTGCAGACCCTACCTGGGCGTTACCTTTGCCACAAATGCTCGTTCTGCCGAACAATGGTTTTTCTGTCCCCTTACCCCCCGCCAAATCAGTTCAGTAAGGTGGTAAGGCTCACAATCTGCTATTATTATCCTTAGCTGTCCTTCTTAGTAGCCATATTTACTCCCAGTACCCCAAATGTCTGTGTTCCATTACCCCAAATGACTGTGTTGCCCATTTTCCCCCATGACACCAAGCTTGAGCATATTTCAGAGGCAATGTAAGACCTTTCTTCTTAGCAAAGCATTTGGCAGGTGTGGATAGGGTTTTTTTCAGGCTAGGGGTGGGTTTCTAATGCATTTTAACGTGCTTTTATACTGTATGCCACCCAGAGCTTTTGCGGTGAGGGTTTCAAATTTAAATCAATTAATCAGTAAAATTAATTACTGCACATTTGTGGGGGAACCTGTGCCCCTTGGGCCAAATCTGGTCTGCAGCTCTGGGATGTAGCGCCCATGGAACGAGGGAGCTTAGGCACTTGAACCTTTTCAAGTGGACCGAGCCATCGCTAGGAAAAACACTATGCAGGACTCAAGTCACTTGCAAAGAGCCCCACCGAGGAGGATGTTTTCAGAGTGGGTGCAGGTGGGGTTATTACCACTCCTGGGGGCCTCCCTGGAAGCCACAGCAGCACCGAACCTTTGCCGCGGGAGGCTGAGGATGGCTGGGAGCCTTGAAAAGGCCATCTCTTAGGAGCATCCAGCCCCCTTGCTCTTGGGGGGGGGAGAGACAAGGAGTGTAACATTCATGAAGATGCGAGGTCCCAGGTGCACGCGCTTGGCTTGGTTACATCGAGAATGATGGCTGGCTGGTCGGTGAGGTGAGGATAGGAGTACGCAGACTACTACTACTAATTTCTATAGCGCTACTAGGCGGACGCAGCACTTTAGTCACAGATTCCACTGGGCTAAGATGGCTGAGGGGAAACACAGGGACAGACAGACACACGTCCCCATTTTACAGATGGGGGAACTGAGGCCGAGAGGTTGTGACTTGCCCAAGGCCACCCAGCGAGTTCATGGCTGGGGCAAGATTCAAACCCAGGCTTCCCAGATCAAAGTCCAGCACCTTATCCGCTACCTCCCCCTGCGTCTAGACTGAGAGGTTGTGACTTCCTCAAGGCCACTCTGTAAGAATACTCGTCCTATAGATTCTCATATTAGAGGAGCTCAAAGAGCCTCAAGTAACATTCACAGCGTCCTTAGGGAATTAACCGTTCTGTTCCTCTGGTTTTTGCTGGACTAGGACCCACCCGAGCCACAGACCAAGGCCCCATGTGCCAGCCACTGTACGGACAGTCGTACACTACCAAAAGATGGGCCCTGCTCCTGAGATCCTGTTGTCAAAGTACAGGGTTTAAGGGGGGGAGGGGAGGAAGCTTTTCCCTCCCAGGGACCACTTTGAAAATGAATACAATCGCCAAGGACCACGATAGCGGGGGTGCTTCAAAAATACCGTCCAGAAGAGGAGGCTTCAGATCATGGAGCTGCCCCCTTTCCTTGTGTCCATCGTGCCTTCATCTCTGTTCCCTTCTCCTGAACTCCACTCGCTCAGTGCTTGGCGGGAGCAACTGGATCCAGGAATAGGAAAGGGGCCACGTACAAACTAGCCGTGTGTTGCGTTTGGCCCCTGGACCCGAAGTTCCCCATCCCTCAACTGCTCTGGCATGTCCCCAGTCGGGGCCCAGGATCTAACTGGGGGGGATGTGCCCCTATTGAAGACCAGGACCCACCGTTAAGTTCTCTTTCTCTCCGCCATTGCCCCCTCCTAGTTGTGCCCCCCATTCATCTCTCCCCTCTCTGCCATTCCCCCTCTCCTAGTTGTGCCCCCCATTCGTCTCTCCCC
>QEPC01015304.1:72935-87044 GCA_003113815.1 Sphenodon punctatus
GTGATCTTGGCCAGGGCAGTTTCAGTAGAGTGGAGGGGGCGGAAGCCGGATTGGAGAGGGTCCAGGGAGGAGTTGGCAGAGAGGATGTCCAGGCAGCGGGAGTAGACGACACGTTCCAGGAGCTTTGAGGCAAAGGGAAGGAGGGAGACTGGCCGGTAACTAGAGGGGTCAGATGGGTCCAGGGTGGGCTTTTTGAGGATGGGGGAGACAGTGGCATGCTTGAAAGCAGATGGGAAGGAGCCCGTGGAAAGGCTCCTGTATAACTAACTATTGGTTCATTTTACCCTACCTTTTTGTGGCACATACACTCAGCATTCTTCTTGTTTTTCTCCTAGGACGTTGGCAGCACCTTAAGCAGGTACGTACCAATCCCCTGCCTGTTCTCCCTTCCTCCTCGTTATTTCGGGAAAAGCCTTGGGAAAGACCGTACTAAAGACCCAGGTCGTCAGCGTGCTCCAGCTAAGCTTGGGGAGCAGCTTTGCACTGGGGAAATGTTTAGCATTTGGTTTATTATTAGAAATTTGTTACTATTAGTAATTTATTACTATTAGTCATTTATTACTAGTCCCAAACTGTTGATCTGTTAAATGTGTCACTCAGGGTAGATTCAAGGTATGACATCTTTCTCCCATGCAGGAATAGCCAAGCCAGTTTAAAAGTTTAAAAACCTTTACTAACGGACCAAAACTGTAATGAGAGAGTCCCAGATAGGTCCAAATTCAAAAGGAGTATACAATGACCAAATTTATGTAATGTCAGTTTATAAGAAAAAATATATATATATAAATTTTAAAACAACCTTTACTAAAAAACTTAAATGAATTGCAACAGACAAATCAGTGACTCTAACAAAATATCAGTTCAGTTTCAGTTTATTAGGATTCTAGCTTACACCATGATCCAGACACACACGTATAATTTTACATAAAGTGGAAAGAACAACATAAAAAAATACAAATCAAAGACTATCACCACAAGTTGCAATAAATCTACACCTCTCGTCCTCTGCTTGCAAAGCAAAGCAAGCTAACCAAGACAAAAAGGTTTTGTTAGTTTGCTGAAATATCCAAATAAGTTTTTCATAATTGGAGACAGTAGCCCAAAAAGTCAGGAAAGGGCAAAATTAAACAATTTGTAATATCGCCCTATAAAGGACAGACAGGGATATAACGAACTTCAGGAACTTCCTTACCATAAAGGCATCTGCTTTCGTTTTGAGGCATACCTAAACTACGCCCCTCAGTGATTGCTGACCACGTTTGCTGTAACCTTAATCTAGTTAAGGCCGTTCACATTGGCTTTTTGAAATCTAGCATCAAATAGCCCCTCCCCATGACAAAATATGAATAAAAGATCTGAACAACATATGAAATACAAAATTAAAAAGAAATCCGGGTTCTACAGGAAAGAACTTGTAACACTGTTTAGAGTTGGTCTGTGCTCAGCTGGTCAGGCTGAGAGCAGACAGGAGCTTACCCAGAAGCTAAGTCTGAAAAGAAAGTGTCAGGTGAGAGTAGGTATAGGATCCGGTCTAGGGTCCAGGTGAGTTGGTGTGGAATGGGGGTCCAGATGTGGTGGGGAGTAGAAACATGGACCAGGGGGACGGACAGATGCAGATCAGGGCATGTAGGCACAGATCAGGATGGACGCAGATCCAGTCCAAAGGGTGCATGGAGACAGGTGACCCAGAAATGGAGACAGATGATCCACCCAACTTCCTGTGGCTATTGGCTGCCCTTATATGCAGGCCAGCAGCCAACCAGGAAGCTGCGGGGGTGGAGCAAGGCTGAAGAGGGGTGTGGCTTAACCATGGTGGGGCAGGTCAACAGCACTAGCCCTGACCAGAGTGCCTCGGTGATGTAGAGGTGCTAGCCACTAGCTCCGGGCCCCGAGGATGCCCGTTCAAGTCTTCTGGAGAAGGGATCCCCAAAGTTGAGCAGGAGCAGGGAACCAACTACAATTATACACACACACCCACACCCCGCTGTGTTTATTCCATTCATCGTAGCCTAATTGTGACCAGGCCACAAATATTCGATCCCATTGGCTGGCAGGTTTTCATTTACCGTGCTCTCCTTCCCCCCACCCATAACATTACGGAATAGAATTGTGTTGTCTTTCTTTCTAAGCAGAGTCCGGTTCCTTCGCGGTCGCTGTAGTAAGTGTTCCCAACCTTGAAAGATAAACACACGCGCCAGATAATCTCAGTCCTCAGTTGCTTCTGCAATTTACCCGTTCTCCGGGGCAGCGCTCCCCTAGGCTGCTGCTGCCTCCCCCTGCCCCCCAATCTAGCTATGGAGCTTGGCGGCAGTGGCTGGATCGGGGCAGAGAGGAGCGCTGCCCCCTTGACCTTGCCTAGGCAGCCCTGCCCACCCGCCCCCCGGCTCTGTGGCTGGATGTGAGGGGGGCTGCTTAGGGCAGCAAGTTCAAGGGGGTGACTCCCCCCCAAGCTCTGTGGCTCGATGTGGGCGGCGGGGGCTGCTTAAGGCAGCACGTTCAAGGGGGTGACTCTCCTGCCCCCTTTCCACCTTCCAGCCATGGAGTTTGATGGGGCTCCCACCCCCTCAGACTTGCCCCCCATAGCAGCTACCTGTGCTGCCTCTATGGTAGGACCAGCCTTGCCCGTTCCCTATTAGCCGTCTCCAGAGAAAACTTTCAACGAGTTCCTGGTCAGTTCTTCTTCCAGAAACGGGGGAGTAAATGTGCCCCCCGTCAAAGTGCGTCACCTGTGCGAAAGGAGGCGTTTGTTGCCCTGGGAATGAAATGGCTGCCCCGGAGAAAGGAACATCTTCAACGTCCGTTGCTCTAAACTAGGGGCAAGGGGGGAATCTGGACGGGAATCGCCAAATCTGGCCCATGACGGGTTGTTTTAAAATTTGGTCCAGTTCCTGGATCTGGCCCCTGGAGCCAGTTCCAGGAAAGCGTGAGCCATGGGGGGGAAGGAAGCCGAGAGGAGGGCGCGCGCTCAAGGAGAGGGGACAGATCAGGGGTGGCTGAATAGTAGCTCTTGCCCCCGCTAGTTTCCCAAGTGGCTTGTGGAAGGGAAAAGGCCTGTGGCCCAAAGAGGAGAGGCTGCTGTCCGTCTGCTCAGCAAACCGCCACTGCCGCTCCGCTCTCCGCTGGGGGCTGCCTCGGGCAACAGCATCGCGCTGCGGATGCTCTAGTCTGCCGCTCTCTGGTGTGGGGCTGCCTCGGGCAACATCGCGCTGCGGATGCTCTAGTCTGCCGCTCTCTGGTGTGGGGGACGGGTGCGGCAGCCGCCGTGCCGTTTAAACCCGACCCAGGCGGGGCTGCAAGCGGGGAGATGCGGAGGCGCGCTGCCAGACGGGCTCCCGGAGCATCCCTGCGTCCCTGTGAAAACACCCCTGCGGGTAGCCTTGCCCTGTGCTCCGCGGAAGTGCTGCCTGCCCCTTCCGGAGGGTGAACGCGCTCAGCGGCTGCATGTCGTCTCTTAGATGCGAGCGGGTGAAGGCTCCGATTCCAGAGCCGGTTTCTCCGGAGCTGGAGAAGAGCGTGAGGGACTTCTCGGCGTGCCACGGCGCCGTCGCAGGCATGCTGGCTGAATTCCAAGGTAAGACACAGATAGGTCTCTGCCACGCCCAGTTTGCTCTTTCCCTTCTGTCTTTTCCTTCCCCCAACGATTCCCCTATTTCATGGGCAGTGTAGGCTAGTGGATAAGGTGCTGGACTTGGACCTGGGTGAGCATGGGCTTCCAATCTCATCTTGGGCAAGTCACACTCTCTCAACCTCAGTTGACCCATCTGTAAAATGGGCGTGTACTCCTCTCTGCCTCTCCGTAGGTTCCCCTCCCTTTCTAGATTGTAACACACACACACACGGGAAAGGACTTGTTCGCAAATAGGGTCGCCACCTATGCAAATTTTTAAGGAACACTTATGAAAAACACATGTTGCGAGGCCTCGCATTGGCACCTTAGGCCCTGCAACATGCATTTTTCATAAGTGTTCCTTACAAATTTGCATAGGTGACAACCCTAGGGTCTCCAAAATCCTGGCTGTACAGCACCAGGCACGTGATCGGCGTTAGATCAATAAAGAGCCCCTTCTGGATTGTTTGCAGGGTGAGGGGATGGGACCCTCCCGAACTGACCATGTCCCCAGTGAGCGGAGCAGCTGCAAGGGGCCGCCCCCGTTTCCGTTCCCGCTGCTCTGCCAGCTGCTGGCGGGGGAAGCCGCTCCCAAGCGCCCTCTTGGGCTGAGTAGGAAGCCTGCGTCGGCTGGGACTAGGCGAGAGGTGCCCAAGAAGCCTCCGCTGTTGCGAGGGGCTGGGTACCTGAGGCAGCAGAGCCACCCGCTGCAGTCTCTGCTCCCAGAAGAAAAAGAAAAGAAACGGGGGCTGTAGCTTTCCCTCGCACCCTGAACTTAGGGAGGACACGTCCCCCCATGCTTCCCCCCCCCCCCCCACTATAATTGCATCCCTAAGGTGTCCGAGATCTCATCTCTGTATCCCTTTGCTTTCTCTAGAGAGCCTGCGGTCTGAGCTGGATAAGGAAAGAGGTGAGTCTCTGCGATGGAGGGAGGCGAACAATTCTTTCAGGCAAAGGTTCTCCCGGAGGAGGAGGCGGAGGCAGGTGCTGATTGGCCGACTCCTCTCTGATAGAGCCAGACTCGCCCCTCAAGACCTGCCTCTAGACTAAGGCCCCTCAGTTTCCTGCTCCGCGTCCCTGCGCGTCTCTACCGGCAAAGCTGCGCACGGGGGGGGGGGCTTTCAGACCGGCCGATCCCCGTGCATATTCGGGCTGCGCATTCCGCCCCCCAGCCCGAATATGCACGGGGCGGCCATGTCTAAAAGTGTCCTGAGAACACCCCTGAGGCGGCTCAGCTCATGGCGCGGTCATTGATAGACCCCTGCTTTAACACCAGCAGCAGGAATCTTTCCTGTCTCATGGTTGAGATTTTCCAGCCGTATCTAGCAGGAGATTAAACACAGGGAGGAGGGGGGGAATCCATGGACCTGTCTTCCCCTAATTCGGCAGCTGAATGGATCTCCTCGGCCCACCCTTCCTGCGCTTTCTCCGGTGGTCCTAGTACTTTCCAAATGGGGGCCGCAGGCAAGGGCGCGGTGATAGCCGAATGGGTGGGGAGAACATAGGAGAATCTGGAGGGTATGGGAGTCTAGGTTCACGGGGACCAGAGGAAGAACCTGGATTGGGGAGACCCTAGATGCCAAGGTGAGAGGAGAAGTCGGGGAAGCCAGGGCCGGACTCGGGGGCAGGCAACATAAGCCTAGGACAGCAGATTTTAGGTGGGGGGGCAGGGTGGGATTGGGGGCATTTGTTCTCAGCCCATGCAGCCTGTAGGGGGGGGGGACCCCAGGTCCATCCCCGCCTGGAGAAGCCCCATTCTGCTCCCGAGCCCCCTGCAAATGTGCTGAGCACGGAGGAAGAGACTTGTGCTTCTGGGCTGGGCGCCGCCATTGCCTCGGACGGCACCCCGTGTGCGCACCTGGCCTCCGGAGGGCACGGGTAGGAGGGGCAGCAGCCTGAGTTGTGCCCACTGGGAGAGGCAGAGTCTGATCATTGCAATGTCAGCTGGGACGCCTTAGTCCGGCCCTGGCGGGGCAGCCTGTGGGGACTGTAGCAGGATGGCCCCCTTTTGCTCAGTCCTTCCGGGATCCAGACTTCCAATAACGCTGGTGGGAAGCCACAAAGCATTTACTCTGGAGTAGACCCATACAAGCCCTTTGTGAGCCCCTCCATCGGATCCTCCCCTAACTCCTCAGCCCCCTAGAGCGTTCCTTGATGCTTCTCCTTATACCGCCACGTCCTCCCCCGTAACTAAGCCAAGCACGGACCCCTGCAACTTCTCAGCTTCACGGCCGTACCCTTGCCCCTCCCCACGTGCTAGTGTTGCCACCGGTAGAAATTTGGGGCGTCAGTGCAACATGTATTTTTCATACGTGTTCCTTTAAAATTTGCGTAGGTGGCAACCCCACGATGTGCCCTTCCCCCTTGTATCCCCTCCCTTGTCTGTTCTAAATTGGAAGCCCCTCGGGGCAGAGACCTGTTTCTTATCACGACTGTTCAGCGTCAGGCACCTTTCTGGTTTTACGTAAATAATCTTAATAACCAGAGCCCCGATGGGACCCAGCTGGCCTGTTGCTCTGTCTCGCCAACCTTTGGGGCTTGGACGAGGCTCCTTAACTGCAGGAGGTCCCCTCGTAGGGGCGCTGCCACCTGGGCAAACTTTTAAGGAACACTTATGAAAATATATGATGCCAGGGGCGCAATGCGCAAACGCTAGAAGCACCGAAATCCCGCTCCTCCGGCAAAGAAAAGAAAGCGCGCAGAAACGGCAGTAAATTAAAAAACTAAACAAAATAAAACCAAGATCCAGGCGGGGAGACCTCGGGGCATGGGCCCAGCTGAAAAACCGGCGGAGAAAGGGCCGATAACAGGTTACTACCCGCAGCGGCAGAGAGCAGAGCCAGTACAAGAAGGGGTCACAGTGAGCTGTAAAATGGAGCCCAGTGCCCCGGGGGACCCAGAGAGGGAACAGGCCACAAAGGATAGTAGCCTTGCTGAGATAAAAGCATCCAGGGCTGTAGCCCAAAAGGACAAACAGGAAATACTTGAAAAAATAAACCGAGTCAAATGCTCAGTGGAAGAGGGGAATCAAGAACCTGGAAAATCGGAGTGAGCGCTTGGAAGGTGCTGAGGAGCGCATGTCTAATTTGGAGGACCAGTCGCTAAATGCAGAAAGTGACTTGGTAAAGTGAAAAGAATCCCTGACCCACTTGAGAGCTAAATATGAAGAGCTAGAAAACAGGTCCAGGCGATTGGGGGTGAAAGAAGGCGCAGAAACAGGGGGAACGCGGGAATTCCTTCATCAAATCTTTACAGAGAACTTCCCTGTTCACCCCACTCCCTCCCCTGGCTCCTCTGCAAGTTTCCTAGCAATGCCCTGCCACTTGCACAGCCCCCCTTGCCCCCAGGGCAGCCCTGGCCCCCTGTCTCCCGGGGCTGCTCTCTGATTCTCTCTTCTCTCTCCTTTTCTAGCTCATGTGATTCTGGATCCAGAGACAGCGAGCCCCCATCTCCTTCTGTCAGCAGATGGGAAGAGTGTGACGCTCCGAGAGGGGCAGCTGGATCAGCCCGACAACCCTAAGAGATTTGTTTCTTTCCCCTGCGTCCTCGGCTCGGAGGGATTCGCGGCAGGGAGGCACTACTGGGAGCTAGAGGTTGGGGGTGGAGACAGCTGGGCTGTGGGGGCTGCCAGAGAGTCTGTGAAGAGGAAGGGGCCCCTGAGCCTGCCCATGGAAGGGGTTTGGGCCCTGCGGCTGGACTGGAATCATCAATACGTGGCCCTCACTCTCCCCCCAACCCCTCTCTCCCTGGAGGAGAAGCCCAGGAAGATCCGAGTCCACCTGGACCATGAAGAAGGGCAAGTGACCTTTTACAATGCAGAGACCATGGGCCAAATCTTCACCTTCACGGCCTGTTTTGGGGAGAAAATCTTCCCTTTCTTTTGGCTCTGGTCTCCAGAATCCCGTATCCAACTCTGCTCTTGATGGATCTGGGGCCGTCCGTGTTCTCCCTTGCACAAATCCCTACTGCCTCCTGACTGCAGTTGGTGGGACTGGACTTCGAGTAAAGTAATTCTCTAAACACAAGCTCAGAATATGCCTGATACTTGGTTTAGGTCCGGGGTAGAGAACCTCAGACCCAGGGGCCAAATGTGGCCCACAGCTCGTTTTTATTTGGCCCTTTAATTCCTGGAAAGAGCTTCTAGATCCATTTTGTAGCCCCAAGCACAGAAACAGTGAGCTCAGGTGTAAAGGAGCAGAGAGAGAAGGGCGCACACACGAGAGGGGGACAGATCCATGATCTGGTCCCTCCTTCCCAAGGACACCCTTGCTCAATCTTCTAGGGAAAAGGTTTCCCACCCCCTGATTTAGGATGTATGTGCTCAATCACAGGTGATTTCTTGTGGTTAACAAACAAAAATCACAAGATGCTCTAAACGATCTATAATCGTAAAAAAAAAGTGCATGAGAAAAAAGATGTACAAGCATATAAGCAAATAGTTACAAAAGACAGAAAGTCACATATAAATACTTAAAAGTTCATAATGTCCTCGATGAGTACTACAGTCTTGATCAGAAGCCAGGAGTATCCAGTCCTTAATACATTTGATAAACATTGAAGTCGCAATAGGAATCCAAACCATCCAACATGTTCCGTCTGATATGTTTTGGGGGTTGATTTTGTCTGAGAAACCTGTTGGATTTTGGGGGGATTTTGATTGATTTTTATATATATATAAAAACAACAGGGGACAATAAAGCAACAAGTCATGAGAGCTCAACCAAAATCCAAAACATCCAACATGTTTCTCAGACGAAACCAAAATCCAAAACATCTCAGACGAAACGTGTTGGATGGTTTGGATTTCGATTAGCATTTCAAACCTTGCAGATACAGTGTGATACTGATAAGCAAGGGATAAACCGAATCAGTGCAGGTTAAGATGTATGCGCTGCACTAGGGAGGGAGCTGTAGCTAATGAAAGTTTATGGAGGAAATACTGGGCATGTTATGTACATAACCCTATGGGACTGAAATCTGATTTTTATCATATTTATTTATTTTACATGCTTGTAACCAGCCCCTCCTGCAAATAGTAGCTCAGGGTGGCTAACAATATAAAAATTAAACATATAAAATGTAATAATTCAATAAGCATAAATATGCAATAAATATAAAACATCACTATAAAAACCATACAGTGAGGCACCAAAACAGAACCGCCCCCCCTAACCCTCAACTCCTCCCCCATCTCCCTCTCCCAAAGTCTGGCGGAACAGCCAGGTTTTGCATTGTTGTTGAAAGGAGGAGAAGGGCCAGAGCCAACCGGGCCTCTGCGGGGAGGGAGTACCACAGCCTTGGTGTGACCACTGTGAACGCCCTCTCCATAGTCGCCCCCCAAGATACTCGGGGGACCTCGAGAAGGGCGCTCTCAGCTGATCCAAAACCCAGGGAGTGAGGTGGTCCCGCAGATAGGCAGGGCCCAGGCCATAGACGGCTTTATAGGCAAGCACCAACCTTTGAGACCTTGAATTGGGTCCGGAAGACCATAGGCAGCTAGTACAGAGCACGGCGCACTGGTGTAACGTGCTCCCTGCAGCCCGTCCCCATCAGGAGGCGGACCACCACGTTCTGCCCCAGCTGCAGCCTCCAAACCGTCACCATGGGTAGCCCCGCATAGAGCATGTTACAATAATCCAGTCTTGAGGTGATGAAGGCATGGATGATGGTGGCCAGGTCAGAGTCTTTATGCGGCCAAAGTCGCTGCAGTAGATGTAACTGGTGGAACGCACTCCTCGCTACCTGGCTATCCAGGCGGAGCTGAGAGTCAAGGAGCACTCCCAGACCTGTCTCTTATACACATCTAGATGTGTATAAGAGACAGGCTAAAGCTAGCATTTTCTTTCTCTCTCTGGTACTGAGCAGCCATGATTAGAGACACGTCTCTGCCCCCAAGGGGTTTGCAATCCAGGATGGATGCGGGAGGAGAGCGTAGGGAGAGATGGAGCCATTCAAGAGTTTGAAAAGTTGCCAGGGCGTATATTGAGTCAGTTACAAGGGAAGAGGGGGGGATTCTGGAAGACAAGATGTTAGGGGGAGGGGTGTATATAGATATATGAGCACCCAGGGGGAGGGGGTAAGGAGCTAGGGACAGCCTGACACAAGACGTAGGGAGGGAACAGAGCATGGGTGAGACCACACGAGACTGGGCGGAGGTTACCATGGCTTGGGTAGCTTTACCCCACTCTGCAGCCAGGCCACATGATGCACTGCTCTGTGTGGCCAGCCTCCGCCAGATGTTCACCCTGGGGTGAACAGCTGGCTGCTAGACGACGTGTCCTTGGAAAAATTCCAAGGACGCATTGCAGAGTAGCCTGACCCCACAAGACGGGTACTCGGGAAGGGGCAGCACTCGCCCCGCCCCCCCGCGAGGAGCACTGCTGTGGGGTGGGCGTTGAACGGTGGTGGCAGGATCTCGGTCGGGCCGGGGGAGGGAGGCAGGGCAGGTGGCTCAGACGGGGGCTGCCCAGTTTCCCTTCAGTGGGGCAGCAGTGACTGCCTGCCGCAAGGCCACATGGGGATCGGGCCACCGCAGCTCATGCGGCCTGACTCTACGTGCTTGGATGGGAAGGATGTTCCAGGCATAGGGGGTAGTTTAGAGAACAGGAGACTCTCGAGTGGGCGAGGGTGGCAGCAGAGGAGAAGGAGGAACGACGGTCCCAGCTGAGGACGTGGCAGAAAGAGAGGCAGATGGGCAAGGCCCTGAACAGCCTTCAGGTTGAGGGCAAGGAATTTGTGCTGGTTGCAAAGGGGGAATTCTCCAAAATAGCTTCCTAAGACAAGTACTCTTTCCCCTTTCCCCATCCCGTGTTTGTTAGAACAATTTACTGCTCCATGTTTCTTTAAACCAAAGGTAAGGAACCTCAGGCCTGGGGTCCAAATGTGACCCATGGCTAGTTTTATTTGACCCCTTTCTAGTGCCTGGATCTGGCCCCTAGAGCCAGTCCCTACCCCCAAGCCCTGAAAGACGGAGCTCAGGGGCATGGAGAAGTAATGAGGGCCTGCCCACAAGGAGAGGGGGACAGATCCATGGACTTGACCGTCCTCTTCCTGAGCGCCCCCCCTTAAAGCGCCCGCCCCCTCCACTTCGACGTGGCCTTCAACATGTACTCATTTTTGAGGTGGCCCGAAACTTTCCTGGCAAATCTTGTCTCCATTGAAGTCGATGGGAGCTGAGTCATTGGCTTCAATGGACGGGAAGACGACTCCCTTGAAATTAAATTCAACACGAGTTGAATGGATGGAAATTTTCCAGGCTAAGGCCCCGACTGGCAGCTATCGAGGCAAAGCCTCTCGGAGGTGTGATGCTATCGAGCTGCTGATTGTCATGCGTTCCTTTCCCCCTCGGTCACTCAAGGGAAAGGGATGTATTAGTTACCCTTTGTTTAGTGACTTTGTTGTGATTTTGGGCAGGTATCTTTGCTCCCATTGAATTCAGTGAAATGAGGGTTACACCCATGAATTAACTTACTTAGCCCAGGCCTTGTTGCCGGTACAAGATAGTTGCGGTTCATGAGTGGTTTGTCCAGTCGATGTTCGAATTGAACCAGTGCTGATTTGGAGGTAGAACTAAGGCCGTTTTTACATGGATGCCTCCCGCCCCCTGGGTCTTCGGGTGGGTGTCCGTGTAAATGGCTGGCAGTGGGTGGGGGGCTGGGTGTCGAGTGGGATGGGTGCGGGGTACCCACTTCCACCCACAGAGCCCTCCCGAAAACCAGAGGAGGCTCCGTGGGTGGGTGTCCGTGTAAAAGGACGCCCACCCACCGCAGCTAAACACCTACCCCCCCACACCCGCCTCCGTCCTTGTAAAAACGGCCGAACAGCCTAAACAGAAGAAGGTTTTGCTGATTTCATCTTGAATCCTCGTTTACTTGAGTTCCTTCCTCACCCAAACAGTTCACCTCCCTTAAATACGGATGCTTCCAAATACTCGAAAGTGGGGAGACTGGGAAGGGTCAGGTTCAGGGGGAGCTGAAGAGGGGTTATGAGGAGACCATAGAGGGGCTTGCAGGTAAGGTAGTGGCTTCTCACGGTTTCACCCTGAGACGCCCACTTTGGAAATTGGGACTCTTGGGGTCAAGGTGCAAGAGGTAGCAACCTTACTTGTGAGGGGATCATGGAGGGAGTTGGGGGGAGACCACGGGTAGGAAAAATGGAACTGGGAACTGAAAGCAATTTAGGGGGGGGGAATCATGGAGAAAGAGGATAACATGAGTGGAGTGGAACGAGGAAATAGGGAGTTATTTACCTTCTCCAATAGTACTGGACTAGGGGACGCTCCATGAAACTAACTGGGAGCAGATTTATTCAAATAAAGTATTTTTTTTCACTGAAGGCACAATTCACTTCTGGAATTTGTTGCCAGAGGCTGTGGTCAAGGCCAGGAGCACAGACGGGTTTTAAAAAGGATTGGACAAGTTCTTGGAGGCTAGGTCCATCCTTGACTATTAGCCAAGTGGGTCTGGGGACTGTCGGGAGCTGGGAGCGATTCAAGAGAGGCCTTAGACTTGGTGGTTAAGAGAAGGTCGGAGGTGATTTTGGCCAGGGCGGTCTCAGTTGAGCAGGGAGGGTAGAAGCCAGATGGCCAGGGAGGGCTGAGGGATGATGTCTATGTGGGGCACCTGCTCAGCATCTGTCATGGCTCCTTGTCTCACTTACGCCCTCAAAGCCCCTAGTGCAGTAAGCCCCCTTTGCATGCCCTTGGAGTGCATTCATACAACACCTGGGGGCCCAGCAATGCAGGGTTGCTTAGTGCAGTAGGGCGGCCATCTATACACATTTTTAAGGAACACTTATGGAAAAGACATGTTGCAGGGTCTGCAATGGCACCTCACCAAATTGAGGGTCACCAATAGAAACCTGGATGCCTAAGAGCTGACCAATGGGAGAGAAGCCTCATTTTAGTCTGCCAATGAAAGTCAAGATCTTCTCACACACCCCTCGCCACTGGGACTGTCCAATAGAATAAGACTTCAAGAGCCTAAGGCACCACCAATGCAGGGCCCGCAACATGTATTTTCCATCAATGTTCCTTTAAAATGTGCCCAGGTGGCAGCAAACCCCCTTCAGACAGCACTTGCCACATGAGAAACTGGCAGCTATGTGGCCAGATAGGCACATTTTAGAGGACACATGAGAAATACAGGTTGCAGGGTTGCACTGGCACCCATGCACCCTGCAACCTGTATTTCTCATAAGTGTTCTCTAAAATTTGCCTTTCTGGCCACCCTACCTGCATTTGGGATCCTGGTGTGCAAACACACCTTGAGCAATGCTTAGGGAGCACTCCTCCACCTACAGAAGGCAATGGCAAAACTCCCATTGACTTGAATAGTGTCTGTCCTTACTGCTGCGGTAACGCAGTGGGGCATGCTGGGATTTGTAGTCCCAGAGGGATGCCTTGGTCCTCAAAGCCTGCCAATCTCCTGGCACACGCGGCCTTGCGTTCTTATTGAGTTTAAGAGCAGTTTGGACAAGTTTCTGGAAGATAGATCCATTAGCAGCTATTGGCCAGACAGGATCAGGGAACATGAACAACAGGGAATGGATCCCCCATTGTGACCTGTTAGGTGCTTCTCCCAAGCCAGCGTGACTGGCCACTGTCGGAGACAGGATGCTGGGTTAGAGGGACCGTTGGTCTAACCCAGGAAGGCACTTCTTATGTTCTGTATGCCTGAGGGGGAGGGTTGTCAATGGAGGGGGCGGGGGCTAGTCCAGCTGCCCGTGTCTTCTGTCAAACAGAATCTGGGGGCGGGTTGAATTGATCCTAGGCTACACCCATTGGACTGCTATGGGGAGTATGGGCTGGACTTGGTTTTGATTGCACGTCTGGAAACGTTGGGCGTTTTTATTGGATCAATTCGTCTGTCTGTCTTGAGAGGGAAGTGGGAAGTCGTCAGTCTGGTGGGGTGGGGGGGGGAATGGATCTCTTGAAGTCTTATTCTATTGGGCAGTCCCAGTGGTGAGGGCGGGGCTGTGAGGAAAAGCCCTTGACCTTCATTGGAAGTCTAAAACGAGGCTTCCCTCCCATTGGTTAGATCTTAGGCGTCCAGGTTTCTATTGGTGAACCTCAATTTGGCGGGAGAGGAGGGGGAGGAAGCACTTTGGCGTGTGGGCGGGGCCTGAGGGGTTTTTTGTTTGTTTGTTTGCTTTTTACCGGGAGAAGGGGCGCGCGCGCTGGGTCTGTTTGCTACGGCTGGCGGCGAGGGTCACGTTCCGACTGACTGAGCGAGCGAGCGAGCGGCCGCTTCATGGAGCACGCGTCCCCAGCCCCGCCGGGCTCCTTGTACCGCCGCCGCCTGCTCCTCCTCCCGGGCTCGCCGGTGTCCCTCTCCCCGCTCTCCGGCCTCAGCCTCACCATGGGGCAGCTGCGCGGGCTCGGCCCCGACGGGTGAGTCCAGAACCCCCCCCCTTTTAAAAGAGAAGGCTTATGAAAAATCCATGTCGGCGCCGCCCCGCACCATGGATTTTTCATACGCGCCCTCGTTTCAAGGGGAGCGTCC
>QEPC01015304.1:87065-128985 GCA_003113815.1 Sphenodon punctatus
CCCCCCCCCCCCCAGTGAGAGATCCGCGCGGCGCCACGTGTCTTCCCCCCCCCCCCCAGGGGGCTGCAACGGGGCTTCGACTCGCGGGGGGGGCGGGGCTAATCCTTGCTGCGCTGAGAGTCGCCCCAGCCACTTACTCCCGAGTAGCCCGGTGCGTGGGGCTCCGTGGGGCCGCTCCGGGGTGAGTGGCTGGTGGGGGGTAGCGATGTGCCCGGCGCTGGACATTCAGATTGGGGGGGGGGGTGCTGGGTCCCTGCTTTGGGGGTTGGGGGGGGCTTGCAGTCCGGGAGAGAGTCACACCCTTGAGCCGCCCGTGTCTGCTCCGGGGTTCCCTTTGGGAGCGGCCCCCTGAGGCCTTGGCGGAGAGGCACGTTTTTCCCAAGACGCTTATGAAAAATACATGTTGCCGGGCCTAGGCTCATGAAGTGCCCTGGGAAATTGTGCCCGTACTCCGGTCACCCGGTTTGTGGGGAAGGTCAAAAAATGCTGTGACAATGTTCATTCATTCATTAGTCCTGTCTAGAAATCAATCCCCTTCTCCCCCCCCCATTCTGTGTCCAACCCCCCCCCCATTCTGTCTCTGCTATTGACTCTCTTCAGCTTCCTCCGTCTAGAGGGGTCTCCTTGCCACCCATCTCCTGGAACCAGCCCCCTTTCTCCCTGCTCTTACCCAGCCCCCCATCCCTTCTGCTGCCTACAATCTGGCCTATTGTCTGACTCTTTCTGTCTCCCCAGCCTTGCAGCTCCCTTCCTTCTGCCCAAATCCCTCCTGCCACCAGGGCTGCCTTTGTGGAAGAGAGCAGGGCCCAGCCCTTCAGCTCAGACATGCTGAGCCTCCCATCTCCCCTGGTCCCATAGACTCTCCTGTTCTGCTTACAAGGTGCTGGGCTGTATTGGGCCCCAGCCTCTCCTGTTATCTCCCACACCCCTTCTTGCTTCTGCTTTTTGGGATCCACCCATAAAACCCTGCCCCTCCCTGCCCTTTCTTTCTCCTGACCACATTCTTTCTGGTTTACCAGGACCTGCAGCTTCTTATATCCCATATAGTGACGCTTGGAACGCACCTCCTTCTCTACCCTATCCCTACAGCCCTCCTCCTCATCCTTTCTCTTGCTCAAATAGCAGAGATTTCCAACCCCCTCTGTTCCTCTCCACCCTTTCAGCCCACTCAGCCATGCATTCTACCTCCACATGCCTTCCCTGCTCCTCCCGACCACACCCCCGGTCACTGGAGCCCTGCAAGCTTTTCCTCATTGCTGTTTTATACTCTGGAGCAGCTGGGACTCATTGACTTAAATACTAATCACCAAATAAATCTGGGGTGCAGTTGTGGAGCATTTGATCATTTCACTTGGTTGGATCTGGTTTAATAGGTTCCCTAACCCAAAATGGGATTTGAACTCGTGCACCATCCTATATACCTGGATGGACACGGGGGAGGAGGTTATTTAGTCAGCACCCGAAGGGAAAAGGCAGGGATCTTTTGTGGAGCTCATCCATGCCCTGCTTTAATCCAATCTTGCAAAATTAACATGAAAACCTACTTTCCCCAGCAGTTCAACTGCCCCTTGGTTAGCAGTAATATTGTGAAAATGAATGACTTAATCATCTGGCAATTAGGAAAAAAACACCATTCATTTTGTGACAACATTTTTCTCTTTGTACAGGCTTGGCACTGGCCATAGCATAGCACCATCCTAATCCCACCTCAGCCCTTATGGGTTTGAGAGTGATCATAGAGGATTTGCTATCGCTCTGCACAGGGAGGAGTATTACCTGTGGGCAAGGGGAGGTTTGCAAAGCTGCCTTTTTGTGGTGGTGGGGATCTGATACTGTTTTGTTCTGCCATTTGATTCCAGCCAGCCATCTGAGTGCATCAGATTATTTAGGTTGGGTGGGTCACCATTTGCATAAAATCCGCATAAAAATACACGGGGTTTCAACATCGATGCAAATTTCTGGTTCTAAACCAGGCCAGAGTTGTTATCAGATTGATAATGGAAGGGCCAACCATCTGCTTGTCCACCTTGCGCAAGCTCCATTCTCAACAGACAGAGGCTTACGCGCTGAAGATGCACCGGGGTCCCAGAGATTGCTTTTGCAGACAAAAGTTGATGCATGCCAGGAATGTAGTGAAGCAGCTTCTATTACTGCTGTGGCCTGCCTTGGATGTTAGATGGGGATATCAAAGACTGCATTATTAGAGGCTGATACGGCCACCACCGAAACTGATCCACAAGAAATAAATATTTATTTTTATTTATTATTTATTTCGTCAATTTGTATCCCGCCCCTCCTGAGAACAGCTCGGGGCAGCTCTTTGGCCGGAGCAGCTCTCTGGCATCACTTTCATGTGTGTTCGGTGTACGCTAGGATTGCATGCCTTTAATATTCAGCTTCTGGCTTGCCTATCGCCTGCTGATTGTCCTGTGTGGCTTTTAAGCTTGCACACCCACACCAGCAGAAGTTGGTCCAATAAGAGATCATCTGAACTGCTTTGGCTCCGTCTGTAATATTCAGATGGAAGATTAACTCTTAACTTTCTGAATCCCCTCTAGTCGGTGTGAAAGCGCTCTGCAAACGCTGGAAATGAGGAACAGCAACCATCTCCAAAGAACTGACTCATCAGATTCTGGTGAGTCTCTCGTTCCTCGTTACGTGGATTAAAAAAGCAAAACTTTGTCCTCCTGGCTTATACTGCAGTGATTGCTGACTTACAGGCTTAAGAAAAGCCCTTCCCACTTGTGTAGTGATGTACAACAATAACAATCCTCACAGCCCTCTTGCAAAGGAAGAATGACTCCCATTTCTGAGAAGCAGTTGCAAAGATTAAGGATCTAAAGTCACTTGAGGCCCTGTTTGCCATTAGATGAGCCCATATGGTAAACCAGTTGTGGCTTTGCGTAGCTTCCCCATGTAAGCCATTCGCTAGCAAATGCAACTTTCCAGTATCGGGAATCATGACTATCTGAATGTGGTGGCTTAATGATTTGACCAATGTTTTTGATAACCTGAAATGTCATTCATTTTGCAGCAGAATTGACTAGACCTTTCATCTTGTTGGGACTGACGTTTCAGTCTTGCAGTTCAGTTCTTGTCGTTCGTATGAGAGACTTTAGATGAGGCCTGCTCTTTGGCTAGAGCCCATGGCTCCTGTTAGCAAGAGTAGCTTGTTCCACTGTTCAGAGACATCTTTTCCGCCCGGGCTTCACTGGCCAGTCTTTTCACCATGAGAATGGCTGTCATTCAGTGATGTTGCGTATGGGTAGAAGAATTCCTTCTAAATATTTAAATGTTAATGTTGATAAAGAACATCGTATGTCTAAAATCATGGTTCTTCCTGATATTCTGTAATCCCCCCCCCCCCAAATTGTCTTCTGTATCTCGTATAATTTGTCAAGTTGCCTCATATCTGCATGGAGCTTTAAGCATAACGGATGCTTATTGTCCTACGTAAACAGACACCAAATCACACGGTGATGAGAGCAGGGTGATAAAGTAGCATGGCAGTGTATTGGTCTTGTCTCCATTTCCTGCTGAAACAGTTACGTAGCATTTGTCCTTGGAAATAGTTTTCATAAGCTCTGATACAATTCTAAATCAAGCAAAGGAAACTGCTATTTTAATACTGAATCTGACTTGCTTGCATCTTTAATAAGGTGCCCATTAGTTGGCTTTCTTGAGATTGACTTTGTCCTAAGACCTTTTTGTGGTAAGTGAGAGAACAGAGAGCTAGTGGTTAAAGTGTGGGTGTACGATCTGGGAGACCAGGGCCGGGGGGGGGGGGTCAAGTCTCTCTCAAACCTCAGTTCCCCATTTGTAAAATAGGAGTAATCACAGGGTCATGAGAGTGACCTAGGTAATGACTAAAGCACTTTAAACACGAAAAGCGCTATGGAAATAAGTAGCGGTCTCCCTTGGGAGGGGTGTGATTGAAACTTTGCCTCTGTGAAGCAACGGGCTGGCAGGCGTAGCGTGAAAGGGAGATGACTAGTTCGTGAAATTCTGTAAACCAAAATATTCTTTGGTCTTGCAGTAGTAGGCTTCTTCTAATGGGAAGCACATCACATACAGTAGAGTCCTTTGGAATCCTCTTGTGTGGAAAGACAACCAACCACCTACTTCCAAGCTCAGTATCCACCTAATGCCTATGGCCTGTTCTAACGTCCAGTAGCAGCTGGAGCTACACCCAGCTCTCATCCACTCCTAAATTGTGTCCTGCATTAGCCGTGCTTCCAGGGCATGATGAATTTATTTGCTGCCTGGTAGAAAAGTGCTCCACCAAACAAATGCATAAATCTGTCTCTGAACGTCTGAGGCGAGAAGACTGATATCTAAGGTTGGGTGGGTTGTTTTTTTTTTAACATTTTGTAGAATGCTAAATCTCTCCAGTTAGTAGAAGTTTTAAAAAAAGTTTCTTCTCCGCAGGCTGCATTATGGATTCTCCTGGTCGCCTGAGCTCAAAAGACATTGAGGAAACGTACGTAAACCTATACTATGCTTAAAGTTTGGGGCATTTAGCAATAGCCAGAATGTTCATGCAAGGAACTGGTGGGGTGGGTTTTCTTTCTTTCTATGATGTGCAGGATTGACCCAAATATTGTTGTTATATTATATTGTTATTTCTAGGGTTTCCCCTGTGGGGGATAAAAAACCTAGATATTTGTAGTTTTTGTTTATGGATGTAAGCTGCCTCGAGTCGACCTTGGTTGAGAGAGTGCGGGGTATAAATTAAAATTGAAAATGAAATTGAAAAATGAAAGGAAATAAGAGGCTTTGATCAGAATCTCCATACTTGGAACATGCACAGTGCGTTGTCCTTGTTTGAGACAAACTTCTAGTTCACATGCTCTGATGGTACAGGCAGTCTCTTAAGCTGTGAAGTCCTGTGAAGAAGTAAATGTGCTCTCCAAACAAGACCTTTTATTTCTGAAGTGTCTGAAACAGCCATTCTGAAATGGGGCCACCAGGGGACTTCATATCTGACCACTTCTTGAGGTTTTACAAAAAGTGAGAAACTTGTTACAAGAAACCTTTTTTAAAAATGACATGGTCACAATGTAACTTTTACTACACCTTCTTTACATTGAAAACATGCAACTTGCAAACAACCACTACAATCCGTCTGAATTTTCTGGGAGTAAGGGTTTAGGTGGGCGTATGTATATATGTTTTACATTGTTTGTTATAACCTGTTCTGAACCTCGGGGAAAGAAATACTTGCTGCTGTTTGCTTGTCTGTATCTTACCAAGCTAATTGCAAACTGCTTGAGTTCACTGCCTGCAATCCTCAGAAGAGCTGGGGGGTGGGGTGGGCAGGTGTGTTGAGAGTGCCAAGGGAGAGGAGGCAGGAAGGGGACAGGGATAGAAGTAGCAGGAGCCTGCGATTCTGAGGGGCAGACGGCTGCAAGGGGGAAGAGGTGGCATAGGAGGGCCATGGTGCGGTGCAGGGAGGTGGGAAAGATGCCCACAAAAGTTGGGGGGAGGGGCCCGGTCCAAATAAGTTTGCAAAGAACTGGTCTCGGTGTTTGCTGCTTGATGTCAGAAGCGTAGAACTTGAAGCTAAATAACAGCCCCGCAGCTTTCATGGCCTGAATGCATTCCAATAGCAAAGTAGCTGAACAGCCATCGTGTGTCGTCTCCTCTAACTGGCTGCCTGTTGGGTAACACTATCTAACCTTTTTCCAGCTTTCTAGAATCCGGGAGACTTCTGAAGTAAGTACATCTACTTTTCGCTTCCCCTTTTAATTAGCTATCTCCAACCATTGTTAACGTATGCCGCTGGCGGCACCACCAACTCATTCAGTGAGAAATCCGCTTTACCACTAATCGCTTTTCCACTTGCATGTTGGGGATAAGACTTGGTTTCATTTTAATTTTCTTCTCATTGCAGCAGTCGTCTACCGATGAGAAGACTGCATTCTCTCCCGGTAAGCTAGGCCATACCTGGCCTTTGGAAAAGTTGTGTTTTTTTTTAGTCTGGTAATGCCACTTACCTCTGATACGCATTTATCAGAACTCTCTCTAATCTCCTGGCCTCTAGCGTGTTGCAAGATATAGGAGGTAAACTGTTAAAAATTGGGGCTTCACAAACTGTCCATTCATCTTATAAACTTGAAAGAGGGGGATAGAGTGCAGTCTAGAATAGTCAGTTCCCTGACTGTGACAGGCTGTCCCTAGGGGTTTGTATGGTGAGGCTCTTGAGTATGGGCGGCCATGAGTGCTTGCAAGGGGGAAACCTTTTGAGACCTCTTAGCCTTGCACCTATGGCCGATTTGGCCCCAGCTGGGAGAAAGGGAGGGGACCACCATGGAAGAGTCAGGGAGCTAATTTCAACAGGCTTCACCTAGAGCTGACTGGCCAGAAACCCCGGTGGAGCACTCCCAAGAGTGGGAGGTACAAGGGGAGCTGAGTCTCAGGAATCGCCCTTTCGTAACACTGAGACTGGAAGGCTTGAATGCAAAATGTGTGTCTAGCACCGTCAATAAAAGTGCCCTGAGCTGCTGAAGAGACCAGAAAATTCCAGCTGTTCTATGGATGAGCAGAGCAGGGATCTAGGGGCTGTGAATACTAGCGGAGTGTCTGCTACTTACTAGTCTGGATGCAGATTCAGGTGCTTCAGGCTCGGGTATTGTGTGGTGGGACTTGTATTCCCAGTGGGTAGGAAAGCGCAGTGAGCATGGGTTCACGCCTGTGGGGTCCATATAAAAGATGCTAGTGAGCATTATCTGCACACTCTTGTGCAAATTAGATTTGTGTTCTTACGTTATGGCCTTTGTTAAGCTGCCAGCGTGGTCGATTCTTTAACCCAACTGTGAGTGCCTAATTGTGACACTGATTTCTGCTCTTTTCAACTTGGAAGCAGGATCTGCTGGGTTCTAGTCCCGCTCTGAAGAGGAGCCACTCCGATTCGCTCGATTGTGACGTCTTCAAGATGAGCGAACCAGATGAGAACAAAGAGAATGTAAGTTGAGTTCTTGGCGCGCTCTCTCTAAGCGATGTACCAAGGCAGCCTGGCCCAGGCGGTAATGGTATCATGGTGGTGACGTCTATAGAGAACTCCTTACACAGCCCTGGGCTTTCCAGCACCTTAGAACAACCACCGCCTCCCCCAAGGATGCCATTTTGAATCTTAACTATAGATTCTGCAAACTGGTATTCATAACTAGGCCCCGCAGGTACACTTGGGCTTGTAGATACGGGGCTCAAACTGCACTGTTCCTTAGCTGGCCCAGGTCAAACTGCATTTTAAAATTCAGCCGTCTCCGTTTCTACCTTTTATTCTGCAGGATTTTGCTCTAGTTTAGTGCTGCATCTTATATTTTGTCTGTTCAAAAATTGCACATTTCTTTAGCCCAGCTTGACAGGGCTAGATGTTGCGGGGGGGGTGGGAACCAGAGCAGCGTTTGTAAAACTTCTCTCCACTTGCCTAACTTAAGGACCTACTAAAGCCGAGTTGCCAAACCCTTAGGCCTGTAGGCCAAATCTGTCCTGCAGCTCTTTATTTGACCCCCTTTCCAGTCCCTGGATCTGGCCCCTGGATTCAGTCAATGTCTTCAAGTCCTGAAAGAGTGAGCTGAGGGACAGGGGGAAGAGATAACGGCAAGCATTTAGGGATGGGGCTGCATCCATGCCATAAATCTATGATCTGGCCCTTCCCCCCCACCCTGAGTGCAGCCCCCCCCCCCCCCCCCCCCCAACTCCTCTCGGCTCACAGATCTAGGATGTACTGATTTTCAAACTGGTGCACGGGAGGGGAAAGGCTCCCTATCTGTGCTAAAGCAACCTGATGGAATCCAGTTCTAGATTTGCTACGGCTCATTTCTGCCTGGGATGTTCTCTATTGTAAAAACGAACCTATGGGCTCCTAGGCTGTACCAGGGTTCCTATTGCTGCTTTGCCAGCTTTGTGGAAATTCCAAAGACTGATGGAATTCAGACCTGCTGTATTAAATTAAAACAGAATAAAAACTGAATATTTCCTCTGATTTTAATTAAATTGAAGTGATTGCTTCGCTTCAGTAGCATTTAGGCAAACCGTGTAAGCTAAAGCAGTACTGCCAATTCCCCCACAATATGAGAGAATGACACTGAACCGAGGTCACTACTCCCACACTGTGTTCACACAGTTACTTCGAAGTACAAATTGAAGGGGAGTATGTACTCCTGATTTCTCAAGAGTACATACTTCAATTTAATTAAATCAAAGTAACTACGCCACTTGAGTAGAGTTCAGATGAATGACCTAAACCAAAGTATTACTGTAACAATTTCCCCCTAGTTGAGATGCAATAATCACTGAGCTGTGGTCATCACTCTCGCACTGATAAGTATTCACATGGTTTCTTTAAAATACAAACCAAAGGGAGGCACGTACTTCTGATTTTTCAGTTCATACTACTTTTCCTGCTCCTGAATAACATTGGCTTAGTGCTCTGTTCGTGTGAATGCTTCAGGAGTAAAGCAGCAGCGAGGTTCAGCTACATTGAATTAACTGGTGGAATGGGATTTATCTGTTGTCCTGGAAATGTTTAAGCCAGGGGTGGGGGACCTTCTACCTCCCAGGAGCCACTTTGAAAACTAGTACAGGCTCCAAGGGCCACGTAGAAGATGGGGCAGGGGTTCGCTCAAGATCATGGCTCTGTGCCGTGGGGTCTGTCCCTTATCGCATGCCCTAATCTCTGCTCCCTTGCCCTGAGCTCAGTTTTTCAGTGCTTGCAGGTAAGGACTAGATTCAGGGGGGCAGATCCAGGCACTGGAGAGGGGCCACACAAACCTAAGGCCCCCTGGGCCTTAGGTTCCCCATCCCTGGCTTAAGCTTTCAAAGATTCAAACTCTGGAACGGAGTGCAGGAGGGACGGGTACCTTCTACATCCACGCAGTGGCTGCTGCTTCTCCAAAGCTCTGTTGGCTTGATCGGTTTGTCTTGCTTTCTTGCATTAAGGAGACCTTTGAATTTAAGAAGCCAACAAGACCAGCTTCTCGGAGCTCCCTGCGCAGCTGCTCCCTTGAAGATGGAAAAGATGCTTTAGGACACAGGCAGAAATCTGCCCCAGCTCGGATGGTATGTAAAGTGACAACTGGCTGTGTATTTGCTGTAGGAGGGAAAAGCCCGCTCTAGCGGAGGACCTAAGACGTGCTAAGTGGGGCAAGGAAACGGCCCTCTCAGTGAGGCATTAAGCTTCTCTCCCCACCTTCCTCTCCCTGGCTTTCAGGCCGATGCGTACAGTGAACTTAATGTGGGTGATCACAAACAGGAGAGTGAAACTGGAGTGGCCAATGTATTATAAGACAGAGCAACCTGGATAAGAAGGAATCTTGTGTCCTGTTCCCACTTCCTTGGAGAAGCAGGCAGAAGTGTTGAAACTGATGCATTTAAAAGAACAAAAATTCAGCTAGCCAGGTGTGACGCTTGCAACAACTCCATGCATAGATAAGTCTTATTTCTGTGGCTGGGACCGGTGTACTAGGCAGCTCGTCGTGCACAAGCACAGCATTAGGGAAACTGGTTCTTGTTCCCACTTGACATAATGTCATCCCACTCCTTAGTACGCCATGGCATGTCTTTGATCACCCACAGGAAGCTATCAGGATAGCCTCCTGTTACTTAGACATCATCTGTGTGTGTGTTGCTAGAAATGGCCTCTCCTTTGCAGACCTGCTGGATAGCATGACTTTAAAGCAGAGGAAAGCTGCTAACTAGTTGTTCTCCAGTGACAGCATGAACGTGGCTGCTCGTGATGAGTGCCTCTTTGAAACAGACAGCAGAAGACACAGCCCCAGCTGTTGGGCATTTAGAAGTGAAGCTGACGTCCTTAGAACGAAGGACTTAATGAAGACTCCCATTAAATTATCTCATTTCAGTTCCCTGCTGGTGATGCTGTTGAAAACGATCTAGGAAGTTATAGCCCTTTCCTGAAGCGGTCATCTCTTACATCCTCCAAGACTGACGACGAGGATGATGGATTCCTAGAGATACTGGATGGGGAAGATTGGAAGGTAAACAGTAAGTCTGCCTTAGACTCGGGGGTACAGTAGTGTCTGTGTTATGAGGCTTGGGGGTGAGGGTGGTTGGTTCAGCTTTGAGTGCAGATTCTCCTGATCTAGCTTTGCAAATGGCCATGGGGAAGAGTTCTCATGGATTTGGGAAAGGGAAGTCATGTCTCACTAAACTATTGGAATTTTGTGAGGGTGCGACTAAGCCTGTGGATAGAGGTAAGCTAGTCAATAGCATATCTGGACTTTCAGAACACGTTTGATAAGGTTCCTCATGAGAGACTCTTGAGGAAATTAGAGTCATGGGATAAGCGGCAGTGTCTTATCATGGATCGGCAACTGGGTAAAAGATAAGAAGCAAAGAGTAGGACTAAATTATTATTATTATTATTATTATTATTATTAACAAACATTTATATAGCGCCAGCAGTGTACCTGGCACTTTACAAAGTAATAAAATAGACACGGTCCCTGCCCCTAGGGCTTACAATCTGAGAGACAGGAGCTGGGGGAGAGACTTAGGAAGGGGAACAGAGGGAGAGGCAAGGGGTCTAACATTCATGAAGATGCGAGGTCTCAAGTGCACGTACTTGGCTTGGTTACAATGAGAATGACAGCAGGCAGGTCCATGTTGCAAGGATAAGGGTAAACCGATCGTAGGTCCGTCTCCACAGTGAAGAGAAGTAACTAGTGAGGTGCCCTAGGGATATGTACTGGGATCGTTGTTAAATCTATTCATTAATGATCTGGAAAAGGGAGTAAAGGCTGGGGGTGATCAGATTTGCAGATGACGCAGTTATTCAAGGTAGTTAAAACCCAAGCAGTTTGTGAAGAATTGCAGGATGAGCTTGAGAGACTGGGTGACGGCAGATTAAATTGAATGTGGACATGTGCAAAGTGATGCATATAGGGAAAAATAATCCAAGCTATATCTATACAATGCTGCGTTCTAAATTAGGAGTCACCACTCAGGAAAGGGATCTTGGCGTCACTGAGAACAATACATTGAGATCCTCAGGTCAGTGTGGGGCGGCCGTCAAAAAAGCAAACCATGTTAGGAATCATTCAGAAAGGGACAGAGAATAAAACTGAGGATGTCGTAATGCCTCTCTCTAAATCTCTGGTGCGACCGCACCTGGAGTATTGTGTGCAGTTCTGGTTGCCTCATCTCAAAAAAGACATCGCTGAACTAGAAAAGGGCAACAGTTTTTGCACAACTAGAAGGGCAGCAAAAATGATGAAGGGTATAGAACGGCTCCCGTATGAGGAGAGGCTGGATAGGTTGGGGCTCTTCAGCCTGGAGAAGAGACGAGCGAGAGGGGATAGGATAGAAGTTTATAAAATCATGAGTGGGGTGGAACACCTAAATAGGGACCGGTTATTTACCCCCTCTAACAGTATTCGAACAAGGGGACACTGCAGATTTAAAACCCATGAGAGTGTTTTTTTCCCCCACTCGGCGCACAATTAACTTGTGTACTTTACTGCCAGAGGAAGTGGCCACGGCTGGTAGTATAGCTAGTCTTAAAAGGGGATTGGATACGTTCTCGGATAGGTCCATTAATGGCTATTAGCCAAGTAGGTTTTGGGAGCGTAACCTCTTCCTGCTGGAGACAGGAAGGAAAGGGAATGGATTGCCCATTGTGACCTGTTGCGTAGTTCTGATTGGCCCCTGTCAGAGACAGGATGCTGGGCTTGATGGAGCATTGTTCTGACCCAGTATGGCATTAATGTTCTTAGGTTCATGCTAGGGAGATGAGCTTGTATTCAAGATAAACTTGTACAGGCATTTGTCCAAGGTGAACATCTGCATGCCTCTTGGCATACGTAGCAACGGATTCCATCGTTTGCAAGTCTTCAGTCACAAGCTCAGAGACTGCAGACAGTTCTGCCTGTGGGGACTGCATAACGGTTGGAGTATAATGAAAACCATGTGTGATAAGTAAATAGGGAGCTATTGACCCCGTCTCATAATACTAGACCTATGGGGACACCCCCCCCCCCCCCCCCATGGAATTAACAATCAGCAGATTGAAGACTAAGGGGCAGTATTTTTTGATGCACAATTAACCTGTAGCACTCCTTGCCGGAGGATATCGTGAAGGCCAGTAGCATTATTGGTTAGTGGGTTTTTATCCTCCTACCCTTCTTATTATTTTTCTGTCCTTTTCCCTGTTCTATTTGTAAGATTTTGATGACTGTTTTAAATATTTTTAAGGTTGTTTTATTTGGAATTTGTTAGCCGCCCCGAGCTGCTTGCAGGAGGGGCAGGGTATAAATGTATTAAATAAAATAAATAAATAAATAATCTGGTTTCAAAAAAGGCTTTGTTAGGACCACAAAGGGCTCTTGGTCCAGGGATGAGCCAAGTAGATCACTCCATTATGATCTGTTGAAGTGCCGAGCAGTCATAATGGAGTGATCAGTTTCCTGCCCTTCACTCCGAAGTGACTGAAGCTGCTACTGGTGGAGACAGGATACTGGGCTGGATCGACCACTGGTCTTACCCAGTAGAGCCCTGCTTATATTCCAGTGCCAGGATGCTTTACCTCTAAGGTAGCCAACAAAAACCACTTGGATCCAGTTTTAAGCATTCCACAGAGTCCTGGAATCGGGTTCCTGCCAGGAACAAGAGTAAAATATTGCCTATTTGGATGCAGCTGGGAGGGAAGGGGGAGAACAAGCAATGACAAGAACTCTAAAATCTGCCAACTGCGCCGAGCCGAAGGTGCTGCTGGGGTTGTACAAGGTGTTAAACTGCAGTCCCTGGGCCACAGTCCAGTGCGAGATTCTGCTGCAGCATGATAGACGCCAGTGATTCTGTCTCCTTAGAATGATGAAGAGATGCCCTCCGGTGTAGCGAGCCTGTGGACCGCGCCGTTAGTCATGAGGAAAGCCGACAGCCAGGTAAGGGTGCTGTTCCAGTGCAACAGGACAGTGGGAGCCACTTGGGTCGAGCTTGCATAACGGAGAATTCCGGCAGAGTCCAAAACGTTTTCCCAGCCTAATAAGTCTATTGCGTCTTGTGTTGGATCGGTCAAATCCTGCACCCTGATAACGTGGAAGCTTTCAGGTGTCTATAGTGCACCCACCGAGTCTCTTTATCAGTACTTCCGAGTTGAATTAATGATTTTTTGGCAACTTAGCTAATATAGTGTAGTCTGAACCCTCCAAACTTGCCGTGTCCTCCTCTCCTTACCTGCATGGCAAGCTAGGAGCCCATTGTGGGGCTTGCAGCACAGGCCTTCTCTTGTTCCCTGTTGCTTGGGAGAGGAGCACTTCTGCATTGCATTGGAAGCTTGGAAGGTAGGTGCTGCCAAGAATTCATTCACCTACTCAAAGGTACCGAGATTTTTAGGTTTGGGGCGTAAAGTAGTGTTTGAGTAAAAATTGCACTAGTCACTTACCTCTGCGTAAGTTGAATTTTTATAGCTGTCCCATCAAGTTTGACTTAGCAGTTCTGCACTGCTTTTAGGTCCCTTGTTTGAAGGGTGATCTACACTGTTGTAGTTATTTGTGAGCATTACAGGCTGTGTCCTCCACTCTTAGTCGTTGGAAGTTGGAGAATTCTGCCCTAAGCATTTGATGGCCCCTTGCTCATGCAGACTAAAATGGCTTTGGGGACAAGGGGCCCAAAGATGCTTTTCCCTCTGCTCGTCTACACGTGGGATTCAACCCACAATGTGAACTGCATATCCCCTCTATTCTCCAAGCCTTGCTTGATAACTGGAAGGAGGGGAGTTCTGTCTGTATCCCGTAGAAACAGCCATATCTCTAGCAGAGGTGGATAAATGGTGGCTTGGGAGCTGCATGTGGCTTTTGGGCTCTCACCAGAAGTGGCTGCCTGGGGGTGTGTCCATGTAACACCTTCAGGAGCAAGAGAAGCCAAGCTGCCATCTTGGCCCTGGGAGTACTGTGTGTGTGTGTGTGTGTGTGTGTGTGTGTGTGTGTGTGTGTGTGTGTGTGTGTGTGTGTGTGTGTGTGTGNGTGTGTGTGTGTGTGTGTGTGTGTGTGTGTGTGTGTGTGTGTGTGTGTGTGTGTGTGTGTGTGTGTGTGCCTGCGCGCTTCTGCACTGCTATTGCTGTGGCCTGAACCGATCAGACCCCCTGGGAGCCAAAGCTCTAAGCCATGCTGCCCTGTCCTCAGGATCCGGGGGAAGCCATGGCTGACGTAACGTGTTCTGTGACTTGTGATAAACAGCTAAACTTTGCATCCTGAAAAGGAGAGAGGAGTGTCTCGCAGAGAAAACACTAACCGCTCTTGACTTCTCTCCAGAGTAAGCGATGCAGGTTATTCGACTCGCCGCCGGTGCCCAGGAGCACAACTAGGGCAGCCTTGAAAAGAATGGAACAGTCCCAAGAAGAGACCTTGTTGGGGAACAGCAAAAGGAGGAGGAACGTGTGTGCAGCGTCAGCTGAAGAAGAAACGGTTGGTCCAGCGTCCACTACTAAACTGTGTTTAACTTTGCACGTTTAAGTAGCGAGCCTGACTTGTACAAGAGGTTGTTTGTTGTTGTTATTATTATAAACATTTATCTAGCGCCAGCAATGTACCTGGCGCTGTACAGAACATAGAAATAGACAGAACTGTTTTTCTGGTAACTCCTAGCCTAGCAATGGTTATTAACCTTCTAGATCATGACCCTTCTTCCCTTGTCTCATGTGCGTGACCCCCTCCACAAGCACGCACAGACCTTGCTTGCTGCTCTTCTCCCATCACCCCTAGCTCAGAGCCGGGGGGGAGGGGGTTTCCGCAATGCCGCCCGCTTGCCCACTTCGGGAACATGAATTTTGATTCGCTGCAGCCCAAGTCAGAATTCACCTACCATTTTGAGCACTCCTCCTGACTCTTCCATAGCAGAGGTAGTAGAATCCCATTGTGAGCTTTACCCTTTGTCTGAGACCCTCAGTCTAACAAACGAGGCAGCCTTTCAGCACAGGGTTAGTATGTTGCTTCCCGTTTGCTACCGATTTCGTGTTAAGTGCAGAAGGCCTCCATGGGGAAGGAGGAACGGTGGATCATCCTTTGTTTTCTCCCCCTTGTTCTCCTAGAGTTTGAAACCAGTCTGCGCGCAGTCATCGTCCTCGGCAGAAATTGAGACCATCTTGGACAGCGACCAGAGAGACCTCATTGGTGACTTCTCAAAGGTGACACCAAGTGATTTTGCTTATTCCGTCTATAATGGGGCTGAGAGGCAATCTTGCGAAAGCGAGAAATCTCATTGAAATCCAGGTTCTTGGATGAATTGAGAACCAGGATTGTGTTGCAAAGTTCTAGAAAAAAATTTAAAAAAAAAAAAAAATTAATTAATTTTACAAATGCAAAACGGCAGTAGTAGTGTCGCCATTTTGGTTACAGGCAGCGACCATTTCGCGAACGTGTGAAAGAGTCCAGCAGCCATTTTGCGCATGTGCCATCCGCTGCCCTTAACCCAAATGTCGGCAACACTATTGTCGCCACCGTGGTTAAGGGCAGTGGCCGTTGGCACATTTCACAGAGCAGTCAGGCGGCCATTTTGTGGCATGCACAATGATTTCTTAAATCTGAACTCTTCCAGGACTCCAATCTTGGTCCTGGTTTTCAAAATCACATGGTTGTTTTTTTTAAAGAGCATTTTTCCCTCATTCGACCCTAATCTGAGTCGTTTTTGGCGTGATGGGTGGAATAAGAAATTGAAATAAATCAAACAATCTATGTATGAGTCGGTACAATCTGAGTCAGGTTATGTCTCAGGTAGAGATTATTGGAGGGGGGGGGGGGGAAGTCTGGTGGCTTCCAGGACTACTAGTAGGGACTTTGTCCTGGTGGTGCCGCGTGAGTAGGGAAGGCTATTCTGGTCCCACAGCAGGAAGAGACCCTATAAGGAACCCATGTATAAACCCTGTACTGCAGTGATGTCCTTAAGCTCCTAGATAAAAATGATCAAATTGCTATAGAAGTGTCCAACCAGCTGAAATTCCTTCTCCTTGCAAGCTGCAGCTGCTTTACTAAAGAAGCTTTTGTTTTTAAAAGTGACTCCATAAAACGGCTGTTTTCTTGTCACGTGTACAGAAAGGTAAATAGTTTTGCTTGGCTCTTGTGGCCCAAAGAGAGGGGGCTTTAGAAACCTGTAGCTGTAGTGATAGTAAATCTCCTTGTAAACTTCGAGGACTGAGTTCCAAATTAGTACGGAATATTAGCCCCAAGAACAGCCAGTTCCAACCTCCTGTGTGTTTCCTGATGTAGCTTCACCTGTGGAGCGCTCAGTACCCCTTAACTCGGAGGGGGGAACCTTTTTCCTCCTGGACCACTTTGAAAGCTAGTACATGCTCTGAGGGCCGCACAGAAGTTGGGGAAGGCATGCATTCAAAGATGGAGGGTCCAGATCCTAGATCTTTGCTCCTTTACCCTGAGCTCAGTCTTTCGGTGCTTAGGGAGGGAAGGAATTGGATCCAGAGGCCAGATAAAAACTAGCTGTGAGCTGTATTTGGCTCCCTAGATTCCCAGCCCTTCATTCTTGGATCTTAAGGTACAAATGGGCCGCCACTTGTAGAAATCTCTTGGAGCGGGTTCTTCCATGAAGGAGTTTGCTTCCCTACAGTCCCTGCTTGTCTAGTACTAAGCTGACACACGGCAGCAAGTCTGCAGCTGGCAAGAAAAGATGTCGAGCTTTCTCTCCTCCTTGCCTTGATGTGGTGACTGAACAAACTGAGCCCATGTTCTCTTGGCGCCGTTGGCCAATATCCAGTGCCGTGCGGATCGCCACGTGGAGACACGCGTGTGCACATAACGTGCCGGCACTGCGACTCCGCACACACCATTGGATCAGGGCCATTGACACTGCGTTCTGAGCGTAACTTCCGATTGTGTATTTTAGGGTTACCTTTTCCATACCGTAGACGGAAAACATCAAGATTTAAAGTACATCGACCCAGAAATGGTAGGTATCCCTTTAACTCCCCAAACCTGCTTTACGCCAACCAAATATTGTTCTCGTGTTAAATGACCCGAAATCCTCTCTCTGTCTAGATGGTCTCTGTGCTGAATGGGAAGTTTGCGCCTGTCATTAAGGAGTGTGTGATAATCGATTGCAGATACCCGTATGAATATGAAGGAGGCCACATCAAGGTAACAGTCTCTCCACAGAAGCAATTCCTAGATGGCCAGTGTGTCGGCCAGCCAGGTGAATCGAAGAGCACCGGGAAACATTTGCAAAAATGCTCTTGCACAGTCTGTCCCCAAGTAGCTTCGGCAATGCAGCTCACTTCAGGGCCCTAGATGGAAGGGGCAGTCGGCACCCTGCAGCCACTGGAGTCCCCCACGGAATGTGGTCGGTTGAGCTAGCGGATATGGTTTTGCAAGCAGCAGAGTATTTGCAGCTGGCCTCCAGCTAGAAGCATCTCTTGCTGACAAAGCAGGTTGATGCTATCTCTGCTTAACTAGAAAAGGGGGGGGATGAGGAGTGGCCAGAGTTTCAGGAGGGGGTTGAGCTTGAAAGGCTCCTATAGACTCACTCGCAACTCTTTCCTCAGGGTGCTGTAAACCTCCACATGGAAGAGGACGTGGAGGACTTCCTGCTGAAGAAGCCTATCCTTCCGTCTGAGAACAAGCGAGTGATCATAGTGTTCCACTGCGAATTCTCCTCGGAGCGGGGGCCTCGGATGTGAGTCTCTGGGATTGCGCCTACTCGGGGATTAGCACCCTCCAAATTGTTCGTTGAGATTTATACCCTCCCCTTCCCCTAAGGCTCAGGGCAGCTAACAACATCAACGCTGGACCAAAAAGAAAGGTCTTGCGTTGCCTCTGGAAAATGCTCACGCCTTTCCTTTGTATAGAGCGACCAAGTCAGAGCCATAGGGGGCGGCAAAGCATCTCGGACTCCAGCTAGTGCAGCCCCCTACGCCGATGCAAGCTTTGCCACACCCCGCAATGCCCTGACCCCACCAACAGTATAGAATAAAAATCTGCCACAAGTAGAGACCGGCGGTGACCAAAGTACACCACTGCCTTAAGCAAGGGAACAGTTTTTTGTTTCAAGGTATCACACACGCTGGTCTGGGCCCCGGTCCGTCAAGAGCAAAAAAACCAACAACTCTAAATCAGCTACCAAATCTGAGCTGGTGTAAAACTCCTTCCTGCTCCCAGCCAGGATGGTCAGCTACACCATGAGCATGTGTGCAGGGCTACAAGCCAGGCACCTGAGCCAAGTCTCCTCATTTGAGCACCCTCTTAGTCCCATCCCCGGTTGTGGGAAGCTGCTAGCAATGGGATTCGCTGGCTGTGCAGCTCCCCATACTCTGTGACGGTGCCCATGTAGACTGGCTGGTCAAACGGCTTTAAAATGACTTCCATGAAGCGAAGTGAAGCAGGCAGGCTTCTAAACTCTTCTGCCCATTGCAGGTGCCGGTTTGTGAGGGAGAGAGACAGACTGGGGAACGAATACCCGCACCTGCACTACCCAGAGCTCTATGTCCTGAAGGGAGGCTACAAGGACTTCTTCATCAAATGCAAAGTAAGGAGCGTTTTTATCAATGTATTTCCCCTCTGACGTCACTCGTGTCTAATGCTACCAAGCACTGCACAGGCCTCTCTTACCTCCAGTGCAGCTACTGCGCTGGGATTGTGCTTCCCAAATCCCAATGGCGGAAGAGAACTGACTGTAGTAGCCTGCCGCTTCCTCCTTATTCCGCTTGGTCAATCGTGGTGTCCTGGGTACAAGGCTAAACCCAGCTCAAGCCTGCCTTGAACTCCGTAGCGTTGCTGCTCTGTAGTCTCAAATGAGATGTTAAATTGGGGGCCAGGCTGCTCAGTCATAGGGTCCTTCGGCAGAAGGACCAGGCTGTGTTGCTTTATTGCTGAAATCCCGAAAGGCTTCAAGGGCTTTTTTTTACTGTAACAAATATCCAGAAGTGAGGCTAGCAAATCTTGATAGCTTTTCTTTCGGGTGTCGAGTTGTATCTGTGCTAGCAAGGACGTCAGCGGGGCTGAAGAGAAGCCATGTCTTGCGTCAATCCCGTTTTGCCGTTGGACTAAGACGGTCTGCTAAGCTATTTTATACCTTTTAGGGGGCAAGATTCTCTCTGCTTTCAATGGCCGGGCAGGGATGGGAAACGGCAGGCCCAGTGGGGGCCCAATGCAGCCTGCAGCTAGTGATTTATGTGGTCCCTTTCCAGTGCCTGGATCTGGCCCCTGGATCAAGTTCCTACCTCCCAAGCTCTTGAAAGACTGACGTCGGGGGAAAGGAGCAGAGATGAGGGCATGCACATAATGACAGGGGACAGATCCTTCTCTGCCCTGACGGCACTCCTTAAGTGCCTCCACTCCGAGCTTCTCTATGCCCCCTGGAATTGGTACTAATTTTCAAAGTAGCCACTGGGAGGGACAAGGTTCCTCATCCCCACTTCAGGAAATGTCCAGACTGTGAAGGCTGCTTTAAACCTGCCTAGCCCCCTTGTTGTGATCTGTTGCCCATTCAGTATTCAAAGTGGCTTACAATCCTTAACTAGCTCCCCCTCACAGCAACCCTAGGTGGAGGTACGCAATATTATTCCCATTTTACAGATGGGGAACCGAGGCTGAGAAGTAGATTTGCCTAAGTCCACCCAGTGAGTTCATGGCTCGGATGGGATTAGTCTCCCAGGTCAAAGTCAAACCCCTTACTGCTGCCAGGCTACACTAGCACTCGCACTGCTTAGAAGTGGCTTCTGGACTACTGTCTTGGTGTCCAGCTGTGGCTCGCTTGGCAGGGACAGATGGGGAGTTATTGCATTAGCTTTTTATTTGTATCCAAAGGTCATGCATGTTTTGGGATGGGTACTGGCCTTGGGGGTGGCCCTACAGCCACAATGAACCATGAAATTTGAATGGGTGATGCTGCTGCTGCTTACAGTGGATTGGCTTCCCCCATGAGGCACCCAGGGGCCTTTTAGCTGCCCTTAATTGGCAGGCTCCAGTGTGGTGAGGCTGGGGCAGTGCCGGACTCTCCCCTGGTAGGACATGATGGTGGTGAGCCTGCTTTGTTGGATGCAGGGGGTTGGGATTTCCAGGGCCAACCCTGAAGCGTACCATTGATGGGTTCATATGCACAAGCAATCAAATTCCGTTCTTTGCAGAGCTACTGTGAGCCGCAGAGCTACCGCCCAATGCACCACGAGGACTTCAAAGAAGACCGGAAACGCTTCCGCACAAAAAGCAGAACGTGGGCCGGGGAGAAGAGCAAAAGGGAAATGTACAGTCGGCTGAAGAAACTTTGAGAGCTGGGTCTGGGCAGCCAAGGCCGGTCTGCCGCGTGGGGGAAACTGAAGTGGGGTGGAATCGGGGGGGTGGTGAGAGAATCATGGACCAGCTCAATCCTTGCACATTTTCCTATGACTGCATCTTTGGAAACCGTTCAAGCCGCGCTGGGGAACACTTGCGTTCGCTGCACTGCGAGTTTGGGCTCCGTGCGATCTGTTCGCTGAGTGAATGCAAGGCTTCTGTGCCGCTCCCAAGCTGCTTTGGGGAAACGGTCTCCATTCTGTGGGGAGCAAGCAGCTGCCCCACGGGGAGGGACGTATGCAATGTAAGTCTGAAAGGGAAGATTTTAGTGTTCTGTTTTTAAAACTTTTATTTAAGTACAGTTGAATGAAGCTAATTACTGCAGTCAAGTCACCTGGATTGCACTGAGCCCTTGTTTCTGTCTGCCAGGTGGTTTTGAATTCTGTCCTTTCAGCTGCAGTATTTTAGACTGCAGTGAAGAGCAAGTGCTTCTTGACTGACCTTTTTTTAGACGATTAGATGTCACACTACAGGATGCCCTCTGAGGGGAAGCTCTTTATTGGAAGGATATCATGTTCTTTTAATTTATTTTGTGATTGAGGTTGCTTTTATCTTGGTTTTTAACTTGTGGAACTTCTCCTTAACTGCCTCTGTAGTAGTAAAGACTCCCAGCATTTCACCTTGGGGACGGATTCTGACAGCTCAGTAACCTAGAAAACAGCTTGCTTCAGGCAAACTCTGAAACGCTGGGTGCCAAACCCAATTGAAAGTATTAAGTGTTGTATCTGACAGCCTTGGTATCCTAATGTGTCTCCAGAATATAACTTAGCTATGAGGAATCATGCCTATCCCATTGCTTATTTGAGGTAGACTTGGTCTGTCTCCCGTTGTGAATAATTCTGAAACTGCCCCAGCAGATGTAGGGTTCCTAACTTACTCACAAATGCCTTGTTGGAAGGGAAAGCAGGAGAGAAACTCAAAATAAGTCAGCTTCCCCTATTTTTAGGGGCAGCCGATTGGGGTCAAAGGAAAACTTCTGAGTTTGTACTTAGCAACTGCATGGAAATGGCTCCCCCTCCCCAAAAGCAGTCTGAGGATCCCAGGACTGAAGACTGTGGCAGTGTTTGTTTCTGCTCCTAGTACCTGCTTTGGCACCTGGTAAGCCTTGGGTCTAGCAAACAACGAAGCTGTCTAGAGGCTGACATTCGATCTGCCTCCTGCCTTGCGAATAGTGCAATTACAATCTCTCTGGCTTGTTGGTGGCCACTTCCTCACATGCCAGTGTTATTTGTCAGTGTTAATGGATTCTTGGGGGGGGGGGTTGAAACCAGTCTAGTAGCAGTTTTAATTTCCCAGGCTTCCAAAACCCCCGATTAAAGGTGCCTTGGCAGAAATCTCGTTTCCTATGGCTGGACTGGTGCCATCCAGGTTGGGGTTAAAAATGTAGTACAGCAATGGGGGTGCGAGGAGGCTTTGCGGGGTTTGATTATGTTTCCAGTATTTTGAGTTTCAAGACCTTGTGCACCAATTCGGTGCTTGCTTTGTGGGGGGAAAAGAAGTTTAAATCTTGAGGCTAGATGAATCAGAAATGCAGAATCAGTGTTGATGATTGCCAGAGCTGTAATCTCCGTGGGAGGGGAATCGTTTCACGTCTGTACATGGACCTTTCCAAAGGGAAATGACTCAGTCTGTAGAGGTTCATTGAATTATGGTGGTTTAATGGTTAGATTGAAGGGCTGATCTCAAAATGGCCCCATTCTGGCAGGCAGTTACTCGATCTGCAGGCAGACAATGCGGATGTCCCCGCAGCTGTCATTGTAGCAGCGGGGCTAGAGAATGGGCATCCTGTGGCCTGGGAGCATGTCACAGCCATTGCTACCTGCTTTGTGGGGTCTCCTCTATATGAACGAATGGTCACATTTCACCTGCAGTTCAGGAACCTTGGAAGCCATTTTTGGCTTCATAACGGCATTGCCTGAGAGTGCCCCCTTCCCCATCTCTCCATACATCTCTGATACCTTACTTTAGAGGGAGGGGGAAATGCAAAACTGTCTGGATACCCAGCCTTGTTGTTTGATACCTACTTCTGTGTTCAGAATATTATGAGGGTGAGAGGGATCTTGCAAGTTTACATGGCGCTAAAAAGGTTTAAGGTACAGAAATGGCCTGTATCCCTTAATACTCCTGTAGGCTCGAGGAATAAACTGCCTAAAACCCAAGCAGTGTGTCTGTTTCAGTGGTGGTCATTATTTAGCACCAGTGGTTTGCCAGGTGCTGAAGAGCCGTGGTTACAGAGGAGTCCCTGCCCCGAGGAAGCCTAGGGGTAGACAAGGATGCATTCACGAAGCTGTAGTTACGAGAGGAGGATGGGGGGACCCATTCGCCAAGTAGGTTTTGGGACCGTAGCCTCTTACTGTTGGAGGTTGGAACAACAAGGAATGGATCACTCATTGTGACTTTCTCCCAAGAGAAAGAGACCGGCCACTGTCGGAGACAGGATGCTGGACTTGATGGGCCGTTGGTCTGACCCAGTACGGCACTGCTTATGTTCTTATGACCTTGGAGAAGGTGATGGTGTTCGTTTATTTTGACACTTTTATCCCACCCTTCTGCACAGACTCAGGGCATCGAACATTAAATATATATATAAAATACAACAAAGGACATTAAAATCCCCCCCCAAAACCGAACATCATCCCACCCACCTATCCATCTCCTCTACCCACTCCCACCCAACCCTATCCCTGCCTGCCAAATACCTGATCAGCGAGCAAATCCATGGAGTCGAGGCGCTAGCTAACTGGTGTGCCCTGGCAAAACGTGAAACAGCATGCAGCCCCTGCAGCCGCTACGTGATCTAGCAGGACCCCTCCCACTGGCTCCCAGCTCCAGATCCTCCCCAGCAACGCTCCCTGAAGCAGAGGCAATCTCTGAGGGGCTGCTCTCCCTCCCCACTTTGATGTACTGGAGACTAGCTTATGATTTACCAGTGGATCATGATCTGCCTTCTGGCCACCCCTGAAATACGTAAATCCTTCGTCACTGTGTGCGTCCTGTGTCACTTCCTAGTGGGATACTATTGGGAAAAGAGCCTTTTGCTGGCCTGATCTACCTTCTTGTAGGCAGTCCTTTCCCCCGACAAGGGCCACACGCGAGCCAGCGAGGCCAGGGGGATGGAGAATTGGGTGTTCTCCTTGCTGCACCGTATGAAAGCTGCAACTCTTTTGTCGACAGGTCAAGGCTTTATACTCGCTAGTGTTTACATTTATTTCGATGCTGCTCCTTCCTGCAGAGACTCAGGGTGGCTTAGTCATAAAAACAGAATAAAAGCCATTAAAATGAATTTTTAAAAAAACCTTAGTACCCCACCTTTACATCTCCTACTCTATCCCACCCTATCTCTGCCCAAATAAAGAGGGGTGTATGTGTGTATAGATATATGTGTGTACGTACATTTGTATATTTAAACCAAGTGTGCTAGTCTGGAGATTGACTTGCTTCCATACAGCTGCTCATAGCACAGCCGTTTGCATAGCTCTCTGGCCTGCTGGCTAGGAAACTTTCCCCACCCTCGTATCGACACCGGCGTGCCCAAAGAGAAGAGCTGAGATGTCTTCACAGTGGCTCATAGTTGTCTTAAGATGAGATGCCTAGAATTGTCAGAGGCATTCTGGGGAACTCGTTTGCATTTAAAAACATGCACCGCTTAGTTTGGGTAAGTCTGGTCTCAAACTGGACTTCCTACATACAGAATCTAAACTCTTTTTTTTGGAGTTTAACAAGTGCTCTGGGCCTGCCTAGCACAGACGTGGTACCAGAAAAGCATCTTCAGACTCAGGCTGAATATTGAATAAGCCTAACCTGGTGCTTTTTGCTGCAGGGCCACAAAGAGAAGTGGCCTAATTCTCAATGTACACGGACGTTTTCAGGCTTCAACTGGCTGAAGATCAGGTGTGCTGGCACCAACACGGGTTGGTCCAGTTCTACGAGTCTGATCTTGCCTCCACAGCGGCTGTTACTGATGCTCATAGAACAAAACGGAAAAGTAGTGAACTCCTGATCTTGGCAAACTTGCAAGGCTGCTCTCTAGTTTCCTACAGAATCAAACTGTTCAGGGTGGATACCAGTCTGTACAAAACCATGGCTCTTGCCTGTGGAGGGCAATACAAGGGCTACAAAGCTTTTAAGAGGTGGGGAATCTTCTCACTGGAAGAAGGCTGCCATATTGACTATTTTCCAAAAACGTCATTGTTTTTTACTTAGTTAACATGCATTGTAGCCAAGATGCAGAAGATAAAGGTGCAACTTCACTTTGTGCTAGTGAGTCCTTCGCCAGAGAGCAGTCTTTGGTTTTGCACACTGGATTTTAAGGAAGGGTGTTGACAAATTGTCGGGAGCTGAGAGGAGCAACCAAGCTGATGAAGAAGCTGGAGCATAAGCCAAATGTGAGGTGAAGAGGACCGGGGATGTTTAGTCTACCGGAAAGATAACTACGGGGGATAGGATAGCAGTTCTCCAAAAGCATGCCTCAGAAAACAGGAGAAGAGTTCCATGCCAAAGAAGACGCAACAAGAAGGAATGCCTCACTCAAATGGCTGCAAGTTTTTGGTTAATATCAGGGGAAATGTCCTTTAGGGGTAAGAAGAGTTAGCTCACGGAATGTTATCTATGGAGGATGCAGCATCTTCCTTGGATGTCCTTAGAAATCAGCAAGCCAAGCTGTGGATAGATGGCGTCGAGCCTCTGCGGAAGGGGTCGGTCTAGGTCCTTTTCAACCCTTGGATTGTAAGAAATTAGCTCTATGATCTGGAAGAAGAGTGTAGCACTCACTCCTAGAAGTCTCCTCACCTAACACTACCTGTTTGTCCAGTCCACCCCTACCTGCAAGCCCTGGTGGTTACAGAGAACAGCTATGAGATGGATAACAGGTGTTCCGAAATGGGGTCAAAATGCAAAGCATCCTTAAAATAACGTAATAATGCGACTTCAAATCCACTCCAGGCTAAAGCAAAACTATTCTTTCTAATGCCATCTGTTGGCCTCTCAAAACTGATGCGGAAAGCAGCTTAGAAGCTGATGAAGCTGCCGCACAATCTCGCAAATGCTAAGCTTACATTTATTTTTTTTTGCCTTGCTTACCTTCTTTGGCCCTAAGGAATTAAAACGTGCCCTTTGATCTTCTGTGTTGAAAACCTGAAATATTAACAAGAGTTCTAGTGTGGTTTAATTTTAGAAAACAAATAAAGGCAGCTAGCTTCAACATATGTATGAAGAGAACCTTTCCTATGATGGGAGAAGGGAAAAGAAGGGAAATCTCTTGTAAAAAACATGAGCGCTCTAGGTGTTCTCTCTCTCCTCCTTCATCGCTTGTAAAACTTGTCTTCAGCTTCAAGACTCTGTATGGCCTTACTCCTTGTATTGACCCCTATGCCGAAACGTCCTCTTTGGTCACAAATGTTCTGTTCCCTACCTCTTTGGTCAAGCTTTCCCTTTCTCCTCACCCTGCTAGATTCTCCATTTTGCTGACTCCCCTCAGAATCCTTCCCCTGTAACTAAGCCAAGTATGGGCACCTGATTTTATCCATCGATAGAGCTGTAGACTGCCTTGGGCATGTCAGGACATGCCAACCTAGGCAAGGCAAGATCGATTCTCACCCTGAATCGTAGCCTCTGTGTATGTGGGAGAAGAGAGCGGTCTCCTTTCTTGCACAAATCAATAGTTTATGTACCTTTAGGAAAGAGAGCCTTCAACTGGATAACCTTTACAAACCACTAACTTGGTTTCAGTGACTATAGCTTAGACTCCTGGGCCACATTTGATAACCCCACAACTTTAGTGCCATCCCATTGGAGTCCTGTGAGTTTAACATCAGGCGCACCCCCCTGGAATCTAGTCTGACCTCTTGTACCGCATGGACTAATGGAATCTTTCAATGTCCCAAGACCACCTAGTTTTCTTTGGCTAAGCATCCCTCTTAGCAGAGTATCTGGTAACATTTTTCAGTGCCAAAGCAAAACATAAAATAAAATTACTTGATACAAACATTAGGACTTTCCTTTTTTTTTATGCCTTCATGGATTCACTCTGGAAAATATTCCAGAAGCATTTTCTGGGGAGCCAATGAGTTGAATGTTCTCCCCTACCTAAAAGCATAGCTGTTCGTACGCTCGTGACCAAGTGAAGGGGTGTCCCTTGCCTGCTAAATGCAAAACATGAAGATTTAAGCAGGTTTCTCCGTTAAGAACTGAGCTGAACCACAGCCTAGAAGCGAGCACTGTTATAGGAAAGCAAAAGCTGTGATAATTGCCTTGTTTGCCTGCAGGTAGCGCTTGTCGGTAATGTCCTCATATCCAGACAGGGGCCTCCCCGCTGCCTTCAGAGCCAAGTTAAGGTGTGTTTTGCACTGAGATCTGGGTTCAAATCCTGCCTTAGCCATGAACTCACTAGCTGGCTTTGGGCAAGTCCCTGTTCCCCATCTGTCCAGTGGGACCGTATTATCCCTGTCACTTCCGATGCTCCCTTCCCTTGGTCCATCCTATATGGTAAACCCCTGTAATTTGTCTCAAGTTATAGTTCAGTGCCAGGTCCAGTGTAATGTTACCTCGGCAGTTCTGCATCCGCATAGAAGCCAACTCTCCAGACAGCCTGCAGTCCTTGCTGGAAAGCAACTGTCCCCAGTACATCCTTGAAGATTATATGCCTTCCGTATGGAGTAAATTAAGACCAATCCCCACCTTTTCTTTTTTTCCTCCTCTAAGCCTTTGAGAGGGTGTGTGGGTACACATGCTGTGCCCTTGGTACTGCAGTGTGCAACTGCTCCCTTTTAATAATGGCGAGAATATCACACCTAAGGGGCAGCCTCCTTCCACTGGGAACGTTGCGACCATGTTTAGTAGCAGTGGATTTGCTGCACTCTTCGGGTTGCCATAGCACTTGGTAGTCAGGCCTCCCAGGGCACTGCGAGCGTGGGACGATGGTTACGCCCCCTACAAAGGAGGGAGATGAAGATGCTGAGAGGGGTTTGCTCGGTGACCCAGTAGGCTGAGGTTGCAACAGAACATGGCCCTTTTAACTCCGTCTGCTAATGCTTTCCATTTAACCGGTTCAACATCACAATGAGGGTCTGTCAAGAAGCTTAGTTGCGAAATGAATTTGTGCTTGGGGGTGCTTTGAGCGCCCATACAACTGCAGGAAACCCAACCCAAGCCAATCCTCAAGGCACGTAATGATTAAGCAATGGATGTAACGGGAGGGTTGGAGGAGGGCCACACTCATTCACATACCTGAAAAGATTCTAGAGCAGATTCTAAAGCAGTCCGTCTCTAAGCATTTAGAAAACAATGCTGTGATGAATAGGAGCAGGTGTGGGCTTGTCAAGAACAAGTCATGCCATACTAATCTTATTTCCTTTTTGATCGAGTCACTCGTTTAGTAGATCAGGGGAATGCCATGGACGTAGTATATCCTCATTTCAGCAGAGCATTTGACAAAGTCCCCCATGATCAGGGACCCGAGTTGACTGCACCAAAAAATCTTAAAATTCTACAACCAGTGAAGCCAAATTCTGCAAATTCACTCTGAGCATTAATATTTGCATAATTAACTTGATTTGCATAACGATGCATGCTGGGAAGCAAATTTGCAATAGGTTTGACATAGAATCACAACTTTGCTAATCAAACACAACTCAAATACTCTGGAATTTCAGCACCTCCCTCATGCAAACATAGGGCCTTCAGACCCCACCCACTCACAATTCATCTCCCAGGGGCCTATTTACCCTCGGGTCATGGTCAGGATTGGTTTTTTCCCTCGGGTCATGGTCAGGATTGGCTGATTCTGCTAAAATCACTGCAAATTGCAGCAACGCAGTCAACTTGGGTCCCTGCCCATGATATCCTTCTTGACAAGCTGGTAAGATGTGGGCTAGATGATCCTATCATTAGCTGGATTTACAGTTGGTTGAAGAACCGTATCCAAAGAGTGCTCATAAATGGTTCCCCATCAATCTGGAGGGAGGTATTGAGTGGGATGCCTCAGGGCTCGGTCCTGGTGCCCGTACTGTTCAACATCTTTATTAATGACTTGGATGAAGCAAAGGGGTTGCTTATCAAATTTTCAGATGAAACAAAAACAGGAGGGCTAGCTAACACCTTAGAAGACAAACAAGATTCAAAATGATCTTGACAGGATGGAAAGCTGGACCAAAACTAACAATATGAAATTCAACAGAAATGTAAAGTTCTGTGTTTAGGTAATAAAAATCAAATGCACAAGTATCGAATGGGTGATCCCTGGCTTGGCAGCAGGACATGTGAAAAGGAGCTTGGGGTTGTAGTTGATCACAAGCTGAACGTGAGTCAGCAGTGTCATGCAGCTGCTAAAAAGGCAAATGCAATTTTTGGCTGCATTAACAGAAAGAAGCATAGTGTCCAGATCACGGGAAGTAATAGTTTCACTATTTTGCACTGGTCAGACCTTATCTGGAGGGGGTACTGTGTCCAGTTCTAGGCACTGCATTTTAAGAAGGACATTGACAAATTGGAACGGATTCAGAGGAGAGCGACACAGAGGGTCAGGGGTCTGGAAACCAAGTCCTGTGAGGAAAGGTTGAAGGAGCTGGGTGTGTTTAGCCTGGAGAAGAGAAGACTAAGGGGAGACAGGATCGCCCTCTTCAAATATCTGACGGGCCGTCACTTAGAAGATGGAGCCGACTTGTTCTCTGTTGCTCCTGAGGGCAGGACTAGAACCAATGGGTTCAAATTACAAGGAAGCAGATTTCGGCGAAACATTAGGAAGAACTTCCTAACGGTAAGAGCTGCTCTCGACGGTGGAACAGACACCGCCTAGGGCGGTGGTGGGAGCTCCTTCTCTGGAGGTTTTCAAACAGAGGCTGGACAGACCGTCTGTCAGGGATGCTCCCGCTGTGGATTTCCCAGGGGGTTGGACTAGATGCCCTCTGAGATCCCTTCCAACCCTAGGATTCACACTGCAGGAAGACAGACAGGGAAAGAAAGAAGGAAGAGGGGGGTGGGGAAGAAATATATTGAAAAGGGTAGGAGGAGAAAAGCACATCACAATAACAGGTTTTATTATTATTATTATTATTTTATTTATTATGTGTATATATAGCACAAGCAATGTACCTGGTGCTGTACTACAATAAGTAGGCAGAAACGGGTCTGTGCCCCCAGGGGCTTACAATTTAAGAAAGACGACCGAGGGAGACAAAGGAGAAGAGAAAAAGAGACAAGGGGGTGTTAGCAAACATTAATTTGGCCTGCGAGCCGCTGGCACATTTGCTGTTGCGCCGCCAGATGTCGGCCCGGGCTTGCTCTCCGGCACGTCAGCAGTGAGCCCGGGCTGTAATCCCGGAGACCTGCAGGGTCAGAAGCCGGGCTACACAGTCTGCCCAGTCGGGCCCCAGAGGTTTATCCCATGTGTTTTAGCGTGCCGTGGCCCAGGGGGTGGGGCTCTGGCCGGCCCTGACCCCAGCGGGGCCAGCTGTCCTCCCTGGCGGCCACTGGCATGTTGGCTGGCCGGGCTGTATTGGCAGACAGGTCCCTGCCCCGGGTCGGGTGGTGACAGCAGCGCTCCGCCCTCACGTTTGGAAACACCCACGGATACGTCCATGAGGCTGAGACGTCGCAGGTGACCGTGCTGGTCTAGGGGGAGGACAGGTATTCAGAGCGAGCGCTACGTTTTGACATCTGGAATGGTTTGAAAAGGAGGCCCCCGATATTATGAAATGTTTCTATCTTTCCACGGAAAGTGTTGTCGATCTCTGGACACATTCCTCAAACGGAGGGGAGGCAGGACGCCTTGCTTCCACAGCTAGACATAGAAGTTTAAGACGAAGCTTCTGCATCTCGCTGTTCTTGATGTGGGGGTTTGATTAGGCTTGCCAGATAGACAGGTTTTCCCAAGACACTTATGAAAAATACATGTTGCCGGCCTATGGTGCCAATGCAGGCCCTGTAACATGCATTTTTTTCATAAATGTCCTGGGAAAAGCTGTCTGTCTGGAAAGCCTAGATTTGATAAATCCTAAAAGAATTTCACACCGTCTTTCAATTATCATAATCATCATCATTATTTATCAATCAATCCATTTATTTGTTTAGCCGTTGGTCATAACAATAGTATAAAAACTAAAATACACAGAGAAACAATAATAAAATACAGGCCATTATTTACTATTGATTGACTGTTTCTTTGCCTGACATTGAACAATCATTCAATTTGCCGGGCCCGAGGTGGAGAGAACATGTCGCTCTTGGGGGGGGCACCATCCACAGGCTCCTAAAGGTGGCCATGTTTGGAGCCCCTCTAGGAGGGAGCAGGGGCCCTATGCCTTGCCCTGAGGAAGACAGTCCACCCCCAGAAAGCGTGGTCGCCCAGTTGATAAGACAGGCCCTGGGTATTTATTTATTTATAATAAAATGTATAGGCCGCCCCCCCCCTCCTGCCTCAGGCATCTTGGGGCGGCTCACAACATCTTAAAAACATTTTAAACATTAAAATAAACAATAATGATTCCAATTAAAAACAATATAAAACCCCATCTTCAACCCCACCCCATCTCCCTCGGGAAAGGCCCGGCGGAACAGCCAGCTCTTACGTTGTCTGTGGAAAGAGGGGAGGCCGGCAGCCAAGCGGATCTCCGACGGGAGGGAGTGCCGCAGCCGCGGAGAACGCCCTCCTCATAGCGGGCACCCGGGGGACCTCGAGGAGGGCGCCCCCAGCCCACCGCGGGGGTCGATTCAGGACCCGGATACATGTTCCTCCCCTGAGAGGCTTGCAGTCTAAGTGGGGGAGACAATGGGCGGGAAACATAACGCCAGCCATGTACCGACACGAGAGCCAGGTCCCTGCCCCCAGGGGCTTAGTTTCCCTTAGAGAGAAGCCTCACCCCTTCCGTCAAAAAGCCCCATGCATTAAGGCTGCCCTATCTTTAACCCCGGAGAACGCAGACTTCATATTCTGCCTTTGTCCTTTTAGAGGCGGTGCTGCACTGAGGTTTTCTGGTGGTTTCTGTTACCGAGCGGACGTTTGAGGAAGTTTGCCAATGAAATCCCTAGCCGCGAGCCCATAAATGATCCATCTATTTATTTATTTAATGAATTCAACTTAATATCCCGCCCCTCTCGCCTCTAGTGTCGCAGAGCAGTTTACAGCATACAATAAACAATATAAACAGCATAAAATTAAATTCCATAAAAATAACACTAAAATAATCAAAAATAAAAGATCTGTATAAACACCCCCCCTAACCCCCCCTCATGGAATGCCTGGCGGAAAAGCCAAGACAAACAGTAGGGGCGGTGGGTTGATTTCCAAGCGCAGGGACAAAATACTCACATGAACCGCAATCCCCCAGCCACTTACTCCGGATTAAGGGCTTGGTGGATCCACAGCCTTAGCTTGCCCTGTATAGCCAGGATTGTCGAAGCTGATCCACTCTGAAGTCAAGCAAACACTCTTCCTCTATCTTAACCCCTGAGCAGCTGTATGGTGTACCCTGCAGCCAGGATCCTACCTCCAGGCAAGCGTCAGGCCATCCGTGCTTTTAGTAAGTGTGTTGCAATAACGGGTATTTTCAGATGTTACGAGATCACGCTCAACCACAGTGAACCATGGTCAATTTCTCGGCGGGGCCAAAGCGCCCTGAACGTCTGTTTGGCGGCCGCCAGATGTTCACCACGGTCGATTCCCACACGGGGTCAATTTCAACCATGCTTCCGGGGCTCCCCGCGGGACCATCCCGGAAAGCGTGGTCAAAGAGATTTCCGGCGGGAAGCAATAAAAAGTAACGTCTGGCCGGCAATCACGGCCCGGAATCCCCGGTGGGATTCTAGGCCATGGTCAAAGCAGCTGGGCGCTGCCGCCGGATTGGCTGCGGCGCCCATCTCCCCAGAGGGGGGGGGGGCGGTGCTGTGTGGCTGCACGTTGCACCGCACGGCCCCGCCCCCTCCCTGATTCCCCGCCGGGATCAGCCGGCACGTCTGTTCGGGGTGTTTATTGGCCACGGGGTGGGGGGTCTGTTCACCCGCAGCAGGGATTCACTGGTGAAGCAGGCCAGCGTAACATCTGAAAATCCCCAATGATGAAGGTACCGAGGGAAGGACAACGTGTTAGCATCTGGCAGTTACCGTCTGAGAGGGTGGTTGCTGTGTGGATCCCGGATGTAAGAACTGGAGACAGCGTAGTTCGGATGCTCTCTAGGACCGGACCAACTTATTTTTTAAAGAGTTCCGGCCGCGTGGGGCCTTTCCCTCGTTCTGATTTTTTTACTTGCCCAAGATGCAGCAGTTAAAGGTAAGAAATGGAGCAAAATCTGTCTGCCTGCCTTTGGGATTTATTTTCCATCCTGTCCCAAACGGATGGCTCTGGGCAGCTTAAAACAAGATGAAACATTCTACAATCATAAGTATCGTTGAAAACAAATGAAATATACTCCACAACCCCTGAATCCTATCAAGCTTTTTCTTACAGGGCGGGGGGGCACTTAATTAGTACAAAGCTCCGAGGGCCGGTGGACGGTGTGGGCAGGGGGTGTGTCATAGGTGTACGCTCAAGGAAAAGAGGGTCCAGATCATGGATCTGGCCCCGGTCCTTGTGCGCATGCCCTCCTCTCTGTTCCCTTCCCCTGAGCTCAGACTTTCAGTGCTTGGGGGTAGGAACTGGATCCAGGGGCCAGAGCCAGGCACTAGAAAGGGGCCATGGGCTACGGTCCCCCGCACCCCCAGCCTGAATTTCCCCACCCCTGCTCTCACCAGAGGATACTGATATTCTCTTCCGCAACCCCCTAGCTCCCCCCCATGCCGGTCCGCCGCCCCGTCACACAAACACTGTGAGGCTTTTCCCCCAAACATATACCACCATCCCTCAGCCTGCTTTCCCCTCAACTAGTGGGTCCCTGCTCCCCTCCAGCAGGGGGGCTGGTCTTAACGCAGGGCGACTCAGGGAAACCGTCCTGGGCCTAGTTCCGCTGGGGACCCCTGCATGTGGCCCCAGGATGCAGGGGGCCCCACTCTTTCCGCCTGTGATGGTGGTCGATTATTATATTATTATTATTTTATTATAAACATTTATATAGCGCCAGCTGTGTACCTGGTGCTTTACAAAAAAACAAGATAGACACGGTCCCTGCCCGAGAGCTCACAATCTAAAGAATTGTTGTGTGAATCAATGTGGGCCTTGCTGGCTCCACAACAGGGCCCCAAACACAACCGTCTCTATGGCCCCTGAGGGATGGGGTCACCTGGGACCCCACGTTTTATCTTTGTCCTGAGCCAGGCAAATGCAAAGCCGGCCCTGCCCTCCAAACCTGTGCCCCCTCCTCTTGGGGGTCCTGTCACTGCCTTGAAACCCCATCCAAGCCCCCCTCCTCTCACTGGGAGGCCGAAGCTCGCCCCCAAACATTAAAATCACCAGGACAATATTTAACACCACCAGCCCCTCTTCCAACACGGCTGGCCGTGCTCTCCCACAAGCGCCCGCCGTCAGACTGGCCTGCAGGTCTCAGCGAGGGGCTGCTGGTGGGATCTTTCCCCCGTGCTGGGGTGTCCAGCCTTGCTGTTGCTGTTCTCGATGCAAATATTTTAAGGAACACTTATGAAAAATACATGGCGCAGGGCGTGCATTGGCGCTGCAGGGCCTCCAATTTATTTTTCATAAATGTTCCTTAAAAATGTGCGTCGGTGGGAACCCTACCTTGGCCTCGTCCCCGTTTCCTGACCCTGCCGCCCCCTCCCCTTCCCCGGAGAGAGCTAGCGATGTTCCGAGTCTACAGGGGGCAGGAAGGCGCCTAACAGTATAAGCAGACACAGGGAGTGTAGGAAACAGTTGGAAAACACTGAACTGCTTTCCTAAGCGTTTTTCATTCCTAGCTTTCATTTTGTGAATGAAAATGACCCCTTGGGGGCGCCATTACTCCAGTTTGTAACAGGCGCCCCCAGGTTTACATTCTCTGGGAGATGCTGCTGCTGCTGCTCTAACCCTTTCCCTTCCCCAGAGGTCACTTTGACAATTAGCACAAGCTCCGAGGGCCACACAGACGTTGGAGATGATAGAGGAGGATCCATGTGTGGATCTGTCTCCTCTCCTTGGGTGCAGGCTCTCATCTCTGCCCTCTTCCCTGGAGCGCCGTCCTTGTGGGCAAGAACTGGATCCTGGGGGGTAGATCCAGGATCTGGAAAGGGTCCACGTAAAATGTGCCGTGGGTCGCATTTGCCCCCAGGCCTGAAGGTTCCCATCCCTGCTCTAACGGAAAGCCTTGGTGGATTTTATTTTATTTTATTTTTTAGGGGGATGCCCTTGAGAGACGTCAGGCTTGTGGCTGTAGCAGGACTGGGTGTGGGTTTGACTCCCAACTCTCCCACTGCAATTTCTGGAAAATCTTGGGGTTTTTTTCTGCCTCCATTTCTCCATCTGCAAAATCGAATACAATACCCACCTGGCAGGGGCATGGGCAACACTTAGCTCATTTGTGTGCACCATGTGCTGGTGTCCGGCTGGGAGGTGGCGCAGGATGAATCACTGTTGCAATTATAGCATGGTGGTAGCAGGACCCAATTCCACATTCCTCCTTGGAGGGAGTGTCAGGGGGCTCAGGATGAGAGACGTTAGCTCTGGCCTTGCTGCACCTCCGCCCAGCGGGCTGCTTCTCTCAGCCCAACCATACTTTGTGGAGCTGTTAGGACACCCTGTTGCTCCAGTTAATTATCCACCTTAAGGTAAGCTGAAGGAGGTTTACAGGTCTGGCCTCCAGTCTCCCCTAACAGCCAGCCTATGCTGGCAGTAGTGTAAATGTCCAGATTCAGTTCACAATACCAGCTCTTTGGGCAGAAGCCACACAGCTCCAAGTTCCAGGCTATAATTTCCTCCTTCTCTGGAAACTCGCAGCTATCCAGGCTTGCATCTTTACCTGGAATAGGAGCAGACTCATACTCTGCCCTGCCACAGTGGTATTGTTGCATAAAAGCAAATGCTATTTGGGATATAGTAACTTGTTAGATGTCAACAAGGTGCAGGGTGTAAGAGTTAAAATCGCGCTGCACTGAGCAGGCCTAAGTCTGTGTACAGTAGGAACTCGTAAGAAGAGCCGTACTGGGTCAGATCAACGGCCCATCCAGCCCAGCATCCTGTCTCTGGCAGTAGCTACTTTAGTCACTTTAGAGAAGCGCCCAGCACAGCAGGTCACAACAGAGTGATTTATTCACATCCCAGTCAGAGGTCTCATTCCCTGAGCAACTTAGGGTAATTTCAGACGTTATGAAAACACCTTTCACCACAGCGGATCATGGTGGATCCCCTGCAGTGGCAGCATTCCCGTGAACATCTGTTTGACTCCCGCCAGATGTTCATCACAGTGAATCTCTGGCGGGAGTCAAAATAACCACGGCCAGCCGGAGGTCGAGAACCATGGTTAGATTGGCCACGATCCGGGATGGGCCAAAAGTAACATGTGTTACCTTTGGTCCATCCCGGATTGTGGCCCCGACCGCGATACAAGATCGGGCACAGCAGCCTCATTGGCCGCTGCGCCCACCCGTCTCCCTGAGGGAGGGCGGCCAAGGGAGCGTGTTGGGGGGGGGGGCGGGGTGTCACACAGGGCAGCCCTGCTCCCTCCCCGATTCCCCACAGTGATGGAAGGACGGCCGGATTCATCATGGACCAGGATCTGAGAGAAATCCCGGTCCGGGGTTCAGCGTGGCGGGCCTCCAGGCCCATCACGTCTGAAAATACCCTTAGCTAAGAGCCATTTAATAACTTATCCTCTAGAAAATGCTCCATGACTAAAAGCTACACAATAAAAATTGAGAGGTGGCAGAGAGAAGGAGAGAAACAAAGATGGTAAAAGTTCTAGGCCAAAATTTTCCAAACTTCCCGCTGGAGACTCCATTCTGAGACTTATGCATTATCCTGCGATCCTTCCCCAAAGAGGAACAAAGGCAGTCAAAGTTTAATTTAAAAAATTTACTTAAATTTAAAAACGCAGTTGGAATCATGATCCCTTCCACAGATAGGGTGACTGTGCTTGGTGTCCTGACCCTAGTTTGGGAGCCTCTGGTAAGAAATTTACTGAGAAAGGGCTGAAGGAACTCGGTATGTTTCGTTTCAGAAAGGACGTTGTGAATGGGAAGGGGCTAAGTGGGGAGAGACAGGGCCTCCGGTTAAGGTTCCCAGGTATGCAATTTTTCCAGGACACCATCGCAGGCCCTGCAACATGTATTTTTATTATTATTATTATTTTATTTTATTATGATTTATTATTATTTTATTTTATTATAAACATTTATATAGCACCAGTCGTGTGACCTGGCGCTGTACAGAACATAGAAATAGATGCGGTCCCTGCTTGTGGCTTACAGTCTAAAAGACAAGGAGAGGGAGACAGGGAGAGGGGATAGTTCATTTCATAAGTGTCCTGGAAAATTTTGCATCTCTCTCACCCCTCTCTCTAGGACCCACTGAGAGGTGTTCCTGGTTGCTGCCCCGGTGCTACGGAACGCCCTCCCCCCGGAGGTCTGGTAGAGCTACAAGGCTGAGCGTATTCTAGAGGCGGTGAAAAAGCTTTCTCTTTGGCAGGCGGGGATAGCGGGTGAGTGGGTGGGTTTTGTGGGTGAGGGTAGGGATTTTGAGGGTTTTTTTAGTATATTTTGTATTTTTACTATTTTTCTCTTTTTGTTTTTGTAAGCTGCCCTGAGCTTTCGGAGAAAGGTGGGGTATAAATTTTAATAAACTTTCCTGCTCCCTCCGCTGTGCTGGACACCATACAGATCAAATCACATCAGTTCAGCTGTAGAGAGCCAGGGCAGTCCCATGGTTGGGATGCCAGCCGGAGACCAGTGTCCAGCTCCTAGCACTGACCAGTTCTGGGACAGGTTCGGACCGTGGCAACTCATTTTGTACAAATTAAGCCCTAGGCAAGAGGCAGGGGGCTTAACGTTGCTGAAAGGTCTGGGCTCATGGAAGACAGCCGGGCAAAGCTCCCGTATGTGAGACTGGACAGAGAGAAGGCAGCTGCTGTGTTGCTTTCACATGCGCGCACGAGAGAGACAGAAATTCAGATGGTTCTGATCTCTAGGTGAGAACATACAAGCTTTGGCATTACAAAGAGCCCTTCCTCAGGCACCTGAAAGTTGGGCAGAACAACACAGTTCTCAGGGGCGTGGAGGAGCCCCCATCACCACTGAATTAAACTCAATCCCCGTCGTAAAATGAAATGAAATAAGGGCAAACGTAAGGTCACCCACACAAGGCAGGAAACGCATGAATCCAAACTGGGCAATAACTGGATCCGCAGTAGTTCTACAGGGAGACGTCTAGGTGTAGTGGTGGATCGTAAACAGAACACGGGCAGCAGTGGGATGCTGTCGCAAAACGGGTTCATGCTGTTTAGGTGGCATCAGCAGAAGCATCGTGTGCCACTCTCCTCTGCTCCGGTTAGGCCCGGGTTGGAGGACTGGGTTCAGTTTTGGGCACCCCATTTAGAGACGCGGGAGCAGGGGCAGAGAGCAAGAGGATGAAGAGTTTGGAACAGAAACCCCATGAGGGGAAGTTGAAGGATTTGGGTACATTCAGCTTGGAGATAAGAAGACTAAAGGGGGTTTACAAGAACAGAGAACCATCTACAAATATTTGAACGGCTGCTACAAGCTAGAGATGCAGAACAATTGTTTTCTCTTGCTACGGAGGGCAGGAGAAGAGGAAACGGGGGGGGGGGGCAAGCTGCGGCGATGGGAGATTTAGACTCAACGTCAGGGGAAATTCCTGACTGCGAGGGCCATCAGGCAAGGGAAGAGGTTGCCTCCAGTGCCTAGGGAAGTTGAGGATTCCCCTTCATTGTAGGCTCTTAAGAGGCTGGATGAGCCTGTTTCTGGGGTGAGCTAGGCATGCAACTCCTGCACCGAACCGGGGGCTGAACTCCATGACTCCTGCGGCCCCTTCGAGTTTTAGGATTTTTACACAGGCCGTGGCTGCAGGAGAGATGGGTGCGCATGCCGCTGGGGGGGCCGGAGTACTCAGGCGCACATCCATCCCCCACACAGAGCAACCTCAGTTCCCCCCCAGTTGCTCCATGCGGGGGTGACCGGGGGGTCGCGGGAGCGTCCGTGCATGCGCCCCCACTCACCTGTTGTCGTGGTCACATGGGCGGCATCCATTCATGCCCACGCAGCAGACCTGCGCAGTGTGAGTGGGGGTGTCTCGTGTAAAAAGGGCATTTAAGAAAGTGATTTTAAAAACGAGGGATGGTTTGAGTATAACGTTAGGCCTGGCAGCAGGGGCCAGACTAATTATTATTTATTATTATTATTATTATTAAGCATTTATATAGCGCCAGCAATGTACCTGGCTTTTTACAAAGTAATGGAATAGACACAGTCCCTGCCCTAGGGCTTACAGTCTGAGGGGGTGGGGGAGGGAGGAGACGAAGGAAGGGGAACAGAGGGAGACGAGGAGTGTCACATTCACGAGGATGCGAGGTCCCAGGTGCGCGCGCTTGGCTTGGTTACATGGAGAATGATGGCTGGCTAGTCCGTGTGGGGAGGGATAGGAGTACACAGAGCTCAGTATCAGCAGGAGTTGAGTGAGGGGAGCGAGGAGTCGGGGAGGGCAGAGCGGAGGAGGTGGGTCTTGAGGAGGGATTTGAAGGGAGGGGGCGAGGTGGATGTGGGCAGGGAGGGAGTTCCAGGCTTGGGGGGCAGCGAGGGAGAAGGGACGAAGGCGGTTAGGGGAGCAGGGGAGGCGTGGAAGGGCGAGAGAGGGGACGGAGGAGGAGCAGAGTTCACGGCCTGGAGTATGGAGGGAATTTCTTGAGTCCCCTTCCAGCCCTAGGATTCTGTAATCTTTACTCTGCAGTCGCCTCGAGCAGCAGTCACTTTCCAGGCTGTTTCTCGGTGACTCTCTTGAGCAGCTGTTTGGTTTTGCCGTCAGAGGCCTGTGGAGCAGCGGGAGACGGGCAGGCAGTCACGCTACCTGCCGGGGCCTGGAGGAGCGTGCTGGGAGATGCAGCAGGGAATTAGCTGTTTCTTTGAGCACATCCAGTTCCCCTGCTGGCCGCTAGCACAGGCCTCCTTACCCCCCTGCTGGGGCCTTGCGCCGGCGCCCACTCAGAGCCAGGCAAGCTGCTGAGTCACACTCGCCGCTCACTGTAAGAGTCTCTTCAGGGCTTGCTGTCCCCAAACATTGAAGCATTTCCAAACAAGAGGTTGTCGGCTGAGCCTGAATTCGTGGGTTGGAAGAGAGAGAACATGAGCGCCAGGATCCCCTCCCCCCCGCATCCCTTCATTTTGGTTTTAGCTCAATATTTTATCTGCTAAGATTCAGACACACGATAAAGGCACCGCTTCAAAGACGGAGAGCGTCCGGCCATGGCCGGAATGAACCGCTGCCTCCTCTGAAAATCTGACCAGCTAAAAACCTGTCACACCTTGGAAAGGAAGGATGGAGGCAGCTTTGGGCCTAGGGGCGACAGAGGTTGCTCTTAAAGAAAATGTTAATAAAATAATAATAATAATCACACGTGCGCACACACACACTCCCAACAGTCCTTGCTTAGGAGGGACGGTCCTTCTTTGGGTGCTGAAACCCACTGTCCCTCCTGCAATGGATCAGAGTCTGTCTTGTCCCTCTTTAGCTGCTTTAAATGTTTGGCGGTATATGCACACAGCGCCACTGCTGCGCCATTTCCCTCAATGTCACGCCTGAGGAGGGGAGCGGCTCATTCTCCCCTTCTCCCTCCTGGTTACGGGGAGCCAAGACTAGGACAGCCCTCTCCTTTCTAAGGCCCCCTTCTCTCAGCCTCAGCTGCCCCTACGGTGGCTCGATTCTGGAGAAGGAAGAGGAAGGGCTGGCCTATCGGAGGTAAGTTTACCTCCGGCGGAGTGGGTGGGGCTAAGCTTGAAGTTCAGCTCCAGCAGCTCAGGCTGAAGTGGCCGTGTGCAGTAGAGAGAGTTTTGCTTGACCTAGCTGTCTAGAGCTATCCATCATCTCGCGACACCATTGTTAGGTGCTAATCTGTGTTTGAAAACCTTGGTTCATGAGTTTGAAACCACACCCATCTTCACCATTCGAGAGATCCGGGCCTGCCTTAGCTTGGGGCAGCCTGGACAGATCGCCCTGGGCCCCTCCCTTCTCTGGGTTCCAGGTGATTTTAAGATCCACGGCTGCTTGCCCTTCATGCCTTCTCTGCTCCCTCTTTATCATCGCCTTTCAAATTGTTTTCAGGTGGATTTCTGTTTTAAATGGATTGTATATTGTTTTATCATCTCGTTTTGTGAAGGCGGTAGGGTGGGTTGCTATCAAAACGAAATTGATTATGAATGAAAAATCACCTCGCGATAATATGAATAAATAATTACCCCCTCCCTCCACCGAATCCTCCCCAATCCATGTCCCGCACTCTGACCTTTGTTCCTTATGCCCTGTACGCACTTACCCCAGAGTGACTCCGAGACGTCTTCTCCCTCCGTCTCGTCCCCGCAGGGCCCCTTGGTTTACCGAGGGGCTGCGGTGTATGAAACAGGTAGGTAGGAGACTAGAGCGACGCTGGTGTCGGACTTGCTCTGAATCTGACCGACTGCTCCATAGGACCCATTTGCGGTCCTACGTTGAGGCTGTGAGGACAGCAACGAAGGAATTCTTTGCTGCCTTCATAACGTCTGCGAAGTTGCATCCCGCGGAGCTGTTCCGGGTTGTGCGGGGGTTGGTCAGTCCAGCCTCCCTCCGCCTGGATGGGGACTTGTCCCAGGCCCGCTGTGAGGAGTTTGCCACCTACTTCGCAGACAAGATCGCTCAGATCCAGAGTAACTTTGACACCGGATTGGAAGCAGTAAGCGAGGGGCACAAGGTTATGGAGGCACTGTCTGGTCGATCTTTCTGGGGTGAGTTTCAGGAAGTGACGCCAGCCGATGCGACGGATGTCCTGGGGTCTGTCTGAGCCTCTAGTTGTGAATTAGATCCGTGCCCGTCCTGGTTGGTGAAAGCCTCCAGGGAGACTTTGGGGACGGTGCTGGCGAGGGTAGTGAACGTGTCCCTTCACGGCCTCTCAAGGAGGCCGTGGTGCGCCCCCTGCTGAAGAAGCCATCTTTGGACATGGACGCACTTGCCAGCTTCCGACCCATCTCTAATCTTCCCTTTTAGGGAAGGTTATTGAACGGGCAGTGGCACTGCAGCTCCAGGCGCATTTGAACAGCATCGGTTTCCTTGATCATTTTCAGTCTGGGTTCCGCCCCGGCTATGGTACGGAGACGGCGTTGATGGCCTTGGTGGATGATCTCTGCAGGGAGATGGATGTTCTACATTTCTGATCCTGCTAGATCTCGCGGGCGCGTTTGATACCGTGGACCATGGGCTGCTGTTGAGACGGCTGTGAGACCTCGGGGGTCTGGACGGGACCGTCCTAGGGTGGTTCCGCTCATTCCTCTCAGGGAGAAGCCAGCGGGTGGTGCTGGGGGATGAAGCATCAAGCCCCCGGGTCTTGTTCTGTGGCGTTTCGCAGGGTTCGATCCTGTCTCCGTTATTATTTAATGTGTATATGCAGCCCCTGGGGGAGATCGTGAGAGGGTTCAGGGTGCGATGTCACCAATATACTGATGATACTCAGCTGTACCTCTCGTTTTCAACTGACCCAGGTCCTGCTGTCTCATTACTTTCCCAATGTTTGGAGTTCGTGGCGGAT
>QEPC01015304.1:142426-155912 GCA_003113815.1 Sphenodon punctatus
CTTGGGGCCACCTTTTCCCCTCCTGTGCCAGGGCCTGGTTTCCTCCCTCTTTGTTTCCCGCTCCCCAAGTCCGTCCCCTGGAACCTGATACTCCTGGCCTTCCTTCTCCCTCCTTGATTTCCCCCACGGCTCCGTACCCTGGAGCCTGACAGCTTGGTGCTGAGCAGTCATGAGACAGTTCTCTGCCCTGAGGGGCTTACAATCTACACTGGACAAGGAGAGGGGGGTTTCACCAGAGGCCTTTTCCTTTTGTCTACCCCGCACTAGCCGGTCTGTCTAATACAGGTGATGAATTCCTCCCCAGCGTCCTCTCTGGCCCGTACAGGCCTCCATTCAGCGAGGCCAGCCTTAGGATCTGCAGGGCCCCCCATTCCCTTCCCCATGGCCCAATCCCCTTAGGGGCACCCGAATGCCCTGGTGAAACCGGAAGCCACTGTGGGGCCCCAAGAAGAGCAAGGTCCGCCACTGAGGGCAGTTGCCCTGAGGTAAGAACAGACCCTGCCGCTCTGTGCAAGCATCTAGCAAGGAGACCGGCTGGCTTTGCTTCTCAGGTGGGCAGGCTTTTTCCCCGGAGGAAAGGAGCTATGCAGAGACAGCAGCAGAAATTGCACCGCTCCTCTCAGCTTGGGAACAGCCTTCGTTTAGGGCGGCCACCTTCAGTTGCTTTTTACCTGACGCTTCCATTTTGGCCTATAGGAGCATCGGGTAAAAGAGCCCACCACAGGTAGCGACCCTACCTCCATTCTCCCTCACTCCTGTATGTTTTGGGTTAAGTGTCCCTTGTGGAGGGAGGTCACCCTGTGCCCCACCCCCAACCGGGCATGGAGGCTCAGAGGCAAGCTTCCTTCGAGTGGGAGCTACAGTCCTGTGCCAGAGAGCAGGATCTGGCCCTTTCCTCACTGGGGCAGGCTTGTGTCTCTGCACGGTTGTGTTGCATAAGTGCAGTCAATAATTCATGGGGGTTGGGGGGGGGGGTGGCATGTTCTTTCCAGTGCGGCAGCGAGCGAGGAGCTCCCAGCACAGAAGTTCCCAGCGCTTTGGCCTCAGCCGAAATCATGGGGAGGCTTTTCATTATTAACGCTAAAGCTTTTGGGCTCGGCTGCTTTTGTTCCTGGTAAAAGGTTGCTGCGTAAGTCGTGGTTGTTTTTTTTCCAAAGCGCTTGAACGCTTCCCCGGAGGCTGCAGGTGGGGGAGTTGAGAGATTCTCTCCTCAACGTTGCCTGGAACATGGGCAGAACTTGAATTAGTCCCGATCCTGGCGAACAGGGAGGTCCAGGAAACCTGGCGAGGGGTTGGGGTGGCCTCGTGTCCAAAAAAGCCACCTCCTCCCCTAAGCTCTATCACGCCCCCTAGGGTCGGCCAAGAACAACCTCTTAGTAATTCCGTCTCCGCGCTCCTGGTGGCTTTGGAACTCCCTTCCCTGAGAGGATGGTCAGAGCCCAGTCATTTGGGAGAAAGGAAAAAAACTCTTATTTGGCCAGGAATTCGGCAAGCAGCGATGGGCTTTTAACAGAAGAACATAGTCAGGGCCAGACTGGGTCAGACCAATGGTCCATTGAGCCCAGTATCCTGTCTCTGACAGTGGCCACTCTAGGTCACTTCAGAGAAGCCCCCCAACAGGGAGTGGAGTGGCCCATTCCCTGCTGGTCACGACAGTCAGATGTTACATTCCTCCAGCCTATTTGGCTCATGGCCATTGATGGACCTGTCCTCCAAGAAGTCCGCTATGTTCCAGGCCTTCACAACATCCTCTGGCAACATGTTCCACAAATTAATTACACTGAGTGGAAAAGCAGTTTCTTTTCTTTGTTTTGAATCTGCTGCCAGTTAGTTGCAGGAAGTGTACCCTAGTATTCCATCCTCCTCCCTCTGCATCCCTTCCCTGTCACTGAGTGAAGCACGTCCACCTGCATCGTCTCACACTCATGAATGTATCCGTGTCTCCTGATGTTCACCTCTCCCTTGTCTTGGCTCTCCTAGATTGTAAGCCCTTTGGGGCAGGGACTTGTCTAGGATTACTGGTTGTACAGTTCCAGGTACACAGCTCGCACTATATAAATAAAATAATAATAATGAATAGTACTAATGGTAAGGGTATGTCACAGCTCCCTAGCAGTTCCACGCCATGCATGATTTTATAAACTATCCTATCCCCTCGCGCTCGTCTCGTCTCCAAGCTGAAGACCCCCAACCTGTCCGGCCTCTCCTTGTACAGAGGCCGTTCCAAACCCTTGATCATTCTTGTTGCCCTTTTCTGTGCCGTTTCCAGTTCTATTCTATCTTTTTGTGAGATAGGGTGACCAGAACTGCGTGCGGTACTCATGGTGTGGTCATACCGTGGATCTATATAGCGGCATTAAGGATATTTTCAGTTTTATTCTCTACCTCTTTCTGAATAATTCCTAACGTTATGTTTGCCGTTATGACTGCTGAGGCTTTCCATGAATTGCCCACGACAACGCCAAGATCGTTTTCTTGAGTGGTAACCCCTTATTTAGAACTTAGCATTGTGTACGTGTAGTTCTGGATTCTTTCCCTATGTGCATCACTTTGCACTTGTCAACATTTAACTTAATCTGCCATTTGGTTACCCAGTCACCTTCTCTCACTAGATCCTCCAGTAATTCATCAGTTGGCTCCGGTCTTAACTATTTTGAATACCTTTGTTTCCTCTTCAAATCTGATCACCTCACTCTTTACTCCCTTTTCCCTCTTCTTAAAGAACTGGTTCCAAGATCCTTTAAGAACTTATCTAATCTTTTTTTTTTTTTTTAACAAAAGCCAGCCACGCCATTGGCTTTCTCAACATCCTCTGGTAACGAGTGCCACAGATCTATTGTATGTTGAGTGAAAAACGACTTTCTTTTATTTGTTTTAAATCTGTTGTCCGTTACGTTCAAATAAAGTTCTCTTCTAGTTCTAGTATTCTCAGAGAGGGTAAACCACTGCTTTCTATTTACTTGAAAGTGAACGTTCGCATGGGTTTTATATTTTTGTAAAGCAATGTTTGCATGGCGTAATAGGGTGGCTCCTAAAAGCCGAAGGGAGCCCTATTTATCCCTGCTGCGTGAGTAGCTACGTATGTCAGGGCCGGGGTGAGAGTGGGGGCTTGATTGTTCAACCTTGCCTCAGGGTGGGGCTCGGCGTCCTAAATGGGATGGGAGGGCGAGCATTAGCCCACTTCAGCCTGGTTGGCCAGGCCTTAGCCCAGGCTGCGTCTACGACCACTACCGCCCAATGCATCCTGTACCGTCTGACAGCCCACCCCAGAGTGCTAGCGGGTGAACATCCAACCACATGTGCAAGTGAATCCTAGGGTAAAGCGGGCTAATACCATGTCTGTTTTCACCCAAAGCTATTCAAGGTAGTTAAACATTGAGCAGACTGTGAGGAATTGCAGGAGGATCTTGCAAGCCTGGGTAACTAAATAGCAGATGAAATTTAATGTTGTTCAGTGCAAAATGGTGCACATAGGAAAAGATAATCCAAGCTATATGTACACAACACTGGGCTCTAAATGAGGGGTTACCACTCACGAAACCGACCCTGGAGTCATTGTGTTGTCAGCTCCATCTGGGCAGCGGTCGAAGCAGCAAACAGAATGTTAGGAATTATTCTGAACAGGATAGACAATATCATAAACTCTCTATAAATCTATGGACTATAGTGGCCGTTCTGGTCACCCCATCTCAAAAAATGATATTTCTGTACTAGAAAAGCTACAGCGAACACCCGCACAGGACTGGTTTCCCAATGTGGCTTTTATGGTGACGAGTGTTCTTGCGGGGTAAAAGCGGACTAGCGCATTCTCACAGGCGCTAACTCCCATCAGAATAGAGCTGGAATTGCAGTCTCAGAAATTCTCCTGCCTCCCCAATAACGTGTGAAAGTGGCCCGAGCTAGAGGAAATCTCTCAAATAATGGGGTGGCAAGAGGGGGAGAAAATAAAAAAGCAAGGGGGAGAGATGAGAAGAAGAGAGGGATCAAGATGTCAACTATGCCAGACAAGGGGGGGAGCAGCTCAAACACAGTCTGAGAATCACCACTCTATAGCCCAGCCATGTTAATGGCAAAATTCAGTGTCTCTGTTTGATCCCAGCAGAAGGTGGTTCCAACCCTAAAGCTAAGCAAGGTTAGAGACAAGGAGGAGCAACTAAGAAAAACCACTCAAGGACATAGAGATTGTTCATCCCTCAGATCGTAACTCCAAGGCATTTTATCCTTCCTGCCGACCATCTGCTTGTGCCATCTGGGCCGCAAGGAAGCCAGCCCCCCCAGCGTTGGAAGCTGGCATCTGTATGTTGTGAGGGACCCTCCGCTGAAGGAGGATAGGCCTTGCGGAGCCTTCTCTCTGAATGACACGAGATTCTGCTCACGTTCTCCTGAGCGACTTGCTGGTTTTAAGATGCTCTGAAGGGAGGCCTGGTCCAGAGAGCTACATAAGATCATATGCCAGGCTGGGTCTCTCCATCCTACCATCTTGTCTCCAACTGGCCTCCTAAAGTCGCTTTGGAGAATTGCCCAACAGGTCATAATGGGGTGATCTGTTCACTCCCAACGGTCAAAGGTCCCGACACTCAGAGGTCTCACTCCTTGACCAACTTAAAATAGCTGTTGATTGACCTTATGCAGTGTTAGCTGCCCTGAGTCTTTTAGGGAAGAGTGGGATAAAAATTTGAATAAGTCAATAAAATCCTCAAACAACTTAGCCAATCCTTTTTTTTTAACACCGTTATGCCACTGGCCTTCAACAGAGACGAAGTAGCACAGGGATCTCTTTTATTGGACCAACTCCCACAGTGGAGGCGTGCAAGCTTTGCAACCTTGGGGGGCCGACGTCAGGCAGGCCGGGAGTTGGAACTGGAGACCGAGCAAAGCAATGAAGTCTATACGGCCTGGGACCTGCCTACCTGCAGGACCGTCTCAGGCCCCGGGTTGTATCGGGGCCCCTGCGGTCGACCAGGGATGTCTGACTCGAAGTCCCCTGGGTGGGGACGATGGGGAGGGCATTCTCTTAGGCTGTGGAATTCCCTCCCGACGGAGGCCCGCTTGGCCCCAGACCTCCCCTTTCTGAAGACCGCGTAAGACCTGGCTGTTTCGCCAGGCCTTTGGAGAGGGAGACGGAGAGGGTGGGGGGGTTCTGCCCTTGTATATTTTAATGAATTTTTAAACTGTATATTATGCTTGTTTTATTAGTATGTTTGTTTTGTGGAATACAGCAAGGTGGGCAGTCAGAGCTGCTGATAGTAAGTGAACTGAAAGCATCCCCTAGCTGTAGACCGTCATTAGACTGACACATTTCCGTAATGGCTTGTGCAACCCATGTCCAAACTGAGTCCATTGTCCTTTGTACCCAGCAGAGCTATGAGCCTTTCGTCCCAGGCTCGCCTTTGAAAGGTGTCGCATAGGTTTCCTTTAAGACGAGAACCGAGAGCTCAGAAATAGAGCGCGTGGTCGCTTTGCGAGAAGTGAATGCCGACCGTAGACTCCATGCTCTTGTCCACGGTCTCTGTTCATGCGCTTGTCCAAGGGTTGCTGGGTTTCACCTGCATAGTCCCCATGGGGGCATTTAGTCCCCGAATGATAGATTTCTGTGGGATGGCTGGATGCTGTTTGCAGTAGAGATGTTGGAGACACATTCTAGATCTCCTGTTCGGGCAAGGCCTTGTTCCTGTGGGGGTGTCGGTGTCCTGGGTGTTGGTGGGGAGTTTGCGGTGGATAATTCGCGGAGAGGGATTAGGAGTTTGTTTGAAAGCCAGAAGAGGGGGTTCAAGGAAGATCTTTCAGGGTATGGTCCCCATCCAGGATAGGCTGGAGTTATTTGATGATGTGATGTATGGGGTCCAATTTGGGGCGGCAGGTAACAACTAATAGTGTGGCTGGAGGGTTCCTTCTCTGTATTGTCGCAGGTTCTCTTGAGGTAGGTGGGGAGTCTGTCCTGTTATACGATCCACTTCTCTGACAGTTCACTTACCATCAGCAGCTCTTGGGGCTCTTTTAGACGAGACGGAAATGGCGGCTGAACCCTTGATCAGCCGCCATTGTTGCCGCTCGTCTAAATCCCCGGCGCGCTCTAATGCCGCCTCTCCGCCGCGTGAAGCCGGTCCGGCGATCCTGCCCCCTTCAAGGCGGATCGCCGCTGTGCCGGCTTCACGCCGCACTTCTGGGTTCCTTCCCAGATGGCGCACGCGCAGAAGGGCACGCATGCGCACATACACTCTATGCTGCGTCTGATGCTCTTCTGAACGTCCGACACGGCGTAGAGGGGAAGGCGGGTGCCCGATGGCGGTATTGAACGATCCCGCTTGTGAGCGGGATCGTTTAAAAGCGCCCCTACTCTGCCCACTTTACCATGTTCTGACATTTTAAAACTGCGGATCTCCTACCTGGGGCTCGCTCTCACCTTCTCCTGCCCACCCTTCCCTCTGCCATGGTTTCCAGTCACTCTATAGACCTCACTGCTTTGCTCAAAGTCGCCCGTTCTAATTCCTGACTTGCCTGATGAAGGACTGCGTGAGGTCGGAAAGCTTTGCATGCCTCCACCAACTGGAGTTGGCCCAATAAAAGAGATCACTCTACTACTTTGTCTTTGTTGCCTATATTGGGGACCAACACAGCAACCTTACTTTCTCTACACTGGCCTTCAAAACATCCAGTGTATTTCCTATATTTTTTTGTAAGCTGCTTTAATTTTGTTGGGAGAAGAGCAGGGTATAAAATAAGTAAATAATCCTCTGGCAGTGAGTTCCACAGGTTTAGTTGCACACTGAGTGAAGAAGTACTTTTGTTTGTTTTAAATCTGCTGCCAGTTAACTTCACCGGGTGTCCCTTATTTCTAGCATTTTGGGAAAGGGTAAGTAACTTGCTCTGAAGAGTTGGAGGGAAGGCTTGATGGAAGAGAGAGATTTTTTCACAGTCTGTTCTGTTGCTAATTCCTGCTCCCTACTGCTATGGGAGGGCCCCTGCAAGTAGTCCAAAAGCAGCTTAAACCGGCTAAAATGAGATTACTCATTAGGGATGAGCTACAAACATGCATTTAGATTAAATCGGAGGCATACATCTGGATGACTGAGCTATATCAAGGCAGCAGATTGAGGATCGTAATGAAGCTGATACCAAGGGGGACAGGGAAGAGATTGCTAAGGGGATGCAGGGAAGGCCCGGCAGGGAGGAGCAAAACCAAGACTAAGCGACAGGGGGTTTGGGGCATCCGGGATGGGAGCGGATGAGGGAGTTGGGAGACAGGATCAGGATTGTGGCCGGAGCGGGGAGAAATTCCTTTCCCAGCAGAAATTGCACGTGCTTGTGAACAAAAATTGCAATTTCCCCTTCACCCTGCAAGAAAAGAAGAAACTTTCTAGCCAGCAGGAAGACTAAACCGGGGACAAGGGTCAAAGGCAAAGAAAGGGCTGGAAGCAAGGGACAGCAGTGCGGCTACTGCACCCAGCTTCCTGTGGCCCCCAGCCAGGCTTACAATCTCGTTGGGCAACCAGCAAGGAAGCTGGAAGGTGTGATGGGCTGGGACGCAAATGGGAGGAGGAGAGTGTTATTCAGAGAGAGAGAGAGGATAAAGCAGAAAATATCCTAATACCCATATAAATCGATGGTGTGATCGTACCTTGAATATTGTCTTCACCTATAAAGCTCTTCACAACCTCGCTCCCCGCTACCTCTCCGCACTTATCAGCCTCCAGCCCGTGCACTTCGCTCCTCCTCTGTCCCTTCTCTCACCCTTCCACACCTTCCCTGCTCCCCTAAGCGCCTTCGTCCCTTCTCACTTGCTGCCCCCCATGCCTGGAACTCCCTCCCTGTCCACATCCGCCTTGCCCTTTCCCTTCATACCTTCAAATCTCTCCTTAAAACTCACCTCTTTCTGTCTGACTCTTTATCCTGCTGAGCCACTATTCCTATACCTACGATCGGTTTACCCTTATCCTTGCCACATGGACCTGCCTGCTGTCATTCTCATCGTAACCAAGCCAAGTACGTGCACTTGAGACCTCGCATCTTCATGAATGTTAGACCCCTTGTCTCTCCCTCTGTTCCCCTTCCTAAGTCTCTCCCCCAGCTCCTGTCTCTCAGATTGTAAGCCCTAGGGGCAGGGACCGTGTCTATTTTATTACTTTGTAAAGTGCCAGGTACACTGCTGGTGCTATATAAATGTTTGTTAATAATAACAATAAAATAAATTGTGGGCTGTTCTACTGTATCTTTTTTGAGATGGGGTGACCAGAACTAGAAAAAGTACAGAGACAAGCAAGAAAAATGAACAACTTCTGTACAAAGAGGCTGGATAGGTTGGGGCTCCTCCGCTTTGGGAAGAGATGATAGAGCTGGGCTATGATAGAAGTTTATAAATTCATGAGTGGTGTGGAACACACAAATAGGGAACAGTTATTTACCCTCTCCAATAGCACTAGGATTAGAGGACGCTCCATGAAACTAACTGGCAACAGATTGAAAACAAATAAAATTGTGATTTATTTATTTTTTTAATATTTTTTTTTTTTAATTTTCATTGAACATACCATTAACTTGTGGAGCTTGGTGCCAGAGGGAAGTGGTCAAGGCCAGGAGCACAGCTGGGTAAGTTCTTGGAGAACAGGTCCGTTAGTAGCTATTAGCCCAGTAACGCAGGAGGGCCTGCCACTCCTGTGCCATTGGGGATGTGGCTTCAAGACCTCGGGGCTGAACCCAACCTGGCATCCAGGGCTGCCTGGAAACGTTTGCCCTAGGTCTAGCCATTTCTAGGACGAGCAGATTTATTTTATTTTTTTAATCGCTCACATGTTGCCTTGAGAGGCCTAACTTAAACTTATCCCAGGCCCCTGAACGTCTGTGGTGGGACGTCTGGTTGGAGAAAGAGTCTCAAGTTTTGCGTAAAGGGGTAAGGGGTGTAGATATGGGTCATCTGGGTAGATGGGGGTCAGTTTGGGGAACAGAGTGAGGATCGGGGCTGGGAGTGGGAGACAGGAGGCATGTCTGGTGGACAAGATTCAGCTCGGGCTGATCAGGGATGGAAGACAAAGGTCAAGACAAGAAACCAGGGCAGAACGGGGAGATGAGCACGAGGTAGGGACAGGATGTGAGGTGGAACTCCACCCAGTGGCTCCCAGCCAGCCATCTGGCAGCCGAGCTGGGAGGCGTGGCAGGGGCTGCGACAAGCTGCCGGGGGTGTTGGCCTGCCCAGTACAGAGAGACTTCCCTGGAAATGGCCAGGCATAAGGCAAGGCAGTGGCACAGGAGGACTGATCTTGGCTCCAGAATCCCTGGGGGTGCAGGTTCAAGACCTGGAGCCTGGCAGTAGGTCAAACACAGGCCCCTTTTTGTTCTGGCCTTGCCAGCTGTGGTAAGGGGACGCTGGCGTCCTTTGCTGCAGAAGCTTGAATCCCAGCAACGGTACTTCCTGCCAGCTGGGCCTCTTCTCCCCCAAAGCCGTGAGCTCTGAGCAGGCCAGGTGCTGTGGGTGGGCTCTGTGCTGGGGGCGGGGGGGTGTCTCGCCCTTCCTAGGTCTTGAGGGATACAAGATCTGACCCAAGAATCCAGAGTTAGACCAGATGTTTTACCTGGGCCAAGGCAGAACCTGGGGTTACCCAGGGGCTCCTGGGTGATCATGCCTTGATTTCTCTGGGTGCCTGGATAACCTGGAGAAATCAGGGCTTCATGGAGAGCAGGGTCATCGGAAAGAGGGAGGGGAATCCCTTTGCCCCCTTTTTTATGTCCCCCGCCCCCCCCATGTACCTTTTGGATACCTGGGAAAGCCCCTCACCAAGGAGCAGGGTTGGCAAAGCAGCTGTGGGCTGGTCTCTAAGAAGGGCTGGGCGGGGCCAGAGGTGCAAGCAGGAATTAGCAAGACAGGGTGGAGGTGGCTGCCTCATGCCCCTGGGTGTTTTCAGACGTGATGGGGCGGCTTTGCCCCGTCACGGAAACAACCCTCAGATTCCCCGCCGGGATCACTCCGGCATGGCCAACAGATGTGCCGGGGGATCCCGGCGGGGAATCGGGGAGGGGGCGGGGCCGTGTGGTGCAACGTATGGCCGTGTGGCCCCGCCCCCTCCACGCTCCCCCACCGCCCGCCCTCTGGGGAGACGGGCGGGCGCCACGGCTAATGCGGCCGCAGCGCCCGCCCGAAATGACCACGGGTCGGAATCCCGGCGGGGGATTCCGGGCCGTGATCGCCGTCCAGATGTGACAGGCCCCTTCATCCCCACCGGGAATCTCCTTCACCACGCGATCGGCGCCGGCCCCGCAGATTCAGCCGATCGTGCGGTGAATGTGATTCCCGGCGGGGATTGAACATGGCGAACATCTGGGGGGGACGGGGACTTCGGGTTCCCCAACAGACGTTACGGGACCGTTCCCCACCCCAGGGAATTGACTGGTTGAGCGTGATCTCGTAACGTCTGAAAATACCCTCTGGAAGGGATGCCTCTCTCCTCCCCTAGCACCGAGCCTCCCCCACTTTTGCAGAGAGATGTAATATTCCTTGGCATTTTGAAGACATTGGGGGGGGGGGATGTTATTTTAGGAGGGGTGTGTGGCAACGGTAGGAAAGTGTAAATATTTTCAGTATTGTCTAATAAGACTACGATAGTAATTTCAGTTAATTACACTGGCCCATAGCATGCCTAGAACAGTTTCTTTCCCGTTTCCCCCCCATTTTTGTTAACGAGCAAAAACTGGAGGCAGCGGGGACAAATAGTTTCTTCCCCTTCAAGTTTTTTTGTTTTTTTTGGACCCTCCCATCTCGACTCCTGCCCGAGCGGAATGGGTGCCTGGTCCCCAAGGCTGCCGGGCAGGGCTAGGAACCGGAGGGCACCCTGTGCAGGAGCCGCAAGGAGTGGGCACTGCCAGCGGAGCTCCCGTCACAGAAGACCCAAGGTGCATGGCATTGGCAAGGCTGTGGCAGGCCCGGGCTCCTGTCCCAATGCTGGACCCCTAGAGGGGTAAGGGGTCACCCTGCTGGGGTGACATGCTGGGAGGTGCTGCAGGCCTCATTCGATGCTGGGGAAACATGTGGCCAGGAGTTCCGCTGCAGACTGCCATCGTGAGTCTCCTGGGCGGCACCCACCTCCTGAGCCACAGCTAACCAAGAGGCTCCTGGCCAGCCAGCCTCGCCCTCCCCAAGGTGGTACTGCTGCCCTGGCTCCCAGTGCCCCCCTCCCCCCCGAACAACCCATCAGGAAGAATGTTTTCAGAGTGGGTGGAGCCAGTACTTCACTCCCACCCACTCTGAAAGCTCCTTGATGGGGCCCTTTGCAGACAGCTGTTAGGAAACCTTGAGTGGGTGTGGGTAGGAGCAGAGTGCTGGCCCCACTTCCTCCCCTGCCCACTCTGAACACTTTCTAGTTGTGTGTCAGCCTCTTGCAAAAGGCTCCCTCAGAATGGGCATGGGATCAATTGGGCCCCTTCGTGCCGTGGTAGCTAGTTACACCGCCGGGACCTTGTCTCCTCCATCTCCCCAGCTGGATAAAGTTGAAGTCTTTCCGGAAGCTTTGTCCTGAAAAGGGGTGGAGCCATTCTGAAAGGGGTGTGGCTAGGGTTGCCACCTGTGCAAACGTTTAAGGAACACTTATGAAAAATGCATGTTTCAGGGCCTGCCTTGGCCAATGCAGGCCCTGAAACATGTATTTTTCATAAGTGTTCCTTAAAAAATCTACACAGGTGGCAACCCTCAGTGCAGCACAGGCTTTCTCTTTCTGTTTCTGATGTCACCCCATCCCCCTGCCAGCTCTGAGGCTTGGGGGGGCGGAGGAAAGCAATTATTCTGAAAATCTGAACTCGAAATGGGAATCAGGCACTTCTGAAACACTGGAGCCCTGAGTCTGCGAGTGACAGAGGGCAGCAGCCCAGGCCTGTCTTCTCAGAAATGCAAGAGTGCGACAGGTGCTGGGTGTCCGGAGAAAGCGGGTGCCACGGGAACCAGGACTGGAATTTTGGCCTGACGTTTGGGCTGGGGCAGGGTTCATAGCATAGCCTGCCCCAAGCAACGCCGCTGGCGGAGGGGCGAAAGAACGTGAGTTTTCTCCTGGTAAAGTTGGCGGGAAGGCCTTCCCTCCTGTGACAGCGGGGTGGAGGAGGAGGAGGAGGAGGAGGAACTCCCCCCGGCGGCAGCAGGGGAGGGAAGACAGTGGGGTGCGGAGCCCACTGCAGGTGTGAGCAGGCAGCAGCATGTGTGGTGCCAGTGGAGAAAGTATTGGGATGATCTATAAATGGAGTTATGGGATTTTGTGTGTATTATTGTGTTTATGATGATGATGATGTATTATTGTGTGGGTTCCCCTGTGTGGGATTCAAACCCAAGAACTGTATTTTTTATATATGGTAAGCCGTCTCTAGCCAACCTGGGTGGGGAGAGTACGGGGTATAAATAAACAGTGAAATGAAATGAACAGCGGGGTCACCCGAGTTGGTGAACCGGCAGCTGAGAATCCCCCCCCCCTGCCCCCACTCCTGGCAAAGGAGAGGGGTCTCAGTCACAGAGCGTGGTAGCAAATCCGGCTCTGCCTCTCGTTTGGAAGCTGAGTCCTGCGCGCCACACGCAGAGTAATGGGGGATTTCAAGCGTTACCCAGCGGGTGACCTTCTGGAGTCTGACATGCGGAGACAGCTGTTGGATTCCCCTCGTCCCTGCTTGAAAGCAAAGGGGGAATCCTGACTGCAGCGGAGGAGGCAGTGAAAGGAAGGAGAAGGGGGGGAAAGGGGCAGAAGGGCAACAAAGGTGAGCAGAGGCTTCCATGTAGGGTGGCCTTAGGCACCAAGGCAGGACCGGCAACATGTATTTTTTCATAAGTGTTCCTTAAAAATGTGCCTAGGTAGGTGGGAACCCTACTTCCATGCCAGGAGCGGCGTCCTAGGTTGGGGCTCTTCAGTGTCGAGGTGATTGAGGAGGGAGGCAGGAGCGAGCAGTGGTTACTGCATGGTCCGGGCCAGACTTAGAATGTATGGGGCCCAGGGCAAAGATAGGATACAGGGCCCCTCATGGCCCCGTCCCTTGGGCACACCTTCCGTGGGGCCCTATGGGTGGCTGTCTTTGTTCCCCGCCGGGAGGGAGCCTGAGGAATTGGGGGACGCTGTGCCCCCCGCAGGAGAGAGGAGAGCGGGGCTCAGATCAGCTGTCCCAGATTGCCCTGGGGTGCAGCCAGCCCTGGGCCGTGCTGAGACAGCAGGACACGCCTCCGCTATGAGAGTCTGGGACTCGGCCAAAATGCGGGGAAACGTAGTGAATTCGGGTCCCTGGTTAAAAGCAATGACCAAACTTTCATTGACTTTAATGGTGGAGGGTGTCTTGGAGGAACATTAAAGTCAATGGGAATTTTGCCGTTCACTTCGAAAAGTGGAAGACATGTCCCTAAATATCATCCCACAGCTCCAAAGCCATACAGCATCTACCCGGTGTCCGGCCTGACCATCACCCTCTCCACAGGGGCCTAGGGCCGGATTTAGGATTTTAGCGACCCTAGGCACCTCAGGCTGCCCCCCCCCCC
>QEPC01015304.1:171993-191352 GCA_003113815.1 Sphenodon punctatus
AACACTGATAAAATGGGTGTTACATTTTATTATACATGTTGCAGGGCACCCATAGAGCACACCTGCAGCCCTGCAACATGTATAATAAAATGTAACACCCATTTTATCAGTGTTAAGAGTGTCTGTGTGAAAAGGGTCATTGTGAGTAGGGTTAGCGTACCACCCCTTTAAAAGAGGGCACTTATGAAAAATACATGGTGCAGGGCTGCATTGGTTCCAGTGCAGCCCTGCAACATGTGTTTTTAATAAGTGTCCTTTTTTAAAGGGGAGGTCTGGTAACCCTAATTGTGAGCTGCCCTGAGCCTTCAGGGATAGGGTAAGATATAAATCAGTAATAAGAATGAGGTTGAACCCTAGCATCACTGCCCCGCTCTTGTGCAGAATCAGGGTCGCGTGCAGGCCGCAGCCTTGCGGTGGCAGGAGGCAGGCTTTCGGAAACCACAGTTCTACATTGGCAGAATCCTGCTGGGGCCGGCTACGCAGCTCCTAGCACACTCCTCTCTCAGGCGGACTCAGGAGAGATGTTTTGGGGCCAGACAAAAGGCCAGGTAAGCACAGCTCCTCCCCGGTGCCGGCCAGGCCTTTAGACTTTCAGCCAGCCTGGCTGTTGGTTGCCATGGCAACTGCCCAGGTATCCTATTAGAGCTTGTTCTCACAGGAATGCTCAAAATCAGGCTGCTTCCTCCTCCCTTTGCCTCTGTTCACACCACCGGGGGATAAAGAGCCCCTTCCCCTCATCCCCCTGCTTGGGACTTTTATTGGGAGCTGCCAGCAGAGTAGCTAGCAGTCAGGGAGGCAGGCAGGGCTATTGTGTGAGAGAAACAAACACGAAGGAGGAAGTGCAAGGGGTTGTTGGGACCACAGAGGACTGCATGTTAGGAAGCAATTCCGCTGAACAGGACCCACAACTGCGCGTGCACGCACACACATACACACACACACACAGGAATAGAAGCTTCTCTTTCTAGTCTAACCCCATTTCTTCGCACACGTCCAACATTTCAAGTGAGCAAAGAGGGACAAAAGTCCTGCCCGCTCACGAATCAACCTCACTCCCTCAAATGGGCGAGGTATTCAAAGAGGCTGGTAACTGCCCCTCAGCGACTTGTCCAGGGACAAATACTCTCACGCTTGCCCGCTCACCCCCACCCCCAGGGCAGTGGACAGCATGGACCCCCCACTGCCCCAAAACATCCTCCAACCAGTCTGGATCCCCCTGCCCCATCCAGCACCAGGCCCGCCCACCTTCTCCTCCTGCCTATCTAGGGGGGTCACTGACACCCCCCGCCCCCCAGCATACAGGACACGGGGGGGAGGAAGAGCACAGTTGTCTCAGGACTCCTTCCCCCAGCCAGGGCCGAGCAACAAGCGCTTTCCGAGGCGTGGAGAAGGGGATGCAACGGTACCGTCAAAATCCTGGCCACGGGGGCAGATTTTAGAAGATCCACCCGGATGGGGATTTTAAAAAAATGGCCTGGAAAATCTGGACGCGATGGTAACTCTAGCACACACACACACACACACACACACACACATCCAATGCGGGGACCGTTGGCTCACCTTCCAGGTCACATGCTGCTGCCACCGCTGTTCCTGCCTGGAAATCATAAGATCGTGACTTCATGGTGGGTGAAAGTAGCAGCGCCGGCAGCAGCTGTTTTCAAACGAGACGCACCCACGCTTGGTTGTCCACCCATGGGGCACGCATGGGAGCGTCTTGTTTGAAAGTGGAGGTGCACGGCTGCGCGTTCTCACGACCCATGCACCCCCACCGATCTCCACCCACTCCCCGCACACAGAGCAACTGGCGAAAAGGCAGGTTGCTCCATGCATGGAGGTGGGTGGAGACAGGCGTCCGCCCGTCTGATCCCTCCCCCCATGCACGGTTCTTGTAGTGGCTCTCCACCCGCTGCACACAGACTGCCCCCCAGCAATGGTCTATTTATAAATGGCCAACGTGAGGAAAATACAGGACAAAAAGGCGTAAATAAAGGACAAACCCTTCAAAAAAAAAATCTGTGTCCTGTATAAAACACCCTACGCCTATCTCTGGTAGCAACAGTGGCCCTGGCCCAGCTGGCAGATGCGTGCCCATGGGGATCTAAGGAGCTGTCTAACTGAGTCAGACCAATGGGTCAGCTTAGCCCAGTATTGTCACAACCTGACATGGCAGAAGCAGGGTTTCAAATCTAGGTCTCCAACAGACAGAAGCCTCACCCAGGCGTGCTACCCGAGACCCTCCAGGATCCCCGGCAGAGGCCTCACCCAGGCGTGCTACCCGAGACCCTCCAGGATCCCTGGCAGACGCCTCACTCAGGCGAGCTACCCGAGGCCCTAAGTGAATTTAGTGGCACTTATCTCTACAAAACGCACTTGTGAAAACAAACCCATCGTGTAGGCTTTGCTCCCCAATGGAAGACTGGAAAGGGGAGGATGCAGAATGTTACCAGAAAATGAGACACAAACTGCTGCAGCCCAAGCAAACGGAAAAGACAAGACAGGGCAATGGGTGAAAACAGACATGCATTTTATCACCACTTTAACATTTCTTATGCATGTTGCAGGGCTGCATAGGACACCAATACAGCCCTGCAACGTGCTTAAGAAATTTTAAAGCGGGGTTATGTGTATGCATGTCTGTTTTCACCCAATCTCTCCTCTGACTCCCCTGATTTGTATCTCATTCACTTTCCCAACCATGCCTTCTGGCACCCTAAGGAGCTTGTGAACTGAAACATCTGGCCCACACAGGCTGCTGGAAACCTGGTTGTCTAGGGAACTAGGTGAACTCAGGACAAAAATGGGGTAAGTGCTTCCTGTAGAGTAGCTGGTTGAAATCCTGTCGCATCTCCAACTTCTCTTTGAAGTCTCTCCTCCCCTATAAAACTACTATTGTATTTATATTTTTGGCTGACACAGAAGATCAACTAACAGCCAGTATGTAAGCAGTGGGTAGAAGTGCAATGGAATGGCGTGAGTCCAATTCTCCCTAGGAAAGGAATTAATCAGGGGGCGGAGATGCACTCAGGGCTGTTCTGAAGTCACAAGGGCCCTAAATCCACAAACCACAATCCCTATCCGCTTCAATGGGGCTGCTCCAGAGAAAGCAATTTGTGGAGGATGGCCTCGATTCGCTGATATAAACCTTGCGTGCGAAGGCACATTTTCAGGTTATAGCGAAAATAATCCAGCACCAAAGGAAGATAAAGTTAAAACTCCCCTTTTTTCCTCTAGCAAACTCTGCCTACTTTTTTGTCACCAAATTTGTAGAACTTCTCAACTTTGTGAATGTCTCCCTGTCTCTCCCTATGTTCCCCTCCTCTTTGACCCCACTGCCCCTTGTCCATCTTAGATTGTAATGCCTTCGGGGCAGGGGGCCTATCTCTAACCATGACTGCTCAGCACCAGACACATTGGTCTAAATAATAATAAGTTTGAGAAGATAATTTCTCTTTCTTGCTGGGAGACTGAAATCTCTCTTTCTTTCCAGAAACATGTGGCTTCTTGACACCCACCCACTCGTAAATAATGGAGCTGTTGTGCCCAGCTTTTGGGCTTTGCTATAATGCATTTCAGATCCTGTGGAATGCGACTGTCTTCATGCTACTCTCAGAATGGAGAGGGCCTGGCCGGAATTGTGTCTGAACCAAATCTCTGGGCAGCCAGCTCATCCAGGATGGGAATCACAAGCTGAGTCACGGTATCAAGTTGCTGAAAGCATCAATGGTAAAACATCTCAATGAGTCTGACAGGAGGAGAAGCTGTTACATTGAAAAGAACAGAGAGCCTGGCCCAGGGAGTGGGGAACCTTTTGAAAATGAATGAGCTGGTTTGAAAATTCGTACAGACTCCGTGGACTGGGCTGGAGTTAGGGGCAGGGGTGCACTCAGGACGGAAGAAGGAAGGGGAGGGTCCAGATCATATGCCCTAGGTTCTCAGTCTGGAAGGTGGTCTGGGAGGGATGAGATCATGGTCCCCCAACTGGAAAACAAAACACACAGAGCTCCACTCGCTTCCTGAGCTAGGGGGAATCTCCAAAATAATGGGGTGGGAAGGGGGAGAGAGAAGGGAAGTGACAAGAGGGTGGGAAGGGAAGGGGGAGACAAAGAGAAGGGGGGGTGTACGTGTGTGTACGTGTGTGTGTGTACACGTGTGTACGTCTATACAGGGGCCTCAAGTTGACAAACAAGTGGAGAAGGAAGCACAGTTCAAAAGTGTTTGAGAATCACAGGTCTGTGCCATGGATCTGCCCCCTCAGCCGTGGGTCCGTGCCCTCATCACTCTTTCCGTGCTTGAAGGTAGGGACCTGATTCATGGGCCAGCCCCAGGAATTGGAAAGAGACCAAATAAAAAAAACAGCCCCAGGCTGGATTGGGCCCCAGGTTCCCCACTTGCAGTCTCTTAAGGCAGTGGTTCCCAAACCTTCTTGCATGTGTGTGACCCCACTTTGAGACTTGAATGTAATCGTGTGACCTCTAGAAAGAAAGTACGTGGAATTTCACTTGGGGTTGTACTTCCATCCTTCGATGGCGTGACTCGCCCCTCAGATTCTGTCCGGCAGTATGTAAAGGAACAGCTGTCGTACAGGCTCCATAGCTCTGGGGGCGGGGAGTGGGCAAACCTCTGCTGTGATCCAATTATCTAGGCTTAATGAGCAAGTTGTCCTTCTCAATCTCCAGGTCCCCAAGCACAGTCAGGAATGAAAACAGCATTAAAGCTGCAAAGAGCGCCTTGTTGGGCTACAGTTTGGTGTAGAGGTGGAAGGGCTATAGCTATCATAGGAACAGGGAAAACATTTTTTCTAGGGTCCAAACTGGGGGGAGGGGGGAAAGGCACAAATCCTGCCCTGTTGCAGCACAGCTGAGCAGAGACTGAGCAGAAGCACCTGGGTGGCTCAGGCTCAGCAAGCAGAGGGAGGGAGAGATGTGAGGCGTGTCTCTGGAGTCAGAGTAGCAGATTTACCATGTGAGTAGACAGTTTTCTGTGTAAAATAAGTAAATAAATAAATAACCTGGGGTTATGTTTGCTCAGGGTAACATTCATTGGAAAGAGAAGCGATGCAGCCTGCATCGTTTGCATATGCACCTAATTTGCATATATGTCACCGATGCATGATGGGTGGTGTCTGGGGAAATGGCTAGGGAGCAATTTTCAGCTGGACACTAGGGGGTCAGTTCCCCTGGACAACAATGCCTCCCAGACAATAACAGGCCTAGATAAACCTTGGAGCTGGGTTCAAATGTGGTCACCATACCTGTCAACTAACATTGGCAAACAAAAGGGAAAGTAAATAGATAAATTTTTTTACAAATTCTAGTTTTAGTGCTGGGGTTGTTTTACCATGCTGTTGCATAAGCTGTGATTTTGGTAAAATCTGCTGCTTTGCATTAGATTATGCCTAGAAAGCTTTTCTGATCCAGTTCCCTGCTGAAATAACTTGGCTGGATCAGAAGGTGGGTTTTGGGACTCCCAGAATCACTTGGTTGGTTGGATCAGGAGCTGGCTCCTAGGGCCTTCTGGAGGAGGATGTGGTCAGCGTGGGACTTCGCAATGGGTGTGGCACAAGGCTTCACAAAAGAAGGCCAGTGACAGGATTGAGGACAGAAGAGATGCATGGGAGCTCTGCACAAACTGAATGTTTCAATGAACTGTGAGTGAGGCGTAGCCTGGCTTTGGGACCGTGAGACTGTGACGCATTTCTTGCACCTGGGCCCATTCCAACCTTGCGAGACCCCTGAGGGGTGGGGAACATTGTCCCTCCTAGGGGCCACTTGGAAAATTAGTCCAAGCGCCGAGGTCCAGCTTGTATAGAAGCTGCAGGGAAGTTGGGATGAGATGTGCTCAGGAAGAGAGGGGGCCAGATCATAGGTCTGTGCCAGGGGTGGACAAACTGTGGCTCAGGAGCTGCATGGGCAGTTCAAGTGCCGCTCTCGGCCAGGGCTGGTTGTGGGCTTTGTGCTGCCTTAGTGGTCCTGTGTCTTACGTCATTACACCTGACTCTCAGCAGCTGAATCCCAGCTGCTCCTCAGAAACTCAGCAGCCAGGACTCCACCAGCCCATCACAAAACAGAAGAAGCTTCTGTATGTGCATCTTGTAACTCCTCAACCGTATGAAGATTTCAATACATGGCTCTTGGAGCTGGGAATTCTTCCTAACCTGATCTGTGCCATGGATCCATGCCCTACCCTTGTGTGTGCCCTCCTCTCTTCTCCCTTCCCCTAAGCTCAGCCTTTCAGTGCTTGGGGGTAGGAACTGGATCCAGGGGACCAGATTCAGGCACCGTAAGGGGACCAAATAAAAACTAGCCGCGGGCCACGTTTGGTCCCCAGGACTGAGGTTCCCTGGCCCTGCTGTAATGATAATTAAATTGGACTCCGCATTGCGGCGTGATCCTCTGCCTGTTTGGCACCAACACTAGAGTAAGCATTGGTGCAAGTTTCATTCACGAAGGGTAGCATTGGCCCGGATATGGAGGCTCATGCCCTCTAAAAGAGATATTGAAAAACTGGAGAATGATTTGTTGGCTGGGAAGACCGGACAGTGAGAGATGTAAGGAGCTTGATCTGATTAACTCAGCCAAGAGAAGCTGGGTGCTTTGATTACCTATCCTGTTTAAGGGCCCAGGATTCGAACCAGCACCCAGGAGGAGCTGGTTCCACAACCCTTACCATGGTGTTCTGATTTGGGTTCTTGCTTCTGCTTCTGAGGTTCTCCTCCAGCACTGTGTCCGTCTTGTGGAACTCTCCGCCCACCAGGCTCTGATTGGCTCCTGTTCAGATAAAAACCCACCGGACAGGACAAAGACGCCAGGGAGAGCGTTGTGTAGGCCCAGTTGCTGTGGGTGCGGTGCAGCTTTGTGGAGCGCTGACATGAAGTGACCTCAATACCCAAATACATGGACGTGCAAATATTGTTTCCACAGAGGAAAAACATGGATAATCTTAGTGGACATGAAAAACGCCTCTTCATTAAACGGCTCTTTAAAGCAGACAAGGGAGGCGGGACGAGAGCCAAGGGCTGAGAGCTAAGCAATTGTTTCTGTTAACGATGACATTGATTATTGATTGGAGCAGGCTGCTAAAGGAGCGAGTCGGATCTCCATCTGTTAGTCTGCCAAATAGCGTTTAATGGGTTTGATGTAGTAATAGCTTGGTAGAAAGTAGCAACAGCTACTTCATTGTCCTGTGCCATGTGGGGTAAGGAAGGGGTTCTCATGACTCTTTCTGTCTCCAGAGTCAGGGGTTTGTGGAGTGCTATGAGACCAGACTCTACTTCCTTGGGGCCAGCACTCTTCCCCACTGGCTTCAGATGCCATTCTTCTAGCTTCCTATGCCTCACTGTCCTCCACTTTGATATTTCTTGTTTATTGCCTGAACCTACTGTAAGAGAAGGCAAACGTATCCTCCAATAGTACCTTTAGCCCAGCACAGGAATGAGTTTTGTTATCTTGTGCTGGCTCCCTGCAGGGTACAGTTTGTATCGGGTTCAACAGACAAAGGGAGTCATTAACACCTCACGAATCCAGCAGGAGAAAGAGCTGTGACTCTCTTGTCTATTGTTTGTTCAGGGCTGAGGCACCTTTTCTCACACTAACAAGCTTGGGATAAGCACCGCTATCAAAGAGCTAAAAAAACAACAACGAAAAAGGTAACAGCCGGGGAGGAGGGAGCTGCGTGCCTGGGATCAAAATGAAAACGTTAAAAAGGTAGGAGCGGGTGGGAGTGTGTTTATGAGCGATGATTCTTTAGCTGCTGGAAGGGGCGGTTGCTGCTTCCATCTGGGATCCTCAAGTCAATTGGGAATTCTGACTTTTTAATTCTGACTAGTTTCAACTTGAACCATCAGTCCTGTGTATACAAACATAGGCATACACTGAGATTCTCACATAGACATCCCCTTTTTTTTTTACCAGCTCAGTCCCAAACTTAGTTAGTGGGCTAGTACAGATGTGTATAATCACATGCAAATTTATGTAAATGAGGGCTGGCATGAAGTGCCCCTAGTTCTTTTCGGCAAATGTTGGCGGGTCTGGGTGAAACGTCAAACCAAAACAAAGAGGCCGTGGTGCAACCTCCCTTCTCCAAGCATACCTACAGCATCGCCGGCAGATGCTTGTCCCGCTGGGCCTTGAAAACATCCAAGGCGGGAGAGTCCACAACCCCGCTTTGCCCGACAGTTCTCACAGCCAGGAAGCTTTTCCTAAACATTTAGCCAAAACCTCCCTGGCTACAATTTAAGCCCATTCCCTCGTCTTCTGGCGTCTTTGGTAGCGCTGCAGAGAACAAACGTTCACCGTTAGTTTGGTGGCCTCCTTTTAGATATTGGAAGCCTGCTTTTATGTCTCCCTGTGGCAGGGGCGGGCTCACCAGGAATGAGCCTTGGCAGGATCAGGACCCCCTACCGTCGCTTCAGGGAAGTTAGTTCACAGTCACTGTCTCTTTAAGTGAATTAGCCTCATGGTGTCCTTTATTCAACTCCACAGTCTATTCATAGCTTTGTCTCGGAGTCTTTACAGACAGACATACAGTCTCTGTCTCCAGCCAGGCATCAATCCTCTGGCTCCCCATAGTCCACACTTTAGTCTCTCCCCGGGTCTCTGGGCCAGACACTGTCTCTCTGTAAACCAGACCCTTCTTGGCATAGAGGAGACCCTTCTCCTACGGCCTTCTTAGCCAGCTGGCTTGTCTAGGCTTTATTTATTTAATACATTTATTAGTCACCCCCCATGGCAATGGCATCCCGGGGCGACGTACAATTAAATAAAAAGACAACTTAAAAAAATAATAAAATAAATAAAATAAATAATAATAATATATATATATATAAAATCCAGCTATTTAAAAAACAAACCAGGATCGGGATAAACAAATCAAAATAAAAAGGTAAGGGAAGAGATAAAACCCTAACCCCCCCTCCTCCCCAAAGGCCTGGGCGAACAGCCAGGTTTTACAAGCCCACCGGAATGTCAACAGGCTCGGGGCCAGACGAGATTCCTCCGGAAGGGAGTTCCAAAGATGCGGCCCGGCCACTGAGAATGCCCTCTCCATTGTGGCCCCCCACTTAACACGGGGGACCTCCGAGAAGGCACCCCCGGCAGACCGAAGGAGCTGCTCTGGGGCACGGAGGGCGAGGCGGTCCCTGAGGTAGAAGAGGCCCAGACCGTGAAGGGCTTTATAGATCAATACCAAAACCTTGAACCTGGCTCAGCTTGCTGTTGGCAGCCAGTGCAGAGTCCGGAGCACAGGTGTTATGTGCTCCCGTCAGGAGCCGGGCCGCTGCATTCTGCACTAGCTGCAGCCTCCTGACCAGGCACAAGGGGAGCCCCACGTAGAGTGCGTTGCAGTAGTCTAGCCTTGAGGTGACGAAGGCATGGATGAGAGAGGCCAGGTCTGGTCCGGAGACGAACGGACGCAGCCTGCGCAGCAGATACAACTGGCAGAAGGCGGCCTTCGCCACTACCTCCACCTGTTGATCCAGGCGGAGATCCGAGTCCAACACCACCCCCAGACTGAACCTGCTGAGCTATCGGAGGGCGAACCCCCCCAATCAGGGGGGCTGACACCTCCCTCGCCCTCCCCACCAACATCACCTCCGTCTTATCGGGGTTGAGCTTCAGTCTGTTCTGCTGCATCCATTCCGCCACGGCCTCCAAACACTGGGATAGCAAGGAGACAGCAGGGTCTGGGTCAGCTGAAAAAGAGAGGTACAGCTGAGTGTCATCAGCATATTGGTGACACCGCACCCCGAACCCTCTCACGACCTCCCCCAAGGGCTGCATATACACATTAAACAATAATGGAGACAGGATGGAACCCTGCAGAACGCCACAGGACAAGGCCCGGGAGCTTGATGTTTCAGCCCCCAGCACCACCCGCTGGCTTCTCCCCGAGAGGAATAAACGGAACCATTCAAGAACAGTCCTGTCCAGACCCCCCCGGTCACGCAGCCGTCTCAACAGCAGCCCATGGTCCACGGTATCAAAAGCGGCCGAGAGATCTAGCAGGATACGAAATGTAGAACATCCTGCATCCATCTCCCGGCAGAGATCGTCCACCAAGGCCACCAACACTGTCTCAGTGCCATAGCCGGGACGGAACCCAGATTTAAAGGGTCTAGGAAACCAATGCTATCCAGATGTGCCTGGAGCTGGATCGCCACCGCCCACTCAATAACCTTCCATGAAAAGGAAAGGTTAGAGACAGGGCGGTAACTGGCAAGTGCGTCCACATCTGATGATGGTTTCTTCAGCAGGGGGCACACCACAGCCTCCTTGAGGCTGGGTGACAACCTCCCCTGCCACAGGGACACGTTATCCACTCTCGCCAACACCGTCCCCAATGTCTCCCTGGAGGCTTTCACCAGCCAGGACAGGCATGGATCAAGTTCACAACTGGTGGCTCTCACAGACCCCAGGACATCCACCGCATCAGCTGGTGTCACTTCCTGAAACTCCCCCCACAAAGTTGGATCAGACAGGGCTTCTGTAACCTTGTGCTCACTGCCTACTGCCCCCAACCCGGTGTCAAAGTTACTCTGGATCTGAGCGATCTTGTCTGCAAAGTAGGTGACAAACTCCTCACAGCGAGCCTTGGACAAGTCCCCGTCCAAGCGGAGGGAGACCGGACTGACCAGCCCCCGCACCAAGCGAAACAGCTCTGCTGGGTGTGACTTTGCAGACGTTATGAGGGCAGCAAAGAATTCCTTCTTTGCTGTCCTCACAGCCTCAACATAGGACCGCAAATGGGCCCTATGGAGAAGTCGGTCTCCCTTCCTCCCCAACCCTGAACAAGCAACACCCCTACCTACCAACAAACTCTCCTGGGTCCCCTGTGGCCCCAAAGTGTCCCTAAGGGCCCTGGCCCTTTGGCCGCAGCCTGTGGCGGAGCCACTGGCAGCTGGGCTATATAGCCCCCAGCCACTTCCGGGTAGGGTAGGGGACAAGCGGCCCACGTGGCCCTGGGCGTCCTTTGGAGGCCCTGGGCATGCTCAGACAGGCCCCTTCTCTCAAGCATGCTTGTGGACGTAATGTCTGAGGCCAATCCAGTTTTCTCCTGAGCATGCTCATGGACCTAGTCCGCTTTTAGACCTATGCGGTGAACATGCTGCGTAAAGTCACGCTGCGTGTAAATATGCCGGGGGTGGGATTTAGATGTGACATTTCGCACGTTAAGGTCAGTCGCACATTCTTTTAAAGCCGTGAATTAAATCCCTCAACATCGGAGGTATTTAATTTGCAGCTTTAAAAGAACGCGCAACGAGCTTTAATGTGCGAAACGTCATGTCTAAATCCCACACCCGGCATATTTACACACAGCGTGATTTTTATGCCGCGTGTTCACGGTGCCCATCTAAAAGCAGCCCTACATTCACAGCCACTCCTGCCCTCAGGAACTTAGGGTGTTTTCAGACGGACGTTTATCCCAGAATAATTGCTATAATCCTGGGATGGCATGTCCCTCTGAACACTGTCAACCCAGGATAACAAAAATATATGGGTGTTATAAAACCTAATTTGCTGGGGTTTAAAACACCTGGTTATTAAACTATCCCAGGATAATGTCCATCTGAACGACTATCCTGGTGATTAGCAGCACGGAGTCCAACGGCAAGACCTGACAGCCTCTCTAGGCATTTTCTGCCTCTATGGTATCTAGGACCACATGACTGTGCGGTGACTATTACCACCATTATCGTTCCACAATGCATTGCAGAGCGCCACGGTTAAATACCTGCAGAACAAAGGGATGAGTTTCTATTTTCCTCAACTCAGAAAAATTAAGAAAATAAGATTTTCTTCAATCCCATAAATCAGTGCGCTGAGCAGGAACAAAAAGCACCATGGGAATTGATATTCATCCCAAATATTCTAAAATCAATGTGCTGTTCACATGGCTATTCCAGAATAAAGTTATCCAGGGATAGAAATGTCCGTCTAAACAGGTACCACTTTGTTATCCCAGGATAATAATCACCGGAGATTATTCTAATTATCCCGGGATAGTTTGTCTGTCTGAAAATGCCCTTTGTCTCAGAGGGAATCCTTAGGGCTGGCTCGGCCACGCCCGTACTCCACTGCTCTCCCTTCAGTGCTGTCCACAGCTACTGGCAGCACTGGCAGCTCTGCTAGCCCCATCCCCTGGCTGGCGCTAGCTGTTTCTTAAAGGGGCAGCTACCTGCATGGGCTCTGCCCTGCCACACACACCCCTTTTTTTTCCTCTAGAGTGAATGCACTCAATTTATTCAGCCTTTCCTTGTATGGTTTGTGTTCCAGCCTCTTCTTTATAAACAATTCCCTTCCCAGAGTCCTTTCTCTCTTGTTCCCCTCCTCTATCACCGTGGGGCCTGTTGTCATTGCTAGTTACTTCCTCCATCTAATATGGGGTGAAATCTCCTCCAGGTGGCGCGGGGACCTCGGCCTCTTCTGTCCCCCCCCCAAAAGAGCTCTGCAGTGCCGTGCCAATCATGCTATAGAATTAAAGTGATTAATGGTGATTTACGACCTTTACATTTAACATTGTCGAGGGAAAAAAACAACAACTGATCCTGGTGTTTTCAGGGGATAGTGAACGCGGAGCTGGGAACAGCTCCTTTGTCCCCCCCGTTTGGTGGTTTGTGGAGAATAATTTTATTGAAAGGTAAATCTCTTAATCTCCAGATAGGAATCAACAGGACGGCTGGATCACCAAAGGACAGAGAATAGAGAATATCATATAGGCCGGGGACTGTATGTCCTCCCGCACCTTATTTAATCAAATATAGCCCCTCCAGATGTTCCCGGATTTATAAAGGGTGACTCAAGGCTACACAACAGCGCCATCATTATTCTCTCTGTGACAGAGGCTGTGGGGCTCAGGAATGCTTTGGGTGCAGGATTGAGAGCATAGGAGGCACACATTTAAACTTGGGTGGGTAGCTGTAGATCTGATGGAAGAGGGGGAGCAGTTGCCCTGCAGTCTGTGCTTGAAGGGAATGGGGAGAGGGGGGCAGTTTACAGTAAAAATTCAATGTTGTAATCTTTACATTATTATTTGTGTAGAATAAAGAGTAATGTGTGTGTCAATAAAGTACCCGTTGTTGTCAGACTCCCTTGCTCGAAACCTGCCTCTTCTGTCAGACTCTCCCTAGCTTCTCACCTCCATAGACTCATCCCCGAAGCCTCCTCTTCCCCCTTTCGCTCGGGGACCACTTCCTCCCTGTAACTACTATGACCATGTGCCACTGCAACTTCTCCGCTTCATGAATGTCTCCCTGTCCTTCCCTAGGTCCTCCCCTCCCTTGTCTCTCCTAGATTGTAAGTCACTCAGGGCAGGGACCTGTCTCTAACCACTGATTGTACAGCACCAAGTTCATTGCATTCCCTACATAAATTAAATTAAAATAAATTGATTTCAAAGTGTTTACGTTTGTCCAATGGCTGCACAATCAACTTGTCAGTTAATGCAATGGGAGGCAGGGAGTGGGGCAGGCCTGGGCTTATGTCCCAATTATACGCCCTCCCCCCCCCAGGCCAAAGAGTTTGGGCCTGCAGAGATGGGGCGGCAGGTAGAGTCTCCACCTTTCGCAGATTGACTCGGAGATTCCCATTTGGGCCTATGGGAGTCTCAAGGTCAAACTGGAAACCCCAGGCCCAGGGCTTCCCTTGGTGGGGCTGCTGCCAGTCTTGCTCCTCACAGCCACCTCACTCTGCTCCCCCTCCCCTTGACAATGTCCTAGCGGCGCTCAGGCTGTTTGCAAAGAGCCCCCCTAAAATCTAAGGCCCAGGCTTCAATGAGCCTCCTTGTGCCACAATAGCTGTGTCCCTGCAGGGCTTCTAGCAAGCATGATGCCCATGGGCACTGGGAGGGCAGTAAGGAGGGGCAGTGATGTCATGCTGGCGGGGTGGGACAAAGACTCTTCTGCCCTTTCCCTTTGCTCGATAAACCATGTGGGGGGGGGTCTCTTATGATTTAGCACCCGCTTGGCCAGGCCAGGCCAACCTTACAGCTTCTGGGACTGGCCGGCTCTCCCTTGTTCCCTCCCAGTTTAGCTACCTCATACTTATTCAAAATGGTGCCTGCAAGAGTAGGCGGTAGGGGGTGAGGGGCCTCTAAGTATTGCCAACTCCAAATGTTTGAAAAATCACAAGCCAAGCCCCTAAAATCACAAGCCTGCCTAGCTAATCACGAGATTTAAAAATAATCATTTGGGGATTCTTTCCATTTGCTTCGTGGGTACACACAGCATCCTGCGTCTGAGCGTTTCTCTTCAGTCGTGAAAGCTAGAAACATGGGGGCTTGACTTAAAAACAGAGATTCTCACACTTTCGTCTCTCCATTTCAGCCACAGAATCATAGAACTCTAGGCTTGGAAGAGACTTCACACTCATCTAGTCCAACCCCCACTCCAAGGCAAGACATGATTGGCCTAAAACATTGTGGACAGAGGTTTGCCCAGCCGGGTTTTGAAAACCGCCAAGGACGCAGATACCACAACATTCCTGAGAAGCCGATTACATTGCCTAACAGCTCTTACGGATAGGACGTTTCCCCTGTTATTTAACCGAAATCTCCCTTGTTGCTACAGCCTACGGCACTGCCCATGCGGCACTTCCCTCTCCCCCACCATAGAGCTGCAGGCAGTTTGCCCACTGCTCTAGGCTGCTGCCCACTGCTCTATGGCATTGCCAAGGGCAACCCTGGAGCTGCAGCAGCCTCCTCCAAGTAGACGGACTGCAGCTTTGCCTCCAGCTGGTGCCCTACATTTGAGTGGCCTGCTCCACTGGGGATGCTCCTGGATGCTCTGGAGCACCGCTAGCGGGACTGGAGTGCAGCAGGCGCCACCCTGTGCTCAAGCGGAGCCACCTGCTCTACTTCTGTTCCGCCTGCACATCTGGCGGCCTGACTTTACACAGATGAGCTGCCCGGGTGTGAGGCGGAGCCGAGCCGGGGGTGCCGTCCGTTTAAAAGCACCCAATGAACCAACCATGACAGATGTTAAGGAATAAATCATACCAGATAATTTAATGTTTGTATTTATACAAGCATTTGTAGCCCGCTCCCTCCTGCACAACGGCAGCTCGGGCGGCATACAACACAATAATAAAATAATAATAAAAACATCCAAAATACGACAAAGCATAAAAATATAAAATAGACATAGTGGGTTCAGGCAATAAAACAATAAAACCCTCCCACCCCATCTACCCTCCCCGAAGGCCCAGTGGAACAGCCAGGTTTTACATCTACGGAAAGAGGGGAGGTCCAGGGACAAACGGGCCTCCAATGGGAGGGAATTCCACAGCCGAGGTGCGGCCACTGAGAAAGCCCTTTCTGCCGTCGCCACCCGGCGTACCCGGGGGACTTCGAGCTGGGCGCCCCCGGCCGACCACAAGAGTCGCAAAAAACCCCGAGGTCTGAGGCGGTCTCGCAGGTAAACAGAACCCAGGCCGTTTAGGGCTTTATAGGTCATGACCAGCACCTTGAATTGGGCCCAGAAGACCATAGGCAGCCAGTGCAGAGAACGGTGCACAGGTGTAATGTGCTCACGGCGGCCCGTCCCCATCAGGAGGCGGGCCGCCGCATTCTGCACTTGCTGCAACCTCCGGACCATCGTCAAGGGCAGCCCCACATAGAGCGTGTTGCATTCGTCCAGTCGAGAGGTAACGAAAGCATGGATGATGGTGGCCAGATCCGAGTCAGAGACATGCACAGCTGTCGCAGCAGATGTCATTGGCGAAATGCTCCCTTTGCCACAGTCTCCACCTGACTATCCAGGCGAAGCTGTGGGTCAAGGAGCACCCCCAGACTATGGACCTGAGCGGCCAGAGGGGGGCAGACCATGCCAATGACAGGAGCCGCCACCCCCCCCCCTCAGCGCTCCCTACCAACATCACTTCCATCTTGTCAGAATTCAGCCTCAGACGGCTCGCCCTCATCCAGTCCCCCACAGCTGCCAAGTACCGGGTAAGTGCCGAGACTGCCGGATCTGAGTCACTAAAAAATGAGAGGTAAAGCTGTGTATCATCGGCGTATTGATGACATCGTACGCCGAACCCTCTCATAACCTCAGCCAAAGATTGCATCTACACGCTGAACAGGAGAGGGGACAGAATGGAACCCTGCGGGACTCCACACGTGAGTTTCCGGGGGAGATAATGTACATTCCCCAAGAACCACCCGCTGAGTTCTCCTGGCCAGGAATGAGCGGAACCATTCAAGAACAATTCCCCTCATCCCAGCCCGGTCCTGCATCCTCGTCACCAACAACTCGTGATCAACAGTATCCAACGCCGCCGACAGATCCAGTAAAATCAGAATTGTGGATCTGCCCTGATCTAATTAACAGCGCAGGTCATCGACCAAAGCCACAAGTGCAATCTCCCTGCCAAACTTGGGGCGAAAGCCAGACTGTGAGGGATCAAGAAAACCGACCTGGTCCAGATGCCCCTGTAACTGCAGGGCCACCACCCGTTCAATAACCTTCCCTAAAAAAGGAAGGTTAGAGACTGGCCGATAGCTGACCGGGGGGGGTGTCAATGCTCAAAGATGACTTTTTGAGTAGAGGCCGTACCACTGCCTCTTTGAGATGGCTCAGCACCCTTCCCTCCCTAAGGGAGGCATTGATCACTCCCACCAGCAACGGCCCTAATGTCTCCCAGCTGGCTCTCACCAGCCAGGACGGGCACGGATCTAATTCACAACAGGTGGCCCGCACTGTCCCAAGAACATCCGCCGCATCAACGGGCGACACCCACTGAAACTGATCCCACAAATACTGACATGACGGGGCTTCTTGTACCTCTGATTTGTCCACTGTCATTAATGCAGCATCGAGATCGTGGTGAATCTGAGTGATTTTATCTGCGAAAAAGTTAGCAAACATTAGCGGGCACTGGAAAATTCCAGTTCTAGGCGGAGAGAGGCCAGACTGACCAGCTTCTGCACCACCCAGAAAAGCTCCGCTGGACGTGACTTCACAGACACAATAAGGGTAGCAAAGAACTCTTTCTTTGCTGCCCATATTGCAACAGCATAAGCTCTTAAACTGGCTTTATGCTGCAATCGGTCAGTTTCAGCACAAGTTCGACACCACCGTCACTCCAACCGCCGTCCATCCTGCTTCATTTGGCGGAAGTCCTCTGTAAACCACGGCGACCTCCGTTGCTGGCTTTCTGGAAGCGGACGCTTGGAAGCTGTTCGGTTGATAGCCTCAGCCAACAAGTTGTCCCAGAAGGCAATGAGGTCACTGAGTGACCGATCATCAAGATCAGGAGGCATTTCCCCTAGAGCGTTCCAGAACTTCTCTGGTTCCATGAGTCTCCGGGGGCGGACCCAGCGAATTGATCCTGCACCCTTCTGGGGGCAGACATGCACCAGGAGATTGGTCCAGAGGAGATAATGATCCGTCCATGACAGGGCTAAAACCATTACATCCCCCGCCACTGGATCCCCTGCCTCAAGGCCAGTGCAGAACATCAGGTCAAGGGTATGTCCCCCTCATGTGTCAGGCCCACACCCCTCTGAGACAGGCCCATGGTTGTCATGGTGTCCATGAACTCACACTCTGCTCCCCCCAAGCCGGCATCGGTGTGGGTGTTTTCTAAGGAAGTCATAAAGAGGAAAGACACTTTCTTACCTGCCGCTATGAGAGCCCATGGTTGTACCAACTATCCCTTTGCTTTTATCTAGGAAGAGAAATCTTGCCGTTGTGGATTTGACATAGTTCCCACTGATGTTCATCAATGGCATTTTGCGCAGTTTCAAACTGTTGCACACAGAGAGTGTTAGGTGCTTTTCCGTAGTCTTCAGGGATTCACTCTTCAGTTATCGCAAATGTCTGTCAATGCTGTAATTGAGGGGTCTAAACTCCCTTGGGGAATTCATTGGGTAGTCATACCTGGTTTTGTTCCTTTGTGACCTGCCCAGCTCTTACAGGGTTGGCACTGTTCTTGCAGAAAATTTCTATCCTTGAGGGCAGAAAAGCTTGGTTTTAACCAACACATAGCGCTAGCACTGATGAGAGAACATGCAGTTACCACTTAGACCTGAAACAAAGAACCAAAATGAATACCAAACTCAACGAATTTGGTGCATTTGCATTCGTTTTAGAAAAGTGCTTCTGAAAGTGATATTTTCTTTCAGCTTCATTCATGGTTCCAGCATTTGCTCCAGATCTTCCCCTTTCCCCAGCCCTTCATACCCACGTAAAGCTATCTGTGTCATAGTCCCAGTTGTTTGTGTCAACTGCCCTTCGATGTGCCCTTCAGCTTTATGGATTGGTTTGATTTTTCTGTTTTTGACTCAGTCTGGACTTCACTGACTCTTCTTAGACCCAAACCTGATCCTGCGTGGATCTGATCCCGCTGTGGACTCTTGTCTGTGGACCTTGCTGCCACTTTGCCTGAGTTTCCATGTTTGCAGCCTTGAGCTGCTCCTGGACCCACCAGTGCACTTGGAACATCCGGTTGCCATGGTGGCTAGCTAGGGTTGCTTTTCACCAACTGATCAAAAGAAAGGCTGAAACTCTTTGTTTCATAGTTCGACTTAGCCCTCGCCATCATCCAGGACTTTATAGCCTTGAAGCTCTCCCTGTTCCCTGTCAGTTGTCATTGATGAGGTTTCCATCCACCCTGTCCCCCAGGCCCGTAGCCTGGGCTTCATCTTTGACTCGCACCTCACCTTCAAACCCTACATTGACTCTGTGGCCAAATCCTGCCACTTCTTCCTTCACAACATTGCTAAGATCCGCCCTTTTCTGTCTGTCTTCTCTGCCAAAACTCTCATCCACACCCTAGTCATCTCAAGCCTAGACTATTGTAACCTCCTTCTTGCTGACCTTCCCCGCTCCCACCTGGCTTCCCTCATCTCTGTTCAAAACTCTACTGCCAGGATCAAGCCCATCGCTTTGACCATGAGCGGCCTCTCCTCTCCTCCCTCCACAGGCTCCCCCTTCCTGAGCGTATTCTGCACAACCTCCTTGTCTTCACCTACTGTCACGGGGAGGGGGTGATTTGGGGTAAGGGTCCAAAGGTAGGATGACACTTGCCCACAATCGTTCTCCTGCGCTCCCTGGGAGGAAAGGTCCTCCACCGGGCTCCCCGGGAATGCTCACAGGTGTCCTTTTGCCCGTCAGGATAGTAGTTGGCCCTTGAAATCCACAAGGGATTAGGCCTATCTCATCATCAGGCGCCGGGTCACCTGCGCTGTGCACTCCTCCTCTCCTACCACCCGCCTGGCAGACACACCCCAAACAGTCCACAGGAAACAGGGAGGGAGTGCACACAGTGGGGGAATACAGGGGCAAGGTTCCAGGGCAGAGGGATGAGGGGAAGTCAGACCCTGCCAGGAGGGGAAGGGGGCAGGGAACCCCAAGGAGGGGGA
>QEPC01015304.1:193795-208727 GCA_003113815.1 Sphenodon punctatus
CTTGCAACATGGACCTGCCTGCTGTCATTCTCATCGTAACCAAGCCAAGTACGTGCACTTGAGACCTCGCATCTTCATGAATGTTAGACCCCTTGTCTTTCCCTCTGTTCCCCTTCCCATGTCTCTCCCCCAGCTCCTGTTTCTCAGATTGTAAGCCCTAGGGGCAGGGACTGTGTGTTTTTTATTACTTTGTAAAGTTCCAGGTACACTGCTTGCGCTATATAAATGTTTGTTAATAATAATAATAATAATAAATAAAGCACCAGGTACATCGCTGGTGCTATATAAATGCTTATAATAATAATCATAATATTGAAATCCCCCCAGGACCAAGGTCTTCGAGGATCGGAAGACCACCTCCGATACCAGTTCCGCTTATCGTCATGGGGGCAGAGGAGAAAGAGGAAGAGTATAAAGTGGCAGTGGCGCTGCACTACCTGGGGGAGAAGGCCCTAGATGTGTACAACACACTGCCTAATGTGTTTGCAGACCCTGCCAGCAAGACCCTAGCGGAGCTCCTAGTCACAATGAAGAACTATTGCGTCCTCAGAAAGAACCCCGTATTTGAGCGCTATCAGTTCTGGCAGCTCCAATACGACGAACAAGAAGGGATTGACCCATTCCTCATGGCTCTGCGAGAGAAGGCCCAGCACTGTGAGTTTGGGCCAACCATAGACCTTATGCTCAGGGACAAGATCGTATTTAGTATCCCAGACCCCAAGTTGAAGGAGAGGCTATTAGAGAAGCCAGACCTCACCCTGACCCAGGCTGTGGACATGTGTCGCATGAAGGCCCATTACGAGGGCCCAAGCATCTGTGATGTCGGAGGAGCCACAAGTACTAGCGGTAAGCTCCTGGCCCCCACCCACCCGGCAACAGCCTGCGCAGGAGACTGGCTCCACCCCGCTGCGGGACAAAGAAGCCTCCAGACGCTCCTGCAGGCAATGCGGGCGCCAGCACGGCCCACAGCAATGCCTAGCCTATGGTGAGACATGTCGCAGGTGTGGAGGAAGGAACCACTTTGCGAAAGCCTGCAGAGCCAAACTTCCCCCCTCCCGCGCAAACACAGTGGCTGCAATGCACGTAGGAGCCGTGACTTCTTTTCATCGGGAGAGCACCCAGCAATCAGAGAGCCCCTGGAAATGCACACTCCGGGTGGCAGGACACCCGGTCACATTCAAACCGGACACGGGTGCGGAGACTAGCACCATTCCTTCCCGAGTGGCTGTTATGTATCAATTAGGCAATATTGGCCATGATCAGAGACACAAGCAGGATCAGGTTTGGACAACTCAGTTCAGGTTCTTCAGCCACAGGTCTCAGGCTGACACTATCCAACTAGGCCCATGAGAATAAAGTTGTCAAAATCACTTTCTAAGCAGAAAATGTATTTCCAAGGCCACAATAGAAAACCCTAGACAGCCACTATCTCTGAGAACACAGAAATAGGCCTAAGAGAAACAAAGGGAGTTTGTAAGAAAGCGAGGTGCCCTCCCCTACGAATAAACAGTAACTCCCTAAAACTCCCTGAGAACTCCAAAATAGCTTGGTGGCCGTGCTCCAAGTGATAGCATTATGAATAGCCAGCTTATTCTCTGCACCTGGCAAAGGGGACCCTGCAACATGTATCCCTAATAAATGAAGCTATAAAAGGGAAAGCCCAGCCCCTTATCCCTTGTCATTAGCGCTAGCGGCCACTAGCATCGCAGTGAGCCGTGTGGGCTTTTGACCCTTACCGTCGCTCTCAAAAGATCCAGAGACCCCCGGGCCAGCCATCTGCTGGGCCCTCTCCCCTTCTCTGAACCAGCCTGTGTCTCGGACTGTGCCTCTGACACGTAAGATATCCTGGGTTACTGGGGTTTGTAACTGAGAACACTGCCATGTCCAGATGTTAAGTGTCTATTCAATAAAACTAAGTTGTACCTCTATACTTTGGCTTGTTAATTGCAACCTTCGATCCCGTTTGGGTAAATTGAGGCACGCCACCTCATTTATTCATTTCATGGCCAGGAACCTCCTGGCACATGTTCCCCGGGACCCCCCCAGACATTTCTCTGGTGGTCATTGGGGTGTGTGTGTGTCGAATCATACCGAAGGCGAAGCTCCTTGTTCAATGCTCCACCCCCAACCACCAGCGTGCAGCTCCAACTCTACGTCATCGACACACAGGACCCCCCACTGCTGGGCCAGAAAGCCTGCGTCGCCCTGAACCTACTTCGTCGAACATGCTCACTGGTGCCGAATTCATTAACCAGGGAGGGAGGCATCCTGGCCAGCTATGCAGACGTGATGGGAGGCCTTGGCCGGTTCCCAGGGACGCACCACATATACCTGGATCCCGCAGTACCCCCCCAAGATTCACGGATGCCGCAAGATCCCGTTTGCCATACAGGAGCAACTACGGACCACGCTGGCAGACCTGGAGGCGGCGAAGGTAATCTCCAGGGTGACCAAACCCACCCCGTGGGTGAGTAGCTTAGTGGTCACTCAAAAGAAGAACAGCTCCCTGAGAATCTGTCTTGACCCAAGGGACCTTAATAGAGCAGTCCTTCGCCAACACTTCAACATCCCAACAGTGGAAGATGTCCAGCGGAAGTTAGCTGGGAAATCCATTTTTACCATCCTAGACGAAAAGGATGGCTACTGGCCGGTGGCACTGGACAGGCCGTCGGCGGAGCTATGCACATTTAACACTCCGTGGGGAAGATACCACTTCAACAGGCTGCCCTTTGGCATCACGTCAGCCAGTGAAGTGTTCCAACAAAAGAACCATGAGAGTTTTGGGGACATTCCCGGGGTACACATTATAGCGGACGATATGCTAATTGCGGCCTCGTCTACGACAGAGCATGACCGCATCCTGAAACAGGTGCTGCAGCGAGCCCGAGAGAAAGGGGTCAGATTCAACAAGGAAAAAATCCAATTCATGGTTGAGCGAGTAAAGTATATGGGCCACATCTTTTCTGGTGAAGGGATCCAGCCAGACTAGGACAAAGTGGAGGCCGTCCAAAAAACTCGTGGCGTCTCAGGACAAGAAGGCGCTACACCGAATCCTGGGCACTGTACAATACCTTGCTCAGCACATCCCAAACGAGTCAGCCATGACCACATCCCCGAGAACCCTCCTGCGTAAGGAAGCGGTGTGGACCTGGGATGCCAATAATCAACAAGCCTTAGATGCTTTAAAACAAGCCATCTCACCAGCTCCTGTACTGCGATACTTTGACCCTAGAATGCAGTCGGTCATACAGGCGGATGCATCCAAAGATGGACTGGGGGTGTGTCTATCCCAAGATGGTCACCCCATCGCAATACGCATCCCGATCGCTCACGGCGGCCGAGCAAAACTATGCTCAAATGGAGAAGGAGCTCCTGGCTATCCTCTTCGCCACCGTCAAATTCCATCAATATATATATATACGGGACCACGGTCAAGGTGCAGTCGGATCACAAGCCACTAGAAGCTATCATGGGGAAGCCCATAGGACAAGCCCCAGCCAGACTGCAACGCATGCTCCTCCAGCTACAAAAATATGACCTGGAGCTAGAATACACAAAGGGCACCAGCACGCACATCGTGGACACACTGTCAAGGGCTCCTGTTCACTCGCCAGTGTCACCGACACAAGACCTTCAGGGAGAAAAGGTCATATACCACACCAAGACCACGATGCCCCTGAGCGACCCACTCCTTTGCCAGTTGCAGGATCACACTCGAAATGACCCAAACCTGAACAGCCTCCGAACCCTACATGAACATGGGTGGCCTTGACATGCAAAGTCAGTCGTGCCACCACTCAAACCGTACTGGCCCCTCCGACATGACCTGTGGCTGGAGGAGGAGCTACTGATGGTAGGGCACAAGATCATAATCCCCGAGGAATCCAGGCAGGACATGCTGCGCATGATACACATCTCCCACCAGGGGGTTCAGCGGTCCAAGGCACGGGCCAGGTCCCTCATGTACTGGCCCAACATGGCTAGGGACACTGAGCAGTGGGTTGCAGGCTGCAGCCCATGTCAAGAGGGGCGGCCTGCTCAGTAGGCAGAACCCATGATACCGCATCACATACCCGAACTACCGTGGCTCAAAGTGGCTGTGGACATTTTTGAACTGCAAGCGCAATGGTACCTGGTGGTCGTGGACTATTTTTCCAAATATCCAGAGGTAGCACACCTACCAGACAAATCGGCATTCACCATCATCGAGCGGCTGAAGGCGATCTTCGTGCGCCATGGGATCCCCACAGAGATGGTCGGCGACCATTCCCCGTTTGCCTGTCAAGCAATGCAGCAGTTTGCCACAGACTGGGGCCTATCGCTCACCCACTCCAGCCCCACGTACCCCAATCGAACGGACAAGCAGAGCGCAGGGTGCAGATGGGGAAGGCCATGCTCAAAAAGGCCATGAAAGACAGGACAGACCCGCGCTTGGCCCTGCTCCACCTGCGCAACACCCCCATATCAGGCACAGCTTTCGCCCCATCGCAACTGCTCATGGGACGTGTACTCCGCAGCACTCTTCCGGTGACCACCCCAGTTCTCACACCGTCAATACCCCAGGGCGCGCACGTGACGCTCTGTAGACGACAGAAGAACCAGAAGGCATGCTATGACAGACGGGCACGACCCCTACCGCCCCTTGCTGTCGGAGACACGATCCGCATGACCACTCCCACTGGTTGGCGTCCGGCCATGGTGACTGTGAAACGCCCAGAACCCCGCTCCTACATGGTAAGAACTCCCCAGGGAGCCACGTACTGTCTAAATCGACTACACTTGAGACGAGCAGAGGACCCCACGGCACCAAACGCATTCAATGATCCCTCGGAACGACCAGACACTAAATCGCCAGGCGACCAACATGAGCAGCCCGAGGCGGCTCCCTCACCAGAGCCCGAAGTGCGGGAACTTCAGTCTGTATCGGTCAGTGCCCCCACCCCTGACCTTCCCGACTTGACTCCAATGCCGAGTGACCCAGAGGGCCCCCCCCCAGTACCAGAGAGAGTCGGCATCGCCATGCCAGGGACAGGTGAGAGACACGCCTCCCCACCCGCCTTCAGGACTACTATGTGGGGCAGTGGTACAGACTGCCTCCCACGCTGAGTCATGGACCGGCGACCTCTGACTCTCAGACCGGCACGCCACTGTTAAAATGTTGTTGTTTTTGTTATTACTCGCATAGACACACTTGTTGCAGAGGTGAGAGGCGGCTTCACCACTGGACAGGGGGGATGTGGCGGCGCCGGCGCAGCAGCGCCCCCCACGGGACTCAGTGGGCAGGACAGAGAAAAGGGCGCGCTTGAGGCACGGGCAGTTGGATGCAGCCCGGGCTGGGAGCAGGACGCTTGCAGCGCTCTCTCTCTCCCTCGGACCCGGTGAGAGCCGAGGCCCTGCGTAGCAGGGCGACTGACCGGGCGTTGCCACAAGCTGAGAGACAGGGGCCGGCATAGGCGGCAGGGGCAACGGGGCAGGGAATGGGGGCGCTGTACAATGCCCTCACCCCAATACAGAGCCGGGCAGCAGTTTGGTGTCTGTGAGTACTTGGCCTGCTGCCCAAAGCCCCTCACCCCAGAGGCTCCCCTCAGAGCCCGAACCAGGGGCAGCTCCCCTCCCCCAGAGCCTGAGCCTGGGGCAGGGCATTACAGTCATGCTCGCTATGCCCATCGACTGGCGGCTGTGGGTCGCAGAGCGGACCCAGGGCTGGTGGGGCCAGGCTCTGGCCCACTGGAATGAGGCCACCTGGAGGGCCCACTTCAGGATGGACAAGCTCACCTTGCTGCGACTCATGGAGCTCCTCACGCCCTGGCTAGAGGGCAAGCACACCCCCATGAGGGCACCCATCCCCATGATCCAGCGGGTGGCCATTGGGGTGTGGGCCCTGGCAATGCCCAACTTCTGCCAGTCCATCTCCGAGCAGTTCGGGGTCAGGCTGAGCACCGTTGCCTGTATTATCTGGGATGTCTGCAAGGTGGTGGAGGGGGTGCTCCTGGACATAACTATCCAACTGGTGGACCAGAGGGCCGTGATGGCCGGTTTCGCGTCCGGAGGCTTCCTCAACTGCATGGACGCCGTGGACGGGACACACATCGAGATCCTCCGCCCCTCCACAGCTGAGGCCATTGAGTATGTCAACAGGCACGGATATCACTCCCTGCAGCTGCAGGCAGTTGTGGACCACCGGGGGTGGTGGTGGTTCATAGACATCTTCATGGGCCACTCTGGGCGCAGTCACGGTGCCAGGATCATGACCATCTCCCCCTTCTATGCCAGGATGTTCCGGGGGGGCTTTGCTGACATGGGGATGTCCTGGTTCGAGGGGGTCCCGATGCCCCCCTGTATCCTGGAGGACCCAGCCTATTGCCTCACCCGGTGGCTCATGAAGGTGTACCCGGTCCCCCAGAACCCTGTGGAGGTGCTTTTCAACTCCCGCCTGTGTTCCAGCAGGACCGTGGTGGAGCGGGCCTTTGGGGCGCTCAAGCAGCGCTGGAGGAGCCTCGCCGGCCCCCTGGACTACACTGTGGAGACTTCTGCCCTGGTGATCGGGGCCTGCTGTGTGCTGCACAATGTGTGCGAGACCGAGGGGGCTGCCCTGGAATATCCGGAGCCCAACCGCGCCCCAGGCCCACGGCCCCCGTATGTAAATGTTAACAACCCACGAGAGTACCGTTATGCCAAGTGCATCCGGGATGCCCTGGCGAGGCGCCTCAGCTGCAAGGCTGAGGTGTGAGGGAGGGCACCACCCCCACCACCCCTGTGGTGTCCCCGGGGGACCCAGGGCCCTGCCCCTGCATGCCCCCCCGTCACCCAGATAGTAGCACAGGAGACAGGGATTCCTTTCACCCATTTATTGTCACCCTATATACATGTGCACCCTCACACACCCCCACCCCCAACCCGCACTGGTGCCTCCCCTCACACTGCCCTCCCCCTAGCCCCACTCCCCCCGCGTGTCCAGGGTCGGCTGCCCGGTGGTTGGCACCAAGCTCTGTGAGCTTGCCTCCCCTCCCCTCTACTGTCCGTGTCCCCGTCGGTGTCCTGGGCTGCCTCACTTGCCGGAGAGGCGGCAGGTGGTGGTGGTGGGCCCAGTCCTGGGAGTATCTGGGCCCCCCTGGGCGGCTGCACCCTCCGGGCGGTCAGGGGCCAAGGAAGGCAGATGTGAGGACCCTGCGGCCGTGGAGGCAGCTGGTGCAGTTGAGAAGCGGGCTGGGGGGGTTGAGGAGTGGGCTGGGGCACCGCGGGGCCCAGCAGGGGGCCCGGGACAGGCTGTGCGGCCAGGGTAGCTGGAGCCATGACATAGGCACATAGCGTGCCAGCATGCAGGAGCAGGGAGGTCCCAATGTCGTGGGACCTGTCCATTTTAGTGGAGTGCTCCCGCACTATGGCATCGATGGAGCGCTCCAGCTGCCCGATCGCCTCCACCTGCCTGCTGTGCTCGCGGCACTCCTGCCTCCACTCCAGATGCACCTCCGCCTGGAGCCTCTGGTCCCTCACCTTCGCCTGCTCCAGGGACCGCTCTATGTCCGCCTCCATCCTGTCCACAGCCGCAATCATCTGCTCCCCCTGCTCCGCCGAGGTCCGGACAATCTCCTCTGCCTGGTCCTCTCTCCGGTGGCGGACCCGTGCCCGGTGCTCCCTCATCCGCTGTGCTGGGGGGACGGTCCCAAGTGACCATGGGTGCCCTGGCTTCCCTGCAGGATTACAGAGGGGTGGTCAGTTATTGAACCATGCGCGCGCCCCCAGCCCCGGGATGGGCCCAGGTCTTGGAGGCCCAGCAGGGGGTTCCTCCCGGCCCCTCCCCCTTCCAGTGTGCCTCACCTGCTGGCTCCTGCTGCTGCCTGGCCTCCTGGACACCCCCCTCCTCGGCCGCCTGGGTCCATTGCCAGAGTGTCCTGTGCCCTGTGGGTGCATGATGGGGGGGGATTGGGGGCCGCGGGTCCCCGTCCTGAGGTTTGCGGGGTCCCTGGGGCTGGCTCCGGCCTGTGTCTCCCCCCTGGCCCCTGCCCTTCCCCCCTACCCCCGGCTGCTCACTTACCCTCTGTGTCGGTCTCCGATCCCTCCGAGGCTGGCCCCTCCATGCCGGAGTGTTCCCCCCGGGACCACTGGCTGAGGCAGGTAACGAGGGTGCCGGCCTTGGACTCCGCCTGCCCAGCCTGGGGGAGCTGACTGTCGGGGCTGCTGTCTGGGGGGGGCCTGCTGGTGCCGGAGGTCCTGGGGTGTTCCTCCTGGGTTTCCGGGGCCCTGGAGCCGGTGTCTTTTTGTGGGGCATCAAGGGGAGGGGGTACCTCGGCCCGTTCCCTGCCCTGGACCACAGCGCACCCCACTAGGCGTGGGGCAACGATGGACCCCTTCATATGAAGGATGCGGTCCAGGGCATCGTAGAAGGGGGCGGTCTGGGCTCTGTGGCCGGACCGCGCGTTATTGTCCCAGATGGCCTTGTACCCCCTCTTGAGTTCTTTGGCCTTTGAGCAGCACTGTGTGACGGTCCGGTGGTGCCCTGCTGCCTCCATGTCCCTCACTATGTCCCGGTAGACATGTTCGTTGCGCTGGTTGAGGGCGAGTTCCAGCTGGTACTCCAGGGTCCCCTAGATCCGTATGACGTCCAGGGTCTCCCACAGCCCCCACTGGCCCCCTCGGTGGTAGGCCCGTCTCCCCCTTCTCCCCTGTGGTTCCTCCTCCACCACCACCTCCTCTGGGGGCTCATCCACCCGGGCCCGTTTCCGTGTCTGTGGGCGGCACGGAGGGGTGTTTTACTGCTGGGGTTCTGTTCTGCCCCCTCCCGGGGCCCTCCCCCTCCCTGCTGGGTGCCCTGCCGTGTCCCGTCCCCTCACTGGCTGCCCCTGTGCTCCCTGTTCCCCTCCCCATGCGTTCCCTTACCTGTTTCCGGGGTGCCTCCTCCCCCAGTCCGGCTGATGTCCCCAGGGAGGCCTGTCCCGGCTGCACCTGCTGCTGTCCCTCCACCACCTCCATGTGCAGCACGACCCCCCCTCCTTCTCCTTCCCCCCCCCAGCGCCTGCGCTCCCTCCACCGTTGCCACTGCCTCCTCCTCCTCCCTCACTCTCTCTCCTGCAGCTCTCCTCCTCGCTCCATCCCGCCATGTTTCCCTGCTGCTGATTGCCCTTTAAATCTCCCTACCCGGTCTGTGGTGTTGCCGGTTGCCTGGCAGCGACGCTGCGTGCTTTGACCCCGGTTGGGAATCATTTTCTTTGATCCCAGCTGGTGATTGCTGTCCAGACATTACTTTTTGTTGTTTCCCGGCAGGAATCACTTTGACCACACTTTCGGAGCTCATCCCGCGGGGAGCCCGGGAAGCGTGGTTGAAATTGACCCCATGTGGGTATTGAGTGTAGTTAACATCTGGCGGCCGCCAAACAGACGTTCAGGGCGCTTTGGCCCCGCAGAGAAATTGACCGTGGTTCACTGTGATCTCGTAACGTCTGAAAATACCCTGTATCTCATTTTTGGGGTGTTTCAATGGGTGAAAACAGACATGAGGTTATTTATGCATGTTGCAGGGCTGTATTGGTGGCCTATGAAGCCCTGCAACATGCATAAATAACCACCAAGGGTGGTTAGCATCATGTCTGTTTCCACCCATTGTGACAGGGTTAGGTTTGTCTGTGGAGGAGTGTTGTCAGGATCACAGCCCAAGCTGCACAGTCTCAGAGGAATGAGCTTCTAGTCACTTTATTCTTTACACAATCTCTTTAGGCACACATGTCATAGTCCATATAGTTCTTAAATACAGCAACAATCTCCTAGGAGGCCAGGCACCAGTCCTGTGATCAAACTAATTTCATATCATTACCAGTTACTTAGCTGCTTCCTCAAACAGGCTCAGTCCTTCCCAAAGCAGGCATCTCTACGCCCAGCCTCACACAGATCCAACCATCTCCTGGACGCTCCTCTCATCTCTGTGTCCTAGAGCAGAATAAAGCCTCAGCAAGCTGTCTCTTCTTATATGTCTGGAGATTGGGTGTGGCTGAACCCAGCTCTTCAGCCTTAAAGGGCCAGTTGCTTCTTCTCCCTTTCCAGGCTCCTGTATGCAATAATGATTAGGGACTCATCCCTGTTACACCCATTTTAAGGAAAACATTGAAAAATTGGAGAGGGTTCAAGGAGGGCAACAAAGATAATTAAGAGTCTTGAAAGCAAGTCTTCTAAGGAAAGATTGAAGGAACTGGATGTGTTTAGCCTATTAAAGAGAAGACTAAGGGGAAGAAATTATAGCAGTTTTCAAATATCTAGAGCAGAGCAGGGTGACATAATGATGGTACAAATTATCCCAGGCATCAACCTTAGGTGGTCTACCAAGACTTCCCTGGCTGACTCTGATGCAAACGGCTGGGACTCCTCCTCCTGGATCCTATAAGAACATAAGTAGTGCCACACTGGGTCAGACAAATGGTCCATTGAGTCCAGTATCATGGCTTCGACAGTGGACAATCTCAGTTGCTTGGGAGAAGTACCCAACAGGTCCCAATGGGCGATCCATTTCCTGATGTTCAATCCCAGCTCCCGATAGCAAGACGTAGTACGTCCCATAAACCTACTTGGCTAATAGCTGTTAATGGACCTACTCTCCAAAAACTTGTCCAATCTCTTTTAAAACCCAGCTATACTACTGGCCTTGAACACATCCTCTGGCAACAAATTCTACAACTTAATTGTGCGTTGAGTGAAAAAATATTTTATTTTCTTTGTTTTAAATCTGCTGCGTTAGTTTCCCCTGGAGTGTCCCCTAGTTCTAGTAATATTTGAGAGGGTAAATAAAATACCATATTTTTTTTGAGATGGGGGACCAGAACTGCACGCAATATTCAAAGTGTGGTCGCCCCATCGATTTATATAGAGGCATTATGCTGTTTTCACTTTTACTCTTTATCCCTTTCCAAATAATTCCTAACATCCTGCTTGCTTTTTTGACCGCCACCGCACACTGAGCTGAGGATTTCAATGTGTTGTTCACAATGACTCCAAGATCCTTTACCTGCGTGGTAACCCCTTATTGAGAACCCAGCATTGTGTACATATAGTTTGGATTGTTTTTTCCTACGTGCATCACTTTGGACTTGTCAAGATTACATTTCATCTACCACACCTTCTGAAATTCCAGATACACTATATTGGTTGGCTGACCCATATCCACATACTTATTTACACCCTCAAAAAATTCCAATAGATTAGTGAGGAATGACTTCTCTTTGCTAACTCCGTGATGACTATATTGACGCCATGTCTATCAATATGCTCAGTAATTCTGTTTTTAACAATTGTTTCCACCAGTGTTACTGGCACCAACATCAGTCTCACTGGTCTGTAGTTTCCAGGATCGCTTCTGGATCCCTGCTTAAATATCAGTGTTACATTCACTGCCCTTCAAGCCTCAGGTGAGGTACCATGGCAGATTTTAGTAATAGGTTGCAAATTACCAATAGAGGTCTGCAATTTCGTACCTGAGTTCCTTCAGAACTCTGGAATGAATACCATCTGGTCCTGGTGACTTGGTAATATTTAGTTTGTCAATTTCCTCTAGAGCCTCTTCCAGACTCATGCCTGATCTGTGAGAGTTTTAGGGCACCTCAGCAAATGGTTTCAGGAATGGAGAGGAGGCTGGAGCACTCCCCTTAAGAGAGAGCCATCCCTGCCCCACTGGAGGGTCTCTCCCACCTGTCTCCTCCCTGGATACATTCACTGGTGCAACGGGCCTCCTTTCTGCCCCAGAGGCAACCTCCGAGAGGTTGGTCTCCCTCCCCCACACTGTGATCTACCAGGAGATCATGATCTGCCTCTTTGCCAGCCCTTTTCTGGAGGGCTACCACAAAGGAGATGGCAAAGAACTGTTCTCCATTGTCACAGAGAGCAAGACTCAAATGACAAGAAGGTAGATGTCGCAGGGAGCAGGCTATTTGGTAGGGATGGGACTATCGGAATCGGATTAATCCGATAATACCAATAATATCAGTATGGGAATATCGTTTTTTTAACATTGCCGATTTGTTTGATCTTTAACATTGCGGCCATTTTAACAATGGCCACAATGTTAAAGATCTGAAAAATCGGCAATGTTAAAAAAACACCACGATATGCCAATATCGATAAATCCAATATCGGATGACTCCGATATCGATAAAACCAGTAACCGATAATTCGCCAATAGTCCCATCCCTACTATTTGGACTGCTGGCGCTTTAAGGGCGGCAGCACCAGCATGGGCGGCAGGTATTATTTGAGGCTCAGGTGCTGGGGGAGTAAAGGATGGTGCCCGAGTGCCTCACCCCTGCACTCGGGGGTGGCTGGCTCAGCATGAGCCCAAAGCACGGAACCCAACTCGGTGAGCAGGAGCGTGACCAGGTTGCTTTTACATTCGATTTCGGTGAAATACCAGGTAAAGCTTCCTACCAGGCAGAGCCGGGCGGCGGTGGAGCAGGCTGCCAAGGGAGGCCGTCGGCGCTTTGTCACCGGAGGTTTTGAAGCAGAGGCTGGACGGCCACCTGTCGAGGATGCTGTGGATTTCTTGCACCAAAGTGGGGGGTTGCGATAACCTTTGAGGTCCCGTCCAGTTCTATGATTCTACTTAGTGCACAGGCACAACAGGGAAGAGACGGTCCACGATAGCTGTTGTTGCACGAGATGGCTTCCTTCCCCCAATCCGCCTCCTGTTGGGAGTGCCAGCCTCCTGGGGAGACCTGCCCCCCTCGGCTTTGAGAGACCTTGAGTGATGATTGATGCTTTCCCTTGGCTGCTAACACTTTGCCTCTCCCCGCTCTCCTTGAGCTGAAGTGTCAGGCGCTTTGACACAAAGCAGAGCTCTTCAGAAGAAATGATAAGAAACACAGATGGAGGTGGGGGAGGGTTTATTTTTCTGGGCAGATGTCTCAGAGGTGGGACTCTGCTGCCGCGGGGACAGCCCTCCCAGATGCCTCCTCTGGAACAGCCAAAGAAGGTGGGTTTACACGGAGGCCAGGCCAAATCTGGGTTTGCTGCGTGCAGGAGAGAGCAATACAGGTCCTAGGGGGCCCATCCACATGAGTCTCTTCTCCCGCCTTATTATTTTTCATACATAGCTTATTGTTTCCCCCCAGTTATCAATTTTGTGCAGGGGTATTGTCACAGCTGCTTCTAGCTAGCCCATAATGCAGCATGGCTGGTTTTTGCCTGGTGCATTGTGGGGCACTTGTTACATGAGAGGCAGACTGAAGTGGGAAGTGTCCCTTCCCACATTACAAGAGAGAGAGACAGTGGTTGCCGTGTTGGTTCTCAGCGTAAGAGACGGAGACAAAGGGTGTTAACGTAGCCCACACCGGGTGGGTGTCCACCTGCCTGTTTGCTAGGTGTTCACCCTCACCGTGCTCGGAATGTATGCATGCAGAGCTGCCCATTGGTTAACAGCTACTCCTATATTTCCTTATCTTTTGAAAGTAACAGGTTTTGCTTCCAATGAGCATGAAGGCTCATAACGCCATAGAAAGTTATTGCTGCCAGTTGTTTGCCAGGGAAAGCCAAATGGCTTCAGGCCGCTCGTATATGAGGCGCTGAAAGTCCCGCGTTGAGAGAAAAGCTGCACGGGGGCGTGTGTTTCCATGTTCCCCCGCGCTGCTGGAAGTGACGTGCTCCCTGTTGGCGGCAGCTCCACCGAATTTGCATCGGTGGCAAGCCTAGCCCCCTGGAGTGCCTCAATCGGATCAATGGCAGAGAGGAATCTCTCCGGGGAAACAAGTGACTTGGGGTGCAGGGAGCGTGAACCAACTTGCCCTCTGTGAGGTCTGGACAGAGAAGTGCCGGAAGCCCTCCCACGCGGGGATGTTTTCTGGCCCAACTGTATGGTAATGCCGAAGATGCAAGAGGTGCATGCTCGAATGGGGGTTTTATGCGAACCAAGAGGGATTTCCAACCCCACGGCGGGGGTGACCCCCAATAAAACTGTGTGCTGCTACCTAGGTGGTGACAATATTTTTGCTTTCCATTTTTACTTTTGCTTCCAGTTTTCACTGTAGGTGCTCAATAAAGCGTGCAATTTGCTCAATAAACTCAGCTTCCTGTGCACAGCGAAAGGTTATTTCCAGCCGCCACGTGCTGGCGGGTATAAACCTCAGTGGGTGGGCAGGGATAGCAGGGGCTGGAATGCCTCCCAGAGTCCTACCCGGGGAGCAAAACCCAGCTGGGGTGGCTTCTTCTTCTCCTCCTCAGGGCAGTGACTGAGCCCTGGGGCCAGGATACTGGGAAGCGGGGTTAGTGGTCAGAGTGGGGTGGGGAGGAACGCCTGCCCAGGTATTAGGGTTGTCAGTCACACTAAACCGGGCACAAGAAATACACACAGGGGGCTGCAGGGACCAGACCTGGACTCCAGGGGCTATCGTCTTGTTTGTCAACACTCAAAGTCGTGTTTTAAAAAATAAATTGTTAGAGCATTGGGCAGGCAGGGATAGGGAACTGGGGGTTTGGGATAGGACCACGCCTTTCCACTGATCCTGGCCCTAGTTCCGCCCTCCCCCGGCCCATCCCCGCTGCCTCAAGCCTCCTTTTCCCTCAGGCGCGGCCCCACCCCCGGCCGGCACGCTGCACCCAACCTTTTGCCCTGTTGCCGCAGCGCGGCCTCAGCCCCACCCTCGTGCCAGCCCCGCCCTCCACCTCCCGCGCTCGCCGCCATTGGCTACGGGCCAGCGCGGCTCTCGACGATTGGCTTAGCGCGGAGCACCCGCCAGCAGGGTAGGTTGAGTTGGGTGAGGCCGGCGGACCCACTCTTCCCACCCCCCCCACTTCTCCTCCCCCTTCCTTCTGGCTGGGCCCGCAGGGGAGAGTGACACTCAGCAGGCGGCTCCACTCCCGGCGGTGCAGGCAGCTCACAGCGACCCCTTCTCTCGGTAAGGGCCTCCCGCGGGGTCTCCCCGGGCTGGGGACCTGGCCCCGCAGAGGAAGTGGTGTGTGTGTG